>VXBZ01006339.1:12092-96660 GCA_013399135.1 Heliornis fulica | reverse complement strand
AACGAGGATGGTGAAGGGTCTGGAGAACAGGCCCTACGAGGAGCGGCTGAGGGAGCTGGGGTTGTTTAGTTTGGAAAAGAGGAGACTGAGGGGAGACCTTATTGCTCTCTACAACTACCTGAAAGGAGGTTGCAGTGAGGTGGGGGTTGGTCTCTTCTCCCCAGTAACAGGCGACAGAACTTGAGGTAATGGCCTCAAGCTGCACCAGGGAAAATTTAGGTTGGATATTAGAAGGAACTTCTTTACTGAGAGAGTCATCAAGTACTGGAACAGTCTACCCAGGGAGGTGGCTGAGTCCCCATCTCTTGAGGTGTTTAAAAGACGGGTAGATGCAGTGCTTGAGGATATGGTCTAAGGGTAGACTTGGTGGTGGTGGGTTAATGGTTGGACCAGATGATCTTAGGGGTCATTTCCAGCCTTAAAATTCTATGATTCTATGATTATCTACTAGTATACAAGCATACAGTATTATCTACCATAAAGTATTTCTTAACGCATAGCACTGATACTGTACTGCAATTTTGGCACAGTGGGTTATCCAGTGGACATTTATTTTATCTCCTGACACAATGGATTTATCTTAAATACCAACCAATCCTATTCTCTGAAAAGTAAGTTTTGATTCCTAGTCAGATGCTTTAACATTTCTAACACACTTGCAGTTGCTACTGACAGTTTTACCAGCTGGCATACATTCGAAAAATACCACAATTTATGTGATTAAACTGTCCTTTAACTTCTAAGTCTATTGAGGGCTACCTTCTTAATAATATTTAACTTTATTTCAGATTCTAGTGTGTCATTTGAGAGTTTTTCTCTTTGACTAAATCTAGTCTAATTAAACCTTCCTGATACTTGGGTAAATCTTCTAGAGCTGAATCAATTGAGGCTATCATCCTCTCTACTGGAGTACATTTGGGCACTAATGAAAATTTTAAACCTCAATTTAAGTCATTAAACTCCTTTTCACTTATTTTTAATGGCAAATATATAATAATTTTATAGCTCTAGGATGATTAATTATAGCCTGATTTAGGTTTTAATCTACTTTTCATAGTTTTGTTTGACTGCATTTTACTTACACCCTTTTATGTGCCTATATAGACTACCCAAAGCCATGAAATTTTCTTAGTCAAAATGTTTGTCCATTTTCTATGCAACTTTCTCATTCACCTAGCAATTAGTTCTGTGCTCAGTGGTTTTGAATATCAACTAAAAAACTCTTCTCAGTTCAGCAAATCTGTTCTTGACAACATAGGTTGCAAAATATAATCATTCTACAACTATATCACTCAAGAACTTTCTTGTCCAGTAATCAGAAGTTATTATCTGGACTTCAGAGAAGTACAGTCATATCTAAATTAGTTTTAAATAGGTTAGCTCACCTAGCTGGACAATAGGATGGACACTAATAAATTTTTTAAGTGTTCTCAAAGATTTTTCAGGCTACATTGAGCTTTGAGATCCTGCTGACAGACCATTCTAACTGCTCACCTAAGTTACTCTAAAGAGAGTTTGGGTCCATCTCTACCATATGACCACTGCAGGGTACACCGTGGAAGTTTAATTATTTTTCATCTATTATGGTATAATTCAATGTCCTTCAGCACAAAAGTGAGTTCTTCCATGGGAATTTTATTGGAATTTTAATAAACCCATTACATGTTCAAGTATAATAGTGTTTTCTTGCATTATTCTTCTAAGAAAATCACAGAATTGTATAGAGTTGTAGGGGTTGGAAGGGACCTCTAGAGATCATCGAGTCCAACCCCCCTGCCAAAGTAGGTCCTTTTGAGGAGGTCGCACAGGTAAGTGTCCAGACAAGTCTTGAATTCATCTCAAGATATCTTGTGAGCAGGAGACTCCACAACCCCCCAGGACAGCCTGTTCCTGTGCTCCATCAACATCACCATGAAGAAGTTGTTTTGCACATTGGTGCAGCACCTCCTGTGGTCCGACTTGTGACCATTTCCCCCTGTTTTTCCCCTTCAGGCCACTGAAAAGAGGTTGTCCAGTTTCCTTTGCCAAGCACATATCACAAGTTTGCATGGATATTATGCAGTTACATAGGTCATAATCATGATCGGTTTAATTATCATTTGGGAATGAAATAGAGTTTGGCCTTTTTGTCATCGTCACAGCACGTCCCATAGAAAACAGTATCTACTACAAACATTACATGTAGAGGAGAAGATGCACATTTTCAAAAGAACTCCACTTCATGTCAGGAAAGGAGAAAATCATTCTCCATGGTCTTGGTCTGTGTGTTTACTAGCATTGTGGCATTTTTTTTCCACAGAAATGTAATTCCACACAGGCGGTGCCTGTTTTGACAGGGCCATCTAGAGCTGTATCAATGATCTGATTGAAGTGGTGTCCTTAAGAGTAGCAATTAAATTTCAGCAGTTCCCTCAGTTAATCCTATGCTGACCACCACAGGTAAAATGAGCTGTCCTAGGCTGTTTTTTCCACCTGACATCATACTCCTATGAAAGGGGATAGTCAGGCAGAAGTATAGGTTGGGTGTGTGGGGATTAACAGAAGGAAGTTCTGGGGCGGGGGCAGGGGAGTGGAGAAGAAAATTTATTCTAGCAGATGGGGGGGGAGAGGGAAAGGTTTTAAAAAAGTCAGGTCTTATCTGTTTTCTTGAAGCTGATCCCAAACTGTAGAAAGAAAAGTGTCAGTATGCCTTTTCATGTTAAGCAATAAATAAAATAGTCTGCAGTGGTTTGTTTTTTTCTTTTGAACTCATGTTTTCTTCTCCAATATATTTTCTTTTACATCAGAAACTATTTTGCTGTAATTTGTAAAACTGTATTTTTGCAATTTCAGAATTGGTCTGTACTCTGATAATTGTATTTTAATTGACAAAGAAATTAACACTCAAACATAGAGCATGATTGGTTTTTTGAATACTCTGACAATGAGGAATACACTGAACCAAAATACTCATAGTCCAGCCAAATATATAAAATGAAGTAATGTACACTTGTTGAACATGCATTAATGAATAATATGAAAAACTGTCACTGAATGCTAAGAAAGTCAGTTAAAATTTACTGTTTTGTAAATGGTTTTTATGGCAGTCAAGAAAATCTTCTGAGTTAGTTCTATGGAGATTTTTAATGGTACTGCAACAAAAGTTTGTTTATTCTGCATTAGAACTAAAACCATGTATTAATTCTGAGTAATAAAGGCACATATTAATTCCATTAGAAGCCTTTATCTTAAATTTTATTTCTACTTCAATTACAGGTGATGAAATGTTTAATGAAACACAATAAAGTAACATGAATTTTTAAGTTTTGAAAATTTTCAATAGAACTTAAGCTATCTAAAATTCTAAATACACTTATTTTTTTGGAACCAAACAAAATCCCTTACAATATAATCACTTTTTTGAGTACAAAACATAGATTATACTGAATTCCACGGGTACTTTGTTAATAAAAGGTGGATAAAAAAGGTTTATCAACATGCTTACTTTTCTTTGCTTGGAATAGAAGAACAAAAAAATAATTTACTCATTTCTACAACCTTCTGGTGCACAGTTAGTCTAGAATTTCAGATGACATCACTCTAGTTCATATATGCTGTAAACCAGGTCTGGTATAAGCTTATTTATATAGTGATAATATTGACATTATATATACAAGGTAACAAACTCACACAACATTGAATTAAACAAGAAATAGTTCTAATAACAATCATCATTAATTTATATGCATCCTTTCTAAATATAATTACTTTAGTGTCATCTACCATTACCCATAACCTTTACTGACCTCATTTGACCTACGTATCTGGCTGTCAGTTTTTCAAGTCTCTGAATCATGAGCTATTTGTTTCTAAACTGTTTTGCCAACATTTTGAGCTATAAGAAAAAACATTGAAAATGTCAATCCTGTGTGAATACATTAATGCAGCCAAATATAAACAATCCCAAATAGCTCTGTCTTAGGAGGTCACGCATTAAAATTGATATTTCTGTTCCCTTTAATTGACATTTGTTTATTTCAGATGCTGCTCATTTCAAAGAATAGGGTTTGTATTGAGGAACAATAGCCACAGGGATAGTATATGCCATAATATTTTAGATCATAAAACATACCAAAGGCTAGCAAAATAAATTATTTTCAACATTATCAATATTTCAGAAGTAGGATGGTATAATCAATGGTGAATTAGAAGCACAGGTCAGATTTGGACATTGCCATTTCTTTGAATAAAACAGTATTCTTCTACATAGTTTTGCAGCTTGCCAAGATATATGGAACACAATTTTTGATCCATTTTTATCAAGATTCTAAAACCAAGTAAATTGTAAAACAATCATTTATTGTACAAAGAAAACCCCAAAAAACCAAAACAAAACCACAGAGAAGCTACTGAAGTGTAATACGAAAGATTATTTGAACTGTGACTCATAACCCCTGTTAACACTGCATTATTTTTATCATCCTCTTTTGTAAATATGCATCGTTCACTGATTCAGTGGAAGCTGACAGGTGAGTTAAACATGCTGCTGAAAGAGCAAGAGTTTTGATGATTTCTGGAAAGACATTACAGTTTTTATATTTCTTCACAAGGAGTCCAATTTTCAGAGGTCTTTCCCAAGCATTTTATAAGGGATATATGTTTCTATAGGTGCAAACATTCAAAAAATGTATTAAAAATATGATAAGATGGTACATGGAGAAATACAGACTGAGTAAACGCATTCATTCAGCTCCAAGAATCTGCTAATTTGTTTTAAGAGGCACTGAAATTGGTACCATCGATTTTCTTTTCAAAACAGCATTCTTCAGTTTTATCATTAGGGAGATTTTGAAAAAGTAGCTTGAAAAGCACCATTTTAATTTATTAGAAATTGTATAAGTACAGGAGGCTAGACTGTGAAAGCAAAAGGTCAAAGAATAAGTAGGTAATCAAAGACTGTACGTCTCTGACTAGTCCTAGAGCTGATTCTATTATGTTTTCACATAAGCCAAATACCATCAAAAAGGAAGACATAACACAGCATTTACTATTTTTGATTATTAGATCCGCTCCCTCAGGAGACAGTGCCTGGTCCAGTCTTACTTAATGCATTTGGTAGCAATCTGAAAGTTATAGTACAGACCATGTGATTTCTTGTTGATAAAAGACTGAGGATAACAGCACATTGCTTGAAAAAGTGCATGATATATGAAAGTGGAAAAGTCCCTATATATGGCTCTGTAGAGGTGAATGTAGGTTGGTTTTCATGTGTTTCCTATTAAACTGGGGGACAGCGTGTAGTACTAAAGTCAAATATCAGAAAAGAATAATAAAAGTAAAAGAAGGAAGAAAGTACCTCCTTATTACTCTTGCAGATAACATGTTTTGCTTGGTTTGGTTGGGTATTTTTTTCTCATGCATAAATTAATAGAAGCAAGGTTTTGAAGCATATAGTTGGAGAAATTCAGTGGATGTCTACAACAGTGGAGCATATGAGCCAGCCTATGCCAGCTTCCATTTGGAAATTCAGGAAACATCATCAGTGACTCAGTGGTGAGCCTGGGATATAACACTGAAATTATTATTTACTTCCTGTTAACCTATGAGCTGGTTTTGACTGGGACACAATTCATTTTCTTCAAACCACTGAACTGTGGTTTTGAATTTGAACTGAAAACAGTGCTGGTGACACACTGAGTTATGGAAATTCAAGTAGTTTACCTCGTTTCATGTATTACAGGCCAGTTGCTACCACTTTCCACATGTGCTGTGGTCAGAGAGAACAATATAAAATTGGAGGATTTTGAATCATTTAGTGCTGTTTTATGGAATGAAACAGACTTTTACACATAGATTAAACAATTTAAGGCAAAAAAAGACCCAATAAATTGCTCAGAAGCTCCACAGATTTTAGCCTAGAGATACCTTTAAAGCTTGAGTAGTTCGTATGTGGCTATAGTGTCTTTTACCTACAATTCAGTTAAAGCCATTAGGAATAAACAAATCCACAACTTCTTTTCTGAGGTCCATTATCTTCACAGCTAAAAAGTAGGAGCATTATTAAGGATATTTTAATTCCTACTGGTGGTGATTACAGTTGTTATTATTGCCATCATGATCATCAAGTGACTCCAAGTCCTGTCCTGTCCTTTGCTTTTTTCTAGTAGAGTGAAACACCTTTAAGTACTTGCTATTTTTTTTTTCTACAGAAGTACTTATACATGATGATCAAATCATATCTTTATCTTCTTGATAAGCTAAGTAGACTATAATTTAAATCATGCACCAAAAGGAATTTTTCCAGACTTTAAAAGTTTTTTAAAATTCTATTTGCACAGTGAATTTTTCATCCAGCCTATAAAAGTTGGGATAAAATAAGACTGTATTTTGCACAAGAAGGAATGATCAAGTGCCTCCTACTGACCTCTCTATATAGTCAGGGACTAGGTTATGTTTTTTTGGATGGTTTTTTCTGGAGCTTCACATCATGTTTTTCTTTATTAACACTTCTAACATTTTCTCAGACAATAAGCCTTGATTCCTCAGTGTCATGTAAGCTCCACAAACCCAGCTGTCACGCTGGGTCTCTGCTGAATGGATTCCAGCATGCTAATGTCTTTGTTGCACCAGGTGACCCAAAAGATGGGATGCAGAATTCCAGTATTCTGAAGGATTCAGTCCCCTATTCTGTAAGTATAACTACAAAGTTTTTTCTACCCTTATGTTCTTGTATTTGACTATTAATAAGCATATTTTGTTTCAATACATTTAATTCAGTATACCTTGTGGTGGTATTCACCTATCCTTGTATATTACAAAGAATAAATAAGATTTTTTATAAAATCAGATGTCCATAATGGCTGCTTAGTAACAGCCCTTTTTAACAATTGTACATATTTTAATTTTTTTTCAAAACCATCTGTTTATCAGTTATTTAAATTTTTAAACAGTGTTTAATTGTTTTTATACAAAAGTATTTTGAAGATAATACATTATGTGCTACTAATCCCCTTGATAAAATGTATTCCATATATGAGATTTTCAGTACTGGTCATATTCCTCATTTAAAAACATGACACAGAGATTTTACTCATTTTCTGTAAAATCACACAACCTTATTATAATAATCTTATCTATGAGACTGAATTCGAATTTACTAGCATATAAGAAAACAGGCTGGCCTTGAAAATTTAGTTCTTTAAACTTTTGATCTTAACCATAATGTTAATAGTAATAAAATATGTCTGGTTTTGAGCTGAAACTATCTCAAGTTTTTCTTCATAAAAATAAATATATTTACTTTAACTGTTCTGATTCCTCTATGTCTCCCTAAAAATGTTTTTCTGGCAATAAAAACTGACTTTGTGAATGGCCACTCACAAATTATGTTAGACTTTCTGGAATTTCATCTTAAAACATTTCATTCATAATGTACCACCCTTTCTTTTAACAACAAGCATGTGATTAGTATAAAAATCCTATCGGCTTTACAGTTATCTATCTTCATTTATCTGATGTGTATACTGAAAACTGTTTTGCCTATAATTTGTGAATTTGTGTATACATGAAAATATGGTTTGCAAAAGCATAACCAAGGCATCATTACATAACAAATATCCTATTTCCTTTTAAAAGAGCTTTAAATGTTACAGTCTAAAAAAGAAGTTCATGAGTGTTTTCTTACCTAATATATGTATCCCAAAAATGTTACGATGTACTGAAAGAAATCCACATAGTTCTCACTCTGAAGTTTGTTTCCGGAAAGAAATAGAGTATAAATAGGAAAGCAATCAACTTTTCACAAGGGTATATAAAATAGGACAAGGGGGAATGGACTTAAGCTACAGGAGGGAAGTTTTAAGTTAGTTATCAGGGGATATTCTTCATGGAAAGAATGATAAGGTGCTGGAATGGGCTGCCCAGAGAGGTGGTGGATGCCCCAACCCTGGAGGTGTTCAAGGCTAGTTTGGATGGGGCCCTGGATAACCTTGACTAGATGCAGGTCTGGAGGTTGGGGGCCCTGCCTGTGGCAGGGAGTGTGGAACTCAATGATCCTTGGGATCCCTTCTAACTCAGACCTTTCTGTGATTCTGAGTCTGTGAGTCAACTACTGATTGAAAAAAATAGCATCACTTTGTTAATAGAGTACAATATGTGTGCCATTTGGTCCAAATATTCTGAATTCAGGTCCAGGAAGTGCACTGGTATCTTGCCATAAGTTTCCTGTTTTGGACTGGCTTTCACAACTACCAAAATCCTATCAAAACAGAATCAATGACAACAAATACACACTGACATACTAAAGCAAGGCATACAGATAATTCAGCGGCATTCTAGATGTAGTGTCATGGATTTTGAGGAAACAATATTCAAATCCAAGTGCCATATTCAGCTATGAATAAGTGTCAGTTCCCCTTTTTTACTTGTAGAGTCAGGAACAAGGACCTTTAGTAACTAAACATACTATGAAACATCACAAGCATAATTATTTTTACCAAGCTATATATAACCTAAAACAGATGCTTGCATGTATTGTCTGTCATCGTTACTTGTGGCAACCAAAGTAGGGGATTAGAAAGTGCTTTACATACTTGGAAAAATGGGTCCACATCATCAAAGCTACCAAAGGTGGAAATCATTCTTTAAAGATTATAGTCCTAATCAATCCACATTGAACACGTTAAAAAGTCTACATTTAACATTCTGTCCACGAGTGTATTCAAGTGCAATGATTAAAACCTCCCAAACCACTAGAGTAATACTTTGAAATTTTAAATACACTTTCAGATACTTTAAAAAACTATTTTGTTTCAGCCAATGTTACAAAATAGCACAGTGTTTGCAATGGAACCAGATGCAGAAGAGCTCTAAACCTCAAATTTCCCTTTCCATTTTTTTTTCTCACCCTTCTCTCACAAAACAATTTAGCAAAGTGCGTTACTGCTTCATTGTCAGTCTTTGGCATGCAGAACTTCTTTAAATAACAATACTAGCATATGTTCAGTAATTCTTTGTTTGGCAGATTGGTTTCCATTGTTAGACAATCCATTTCAATACCAAGAAACTGTTACCACCTGTGATAGAGCATCATGTTTGGAATATATTGAGGACAGCACTAATTCAGTTGTTACCTTTTCAAATGTGTGCGCACAATTACACCCTAAGATCCACAAAAGCTGAGGCCTCCGTTCAAGTGGAAAATCATGTAGGGCATCCTAATTTTCTGGGAAATGTGAAAATGTGCATTCATACAGAAATGGAGACCTTGACAGGATCCACAAATACAGAGAAAAGAATCTATTCACTGGCATGTAATACATTCTGAACTCTGGGAGCTCTGAGACCTGAGCTTCAACTTGTCTCTTTTCAATGTTGATGAGCAAATCGAGAATTGCTTTGATCAGTGTTAAATGCCAGACAGATACTATTAAGGCTTTAAGAAAATGAATGTAAGAAAACTAAAATGTTCTAAATTTCAAAATCAGTTTGAAATTTAAAAAATTCAAAATCAGGTTTTGGCCAACTTTGAGGAGCAAATACAGGATTCTCTCTTCATAAAAGAAGACAGTGACCATAAATATACACTCTCCATTTCAAAGGAGATAAAAAATCTGTCTTATTTTTTAAGAATAGTCTGAAAAGAATGGAAACACCTCTATGAATCAGTTTCTTATTTTAACATCTTCTTTCTTAAGGAAAAAAAAAAGTAATTATATTTGTATTCAGGTTTTTGTCACACTAAAGTGGGCCACTAGTCTTGGCTTCTCATTCAGTGTGCAAATGCACACTGAAACTTTAGTTATCAAAATTTTATCTACAGTAGCAGCTGTGACTCGCAGTAATATTTTTGAAAATTCCTTCCCTGCCATAATTCTCCCAAAAACTTTGCTTACTGAAATCATGTGTGTCTCTTACTTGCTGAAGTGATTGCATATGATCCAGGTCCACTGAATAGCATTCAGGGTCTATGACCGAAAGTAGACTCTCTGACAGTTTTTAATTCTTTAATACTCCAAGAAAATTAATAAGAGAAGGCTCTAAAATGAAACACTTATTATTTTGAGGACTTGGCTATAGAATAAGGTGTATGTATCTGTAACTTATCATAAAAAAAATAAAATACTGTATGGCAACCAAAACTTCTAGTAATGAAATCATTGTTTACATTAATTGGGGTTTAAATAATTTTAGCTGAAATTCAGCCCACCAAACATCATTTTCACTTTCCTCAGAAATTTGGGTATTTACCTTGGTCTTTCAGTAAACACCATCTCTGTACCACATACCATGTCAGAAAGTCACCAAATCTGAGCTGTTTTGGAGCAGGTAGGTAGTGCAATATTTTGAAATTTTGCTGACCAAGAAATGTTTTTCATCAGTTAATCTTCCTTTTCTTAGGAAAAAGTGACCACCCCCAGGACTTCTGCTGGCTGCAATATGGCAAAGAAATGAGCACAAATGTTTCATATTTCAGCATCAAATGCAATCTATCCTGATCAGTTTTATCCAATTTTACTGCAGTGACCAATGTGCAGATGTTAAAAAGGTGTAAAAAAAAATTATATATCTGATACAAAGTAGTTCCACCATAGAGAAGATAATTGCTACAGTAATTGTGTGAAATCAGAAAATGGAAAACTTCTTATAGGATTTGTCTGCTGCTATTTTTAACTGCATATTTATATCTTCATCCAACTTACCAGACAGTTGCCTATGGCAAGGGCATGATCAGAAAAAGATGTGACTTTACACTATCTGAAATAAGATAATGTTTTTAATATTGACAAATCTTGAGGCCCACAGAAGTGCCAACAATGTAAATTGAGAGAAAAAAGAGAGATGGTGGATAAATTTGCCCTCCAAACAAAATAATCAGTTACATCATGAAAATTCTAGCCCCAGAAATCCAAAGGAACAATCACAAATAGAGTAGATGCTTTTATCTTCCCTTAAATATGCTATTATTCATATACTAGTTTAGGAATAAACTTACATGAATGATCGACTTGAAATTAATAAAATAGCCCTCAACAATCTTTTTAGATGTAATTTAAAGCAAAGAAATACTAAAAGAAAGGAAATCAGTTAATTGATTTTTTACAAGATAATTGGCGATGAGGAGAAAAATAGAACTTAACTATATCTGCTGGCAGAATACCCAGAATCAGGGATCATCCTGAAGAAGGATAAGCCTTAGTCCCCAGCCTTGTAAGGCACTAATGAAGGCCAAGCATTTAATATTCTATTCATAACTTACAATAAAGTGAATGAGCAAGAAAATACCATCCATCCTGTAAGAGTCAGATTACTATGCATCACTCATAAAGTTCAAGATTTTTCTATGTGGGTCTATAACTCTCTATTTTTGCAGTCCCTCACCATGTAAGACTGGCTTTAGACAATCTTTTATACAGACTTAACCACAGTATTGATGACCCACTGCTTTATCTGAATGAGTAAAAATAATTCTCTGCATAATTGCTATGCATATCATACATTACTATTACAAATAATAGTAATATTTGTAGGGAAAGAGAATATGTAAGGGTGTACAGGATGAGAAATGCTAGCAATACATGTGCAGATGCCATGGGGAGACTTCCAGATTAAAAAAATGATATCTTGATGCCTTCCATTTTCCCTCACACAATCCTGTTTACATAATTAGCAAGTTGAATTATTCACTAAACTGCGATATTTCGCAGTTACAGTAGCAGCAGGTAGCCCATAAATTGGGACCTGAATTATCTCCTGAATTCTAAAGACAATAGCCAAGGAAACTGTGACAGCTACTTAATTTTGTTGTCCATTCTCAATTACATTTCTCATAACTGAAGAAGAGGGTTACTGGGTTTAATGAATTATCTTTACTTGCTAGGTTTTCAAAATAAAATCTCTAGCTAATTCAGGAACTGAATCATTTTAACATACTCTTTTATAATCACCAATTTTTAATAACAAAAAGATAAAGTCCATGATTTTATATTACCTGGTACAGGCCAATCAGTTTTGAGCAGAGAAATCTTATCAAAATGCTTAATATTTAACCAATTTAAAATATGGCCAAATCATGAAGATTTTAATGAGTTCTATTTCACTTTCATCCAGAAAATTTCTAATCAGCCTCAGAGGAAATCTGATGTATGATCCTTATTCCTCATGTTGTGGACAAAAATGTGGAGTTTGCCTGGGTTAGAACCAAGTGCACTTGGACAGGAGTAAATGTTGCTTTTATAGCCGAGTAAAATTCGGCTTAATCACTTCTAGTTTTGGCAATATAAAATTTGTCAACTCTGATATATACCTAATTTGTTGTTATTTCTCAGTGTTATACCACTGTTTAGACTAGTCAAAAAAATTTTGTCTTTGGTTCAAGTTCTTACTTTGCCTTGAGTTACAGGTAGTTAAACATAAACTGGACTTTCTTAATCTGTTTTATGAGGTTTTAGAAATCGAGCTGTGTCTCTCTATTAATAAAAGCCAAAACTGCCCTCAAACATCAAAATAATAATTTGTTTTTCCCACGGCAATAATATCTTAGATGTCTTTCATCTTCCAAAGACTGAATATAAAAATGTATAGTAATAATATTGCTGGCATGGTATAGTTCTATGCAAATTATTTTGGGGGGCATGGGGTATAATTAAAGAGTTAAAGGCGATTGGGAAAGGATTGAACTGGTATATCCAGTAGTACTTTAATGTGTACATTTGCAGCCAAATCAGCTTGTCTTTAGCAGCCCATTTATACCTTAAATCACAGTTGCAGAGAAAGTAGAGAATTGCCCTTGCAATTCAAGGATCAAAATTGTGAGCATCATACAGGTAAGACTTATTTTAACCAGGCATCTATGTTTATTATCACTGATTTAAAGGCTGGATTAAAAGGATTTCTAATTCTGATAAATTCCTGATTTAAAGGAAAGAAAGAATATGCCACTGGCAAAAGTCATCAGTAGGAACTGATATTGGTCCTCCTCTATGAAACAATGTTAAATTTAATATTTGAACAAAGTGAAAGATTTTTACTATTAACCTACTGATTCTTACTTTATGGAGTCTGTGTCATACTTTAACATCCCTTCCATAGGGATGTAACTTAGGTTACATAACAGCTAATGCAAAACCACTTCATAAATATCTTCTGCTGGGCAAAATAGTTGCATACAGTTCACGAATGGAATAAGAAGCTGTTTATAATTCCCAAACTGTTAAATTTCCCTGAGATCTCGTTTATACACTACATATTTTAAGATTAATGGCCACTTAGTAGGTTTGCAATTCATACATAAAGCTACTTTTTCAGCAGCAAATATAATCTCATGGGAGACATCAGTGAAGCCCTGACCACTTTCAAAACAATAACTACAATTTAACTGCCTTTACTTAAGGTGCTTCTCTCTGAATAAATGAAATTTCCAATTATTTTCACTTACAAAATTGACCATCCACTTAAATATAAAATATTCTGTGATTCCTGGAAATACAGATAATTACTGTGTTTTATTCCAGCATCTTAATAAGGCTAAAATGAATGGAAATTTTACTATATTCCAGCATCAATACATGAGCTGATGCCCAAAAAGAATTAAGCTTTTCTAGTAATGATATGATGAAAGAAAACATTTTAAGCATTTTCAAATTAATTTGATTTTATTTGGTGTCTAGAATATTTAGTTGCTTTTAATCAGGCATATTATTACTGTTATAATCAGATATAGATTATATTATTTGTATACAGCATCTATATTTTGCTTTACCTCTAATACTGAATAGTCTATGAAAAATGCTATTAATTTGGGGTATTATAATGCTGTAATCTGTTTTATTGAAAACTACTGATACATAAGTATCTCTCAATAGATTTTTTTTTTCTTTTTGCTTGTGAGTATTTTACTGTTTAATGTACCAAATTAAGCCTTTTGATGTTCAACACTGTGCCAGACATTTAGGAAAATATTGTTCTTGCCCCAAGAAGCTATCATGCATTTTCTAGAATTCCACCAATGTGTCCTACACGGCTGCCCATTTTTTTAAACTGTTAAAATTATTTCAGGTCCTCGTTGTTGGAGACCACCATTCTTCCTGTCGATGCAGATATTCAGGAGGTGTTGTTTACTTGTTGCTGGGTTGATTCTTCCTCCTGTTATCTCAGGCACCTGCTGGTTCACTTTTGGAAATGTATTCTTTCTTGTCTGTTATCTTTGGCAACATGCCTCCTCACAAGGTTATGTTTTGGTGTGAAGAGGGAGTAAATATCATGGATAAAAATAGGTTCTGAGGATTAGCTTTCAAACAATTGAAACTAATACCCCAGGTTCTCAGATGATGGCTGGAAAAGGATTTCAGCTTTCAGTCTTGTAAATTCTATGGGAGAAATACAATAAAATAGAATAAATGATCATTTAATTTATCATTTAAATGACCATAAAACAATTTTTGAATGTACAAATTGAAAATATTGTGACATGACTTTTTATTCTTCCTTTCTCAACTGTACACACAAACATTCCATTCAGTTACAGAGCAATAATTCACCACTCAAAGCCAACAGGAGATGACTGACAGCAGATGACGACTGACAGAAATGAATTTTTCTGGCTGTGTGGTCTGGATAATAAAAAAACCAACAATGTTGTCTTTGTTTTCTTTAGACAATGTCTTCCCTCAGTCATAGGCACCTGTTTCAAACACTGCATTGCCAGGACAAGAGCTGGAGAAGAGGACACAACCATACATTGATAAAGGTATCTGTCCTGATTTTCAGCTGGGATAAAGTTAATTTTCACAAGGAGCTGGGAAAGGGGTAGAGCCAGAACAGCTAACCTAAACAAGCCAAAGGGGTATTCCATACCATGTGACATCATACTCGGTATGTAAAGACTGCTGGTAAAGAGAGAGAAGCCATTGCTTGGAGACAGGCTGAGCAAAGATGTGGGAGATACCTCAAGGTCAAATCAAGGCTGTTTGTGCAGAACTTATATTAAAGTATCTCAGTGACTTCAATTAAACTGATTTCCCATGCTTTGAAACATCTTTGAATTTTGGAGCATGTCTTTTATCATATAATATTTCTCTATGGTAAAGGCAGTTTTTATCCATAGTTCCATTCCTATGCTATCTTAGAAGTTACAGTAGATAAAACAGAGGAGCAGCAAAAAGGGAACATTTTCTAACCAGGCATCACAAGAAGCAACAGCCACACATTCTCAGTCTTCCTGATCATGTATCAGGTTAAGTTTTGTTTTGTTTCAATGGGCTCAGCAGAATCAGAAATGAAACTTCATTTGAATATGATTTTCTCTGACTTTATTGATGACTTGGAGCATCAAAAGAGCACGTATTTTTGTCTGCTCTTTAAGCAGTTATATCATATGTGAATAATTTTTTGGCCTGCTGATGCAACTGTCATGAACAATTTAAAGTGCAATGATGTGTTTGCACTAATACCTCCAGAATGTCTGTAAGAGGCATTCTGCTATCTATCTTTAACTTTAGATATAGAAACAAAGATTATTTTAATTCTGATATAATTTCCTGTCTCATTTTTTAAATGTTCAGTTTGGTAATATTGATCAAGGAGGATTTTTTGTTTGGTTTTTTTTTTTTTTAATTTTACAAATTAAAATATGTCTGATTCCAGAAATTGCAGAATTAAAACAAGCTTTCATTTTACAGTAAACTTGGATTACAGTTTGACTGATGCTTTATTACATGTATGATCCAAACAAAGACTGTGATGGCATTCAGACACCAAGAAGGAGTACCCAACTGTACTATTGAAAATTGCAACTGCACATGCTGAAACTGAGTCTGTTATACACAAATGTGTTTCTATCCATTAGAACTTAGATAACTTTGTTTACAAGACCTCTACCAATGTTTCTGTGAAAGAAAGAAATTAAATTCTTAAGCACAAGTATATTTAACTAAGTATAGTTGATTAAACACTTCCAGATTGAAAAAGCAGAGTAATAAATACATTATTGCATACTTTGACTCCAAAAATCTCCTTTCAGGTTTCTTGATAAATTATAAAGGTGAATTATAAAGGTGTAGAAGAAAAGGAACAGGTTCCTCGCCTCTCAATTACTTGTTAGAAACGAAATAGAAGCAATATTTTTCTCCATGCCACACCAACTCCTGGTGAAGCCAGGGAAGTTTGGATTCTATTGACATTTGATAAGTTTTCAGTAGATGCAGTAATTCCGGAGGTCAGTTGTTGACTGATTTACTATAGTTCACTGGTCTGTAAGGCAGTGGTGTTCTTGGCACTGGCTATGTTAGTATAACAAGCAGACTCTTTTGATGTAGCAGCAGTAAATATTGCATGAGGTAGATCATTAATGGGTCTTTTCAGTTCACACTGCCAGAACTGTGACAGATCTCCAACAGTTCAGGAAGACATAAGGTATTTTTCATATCACTTGTCCATTTAACCTGATTCATTTGTAAGTCAGAAATTTGAATTGTTCTTTGCAATTTTTGTCTTGAGTTTTAGAGCTAAAATATGAGAAATACTGTTAGAGATCTGAATTACTGCACATTAAATGCCTGTATTCTTTGCTGGTTTTCCATTATTTCAAACTGGGGAAGTAAAAAGTATATCAGAGAAAAAGTTCTCAGATAAATGGTCTAGAGTATCCATTGATGTACAGTATGAAAAGAGATAGTTTAACCTCATATTTTCCTGGTGTTAAGGAATGAAATTACTTCTGTAATATCAAGTATATACATTGAAGGGAAGATATTAGTTTTGACTGGGATACGGTTCAGTTCTATGACAGTAGAAAGTACAGGGCTGTGGTTTGGATTTGAGCTGGAAACAGTGCTGGTAACACAGGGATGCTCTTGTCACTGCTGAGCAGTGCTTACATAAAGCCAAGGCATTTTCTGCTCCTCACCCCACCCCACCAGCAAGGAAGCTAGAGGGGGGTGCACAACAAGAGGCAGGGGACACAGACATGACAGCTGACCCCAAAGGGGTATTCCATACTGCATTACATCGTGCTCAGCATATACACTTGGGGGAAGGAGAAAGGGAAGACATTCAGAGTTAGGTTGTTAGTCTTCCCAAGTAACTGTTATGCATGAGGGAGACCTCGTTTCCTGGAGATGGCTGCACACCTGCATGCCCTTGGGAAGTGGTGAGTGAATATTTTGTTTTTCTTGTGTGCATTTGTTTTGGCTTTGCCTATTAATTTGTCTTTATTTCAGCCCACTAGTTTTCTGATGCATAATCCTCAGTTGTAATTGATCTCAAATGAAGACATACTCTGATTTAGCTGGCCCTGTGTATCCCGGAGATGGACTTGATGACCCTTGTATGTTCCTTCCAATGCAGGATATTCTATGATTCTATGAGCTGAACTACCTGTTTGGGGTGTGTGTGTGTAGTGCGTGTGGTATGTGAGGTGAGCATGCTGTTGTGTGGGGATTAGCTGCTACTGGGATTAAATTGCAACGGGTGAAAAGTGATTACTTTGATTGCCAGGCCTGCATGCTTAAGTATCATTATCTATATCTAGGCATTGGAGAATTTTCTGTAAAACACATTGACGTGGCTTTGAGAAGTTTTGAATTTCTAGTGCAGAACTTTTTGATGTCCTGAAGTCTAACTATTAAAAGCAGTCTTAACTCAGATTTTACCTGCACAATCTCACTCTGTATCTCATTGCAAGTTCATGTTTAAAGGAATTGACGGTATACTCAAATTTGTCTTTTTCCTATCAACGTTAAGGAAAAATTTAATTTTAAGATTCTATAACCCTTTGTTCAAAGTGTTATGGCTAGCTTACACATGGTTAAATGTTTTGCTGAATGAAGTACCATATGTTTCATAAAAATAGGGCAAAGCACTATCAGTTCTCAGAGAATTTTAGTTTAATTACTTTTTACCACACTCTTCCTATACTGAATGATAGTTTAGCTTCTGTTATAGTTTCTTCAGTTTTCCAGTTGGTGCAACAGATGTGTTATTTACCTTAGAAAACCATAGTTACTGGTACTAAACATTATAGCTTAGTATTACTATCATCATTGCTCTATTGTGCAGACCTGTGATCCACCTAGTCCAACATGCTGCCCATGAGACGGGCCAGCACCAGATCTTTCCAAAGTTGTGACAACACACAGAAAAACTGTAACTTCCAGAAAGACACCAAGTGCATTTGCTCATATGTTTTGGGTTTTTTTCTCCTCTGAGCATTTTTGTAGCAGGGTAACACTGTGCCTACCACATGGGTCTCTGCAAAGGCGCCACCTCCATCAGCTGCAGTGCAATAGGTGAAGAGCTGACCATGCACATACATCACTTTAAGCTGGGGTGACAGCAATGGTGAGGATTCAAGGAAAGACCAACTGAAAATGGCTCAGAAGTCCTGACGTCTTGTGGTAGTTTCACCCTGGCTTGAAGCCAGACTTCCACCAAAGCCGCTCTATCACTCCCCTCTTAACTGGACAGGGGGGGAAATACATGTTGATAGGCTTTGGAGTCGAGATAAGGACAGGGAGAGATCATTCTGCAATTATCATCATGGGCAAAACAGCCTAAATTATTTCACTACACACAGAGAAACCAGAGTCAGATAATGAGAAGAAACAACAGCTCTTCACACACCACACCCCAAACCCCTCCCTTCTTTATAGACTTCACGTTTTTCATAATGTTTCTCTTCTCCAGGATGGCACTGGGGAAAGCAGGGGAAATAAGGAATCAGGCTTCAGTCTTTGGTCAGTTCCTCTTGAGTTGTTCTCCTTTTNCTCTCTCTCTCTCTCTCTCTCTCTCTGCCTCTTATCTCCATGGGTCACAGGTGCTGCCAGGGGCTTGCTCCATTGTAGGTCACAGATTCTTCCATATTCCTCCACCTGCTCTACAGTGTCTCTCCACGGCTACAAGTGGTGTCTCTTCATCCTTCATGGGCTGCGGGGGGACACCCACCTCACCATGGTATTCTCCATGGACTGCAGGGAATCTTCTCTCAGTGCATCCTCCCCGCTTCTCTCTCTCTTCTCTAGTGGCAAAATGTGGCTGTTTGTATTTTTCTTTCTCTAAAATGTGATTCACAGAGATGCTGTGACTTGCAGGGCCTGGCCTTTTCAACAAGAGTTTTGGCCTTGAAATCTCAGCTGGTATTTACTCTGTTGGACCTCAAAGAAGCTTCTAGCTGCTTCTTAAAGATGCCACCCCAGAAAACCACCACACTTGACAAGCTAAAGGAACAATTTCTTTTTTCTATGGATAAAAAGAAAAGTTTACACGTAATTTTTTTAAGTTATTGTGTCCTGGAATTTCTCATGGAAATTATCCAAATTTCTTTTTCTTACCGTGTGTTCTTTAAAAGCATAAAGAGATGGTTAATTTGCAGGACAAAGCATTCATGATCTGCAAGAAAGGCTTTAATCCAGCATGTGTTCAAAGAAATTCAGATTTAAATATTACATTAGATTATTAGGGGCATCCCATTGATGAGTTAAATACTAGCTTCCTCTGCAGTCCAGTACAAACCCAGCATCTTGCCAGATATTAAGCCATAAAACAGAGTGTGAAAAAACTGATGTCCCAGACAAAACATGCATATAAGTGCCTGTGTTGAAATATTAACAGCAGGATTTTCATAAAATCTTTCAAAAAGCTATGATTCTCCTTGCCCAAATTAAAGTTTCTCTCTTTTTAGAAGCATTAACTCTTGCCCAACTGTATAACAAAATGAGAAATGTAAGTGCCTAATGATCCTTAAAGGGTAAAAAAAAATAAAGAAAAAAAGAAGATGCTTTTTAAGCTCATTTATGTGTCAAATAGAAGTTAAAGAAGTCATCACCTAATTTTCCTTTTACTTGGATAGCCTGACAACAGTGTTGTGATGATGTAGAAAGGAATATTTTTCATGGATAAGGTAAAGTAGCCTCGAAGATCATGTTATCAGGAGAGTATTGAATCCTGTTCTTCATCTGTTAGAAGTAATGTGTGGTGAAGGAGTAAATTCACTGTTAATTTTATTTTTCTTAAGCTTATGTGATCCTGCCAAGGACAGACCCCCCCTTACACAAATTTCTAGTTGGTGCAATGGAAAACCCGAGATTCACCCATCCTGTGTGAAGTAAGGTAAATATAGGCTACTTTACTAGTCAAGAAAACCAAGAGTCATGGGTATTTGTTTGGAGCTGTAAACATATTCATCATTCTTCATTGACTTCAGCGACAGTAGAATTAAACCTTTCTTTAGCCTTCAGCTGTAGACATTTGCTGGCTGAATCAAGAGACAAAGTACTGTAGATGAAAAGCTTAGAATTTGTTAGATCTGATGGATAGTGGAAAGACAGGATGCTACGGAGTCATTTCACTACTTTTTTTCTTTGTTTTTTTTTTTTTTCTTTTCTGGGACATAATCTTCCTCCTAAAGCACTCCGAGACACAAGTGTGCTTATGCCTGAATGTCAAGTTTGCCCTAGGAGAGATAACTGGAAATCCTGAAGAAAAAAAACTTTTCAATACTTAAAACATTTTAGCAGATACTTATTGAGGCAAATTAAGGAGCAATTTTTCAGTCATATGTACCAGCTTTACTCCAATCTATGTTGAAAAAAAAACGTGGAGACTTAATTTTCCTTCTTAAATTCATAAAGGCACAGGACTACTTCAGGAACAGACTCTTACTACTCCCTCTTCTCCATACTAATATCTGTACTTCAAGTCTGTTCATTACCAGTTGGTGTCATACAAGCAAAATTCATAGTCAAATTCATAATCTGAAGATGATTTCAACATCTTGCATGTTAAAACTGCATTCTTCAATTTTTTTTTTTTTCAATAGGAAATGGAAACAGGGAATTTGCTGAAATTGAAAATGAAATCAATTTGAGACATAAAAACTACACAGGGCAAAAGACCTTTTACTGAATAAAAAGAAATAAATAAAAATGAGGTTGATAAAAAGGAAAAGAGGCACATGTCACTTAAAATTTCAAACTTCTTAATTAGGTGATATGAGGGTCTAACTGTCAAAGCGGAAATAAACAACCAACCATTTGGTGCTGTCCATGTCTATATTTTATTGAAGGATTTTTGAGCATGAAAGAAGTAGACTTGATATTGATTATGATCAAAAAACTTCAGGCCAGGGTGATGTTGTCTGGCTGCGTCACAACAGCAATTACACAGCACTGCTCTCCAGAGACTTCCACCTACTTGTTAGATTAAATCAATAATACCCAGAGAAGCACTGAAATGACATTTTAATGTTCACAAAGAACATTTACACTTCAGGGCTGCCTTTGAAAAAGTTTCTAACAGTGATGAAAGGAGCAAATGGAAGTTTCTCTGTAGCAGGTAAAGATGGTTGCTTTCAAACACAGGTATTAGCTTCAGGAAGTGATTTGCAAAGACTGTGGGGTAAGAACACATCTTGACAGAAATAAACTGTTTTCAGGGGATGTGAGGAGAGGCAGTACATCCACTAGTGGAATGATAATGAATAGAGATGAGAGAGGAGTAGAGCTGAAGGGACTTGCATAGTGTCACCTCCAGAGGGATGGTACAATCTAAGATGGCAGGGGCCAAACTGAACAGTTGTGAGTAGGAGCAATTAGTTACATTACTGTCCATGATGTTTCTTCATTACTTCATACATACAGCCTCATAGTAAGTTGCAACTGTAGCAGCACTGGGCTGGAAACTACTTTTTACTTAAGTTTTTGCATGAGGAATTTTTTGTTCTATCTCAAGCTGCATTAGTGAGAAGGCCAACACCACATCCTTTATGTATTGCCTGTACAGGCCGAGGGAGGATGGGATCAGAAGTGTGATGGGTTTGCAATGTGGCTTCTTTAAGAAGTGTCTAGAAAGTTTCTTAAGGGTCTGACAAAGCAAATCCCAGCTGCTATCTCAAGGTCAAACTCCAAACCCTGTTGCCGACAAGGCCGGCCAGACAAATCAGTGCTGGTCACAGCACCTCTGGGAATCACATTTTAGAGAGAGGAAAAACACAGACGGCCACATTTTGCCACCAGAGGAGGGAGTGAGAAGATGTAAGAAACTTTGCAGACACCAAGGTCAGTGAAGGGAGGCAGAATGAGGCGCTGAGAGAAGATTCCCTGTGTCCTGTGGAGAATACCATGACGAAGCAGGTGTTCCCCCGCAGCCCATGGAGGATGAAGATACCCCATTTGCAGCCCATGGAGAGGTACCTGGGTCAGACAGGAGCCCACCATGGAGCAGGGGGAGGAATAAGGAAGAATCTGTGACCCTCATTGGAGCAAGACCCTGACAGCACCTACAGCACATGGAGAGAGACAAGAGGCTGAGGGAGAGGATTCCTTCAAAAAAGGAATGCACACCACATTCTGCCCGTTTTGCCCATGACACTAATTGCAGAATGATCTCTCCCTGTCCTTAACTCCAAAGCCTCTCAACATATATTTTCTCCCCTGTCCAGCTAAGAGGGGAGTGATAGAGCTACTTCAGTGGGAGTCTGGCCTCCAACCAGGGCCAAAACTACCATATCAAGGAGCCTACATTACTAATATCAATTTGCTGTATGCAAAGGAGAATATAATGCTGCTAAAAGCAATTTCTGGTATTTACAATTCAGTAAACAGTCACAATGTTTAGAAGGGACTGGTTGCATGTCTCCTTTTCTTTGATTCGGTTTAGTTTATATCTTGGTATTTCTTTGTTCAGTATCAGCAAGTGGGAGAAACAACTGTATTGTCTCCTTTCCAAAAACTCTAGGGAAAGATTCTCACAAACTTCGAATTATGTATTGCATTCTTGCCATCTTCAAATCTAACCCATCTAGCAATGGAATACTGCTCATAATTAAGTACTGTTTAGTGCATTAATTCCATAGGGGATTGTTGATAATTATATCCCAGTATGATTTCCTCATAGATATCATAATGGCCATTGAAAAACAGCTGAGAAGAAAAATCAGGGGATTAACTGTAATTAAAGCAAAGTGGTTTGCTATTAAACTAATTGAATAAAAAGTAATTGGATTATGTATGATCTTCAGCAGCTCCTAGACTTTAAACTTTAATTAAATTATCATACTTCTCATTCAAAAATGGAGTGGTTGAACATTAGCTATTTTGACACTACCAAAGTAGTTGAAACAAAATGCAAAATAATTGTGCTGATTGCAAAGCTTCATGTTAGTATAGAACACTAACAAAAGAATCTCTCTTTTCAATTTAGTCATTACGTCATATTCATTTTTTCATTTACATTCTATTTAAATATTACTCCTTGATTGAAAAAAATCATTGTAACTGAAATATTCTCTTCTTCTTAAACAATTAACCATATTATATTAATTAAGCAGAATCTGATTGCCTAATTTTTCTGAAAGTTTCTCAAATGTTAATATCTGTTAAACCCTAGAAGATTATATAAAGTGTGTTGGACAAAGCAGAATAAAGATAAAAGCAGATTAGTTTACTATTTTACTGGACCATAATTGTACTAAAAAATCTATATATTTTAATATTTTTCTCTGCCAAGAAACAAATTTTGGAGGTAAAAATAAAATGCTTTTTTCAGTGTTAAGTGGAAGTGGAGTCTAGATGATATTAATTTCCTTCAAAATGATCCCTTCAAACACAATTTAGAATAAAAGAAAAGTTTTTATTTGAGGTAAGATCAGCATTTTTAAAACTACTTGACAGAATTATAAAATATTCCCTTAAATTAATCAAACTATTGTAATAATATTTGTAAAATTATTTCTAACATTCATAATGCCTATTAAAAAGTGAATGCATGAATAGTCTAACTAGAAATTCGAATGTAATCCAATGAAAAGGCAACCAGAAATCTGACATGAAGAATGGACTTGAGCATTCAGAGAAGCAAATATTTTATATACTTATATAGAAGCTGTCTGTATGTTAATAGATACAGAAGTTTGAAAACATAGCGATATTATTTTTTTTTGATTCAGTATACCTTTATGCTATGCTTTGTGGTTATACTTAAATGCTGAAGTTTATATGCAGTAGGCTATTCTAAAAATATCATAACTAGAAAATAGCTGGCTGTCTTAAATAGGGACTCAGGTTATTTTACATTATGGGTGTTGTAAGACCTGATGTATAATCAATAAAGGCAAGTGAATGGTACTATTCTCACTGGAACTGTCTAGCACAGTGAGACAGTGCCATTGAGGTGCTGTTGGAAAACAGAAAACATAAAAGTAGATCGAATCATTTCCCAAAATTTAAATCTTATTACTTCTGCGTGTGTGAAAGTCTCCAATAAGATAATGAACTCTCTTTACTGAAGCTTTTACATAAAAGCTAACGGAAGGTTAAGGCATCAAACATTTTACAGAATAAGACATAACTGGAAGGGGAAGCAATTGGGATTTTTGGATTAAAACAATACTCATTGTCTCTGCTTTCCTTAGGGGAAAATGCTCTGTGACATCAATACCTGGTGGTTTAATGTCTATTAGTCAAAAAGCAAACCTAGTATATACAGTGTGCTCAGGTTCATATTCCAAGCTTCTGTGGAGGGATAGCTAGTCAAGAGTCAACCTATCAACATTTCCATCTCTTCTTTTGAGTAGTATTAAGGAAAAAAAAGGATGTTATACTAGGTTAGATGATGAATTAAGGTTACTTTACCTTAGTTAATCTGTATTTCTTCTTTTCATCTATTTGCCAGTCTCAGTGCTATAAACTCAGTTCAGAATTTACAACCAGGCTCAAAGTTTCCTAGGGGTACATGGCAAAGGATTCTCAAGAAAAGTAGTCCCAAATAAGTGGGGTAGACCACATCAAGAAAGTATGGTGAGCTTTTTAACAAGGATCCTACATTATTAATCCACTTAAAAAAAATATTATACATATAAAATCCATACTGTTAATCTGCTTCGGTATAATCTCCACACGTTTTCAACTCCATCCATAGCCTTCCAACACTTCATCATAGCTATCACAGAATCACAGAATTGTAGGGGCTGGAAGGGACCTCAAGAGATCATCAAGTCCAAGCCCCCTGCCAAAGCAGGTTCCCAAGAGGAGGTTGCACAAGTAGGCATCCAGACAGGTCTTGAATATCTCCAGAGGAGACTCCACAACCCCCAGGCAACCTGTTCCAGTGCTTCGGCACCCTCACCGTGAAGTTCTTTCTCACATCAGTGCAGAACCTCCTGTGGTCCAAAAATTGATGCCTGAGCACTAGTGACAGATAACAATGCAAGTGTGGAAGAGAAGGTACTCAATAACTTAAAAATTATTAAAAGAATCATGAAAAATAGCTAATAGAAAAGATTGTAGAAATAACGAACACTGATTAAAATCAAGACCATAATAACGAGAAAAGGAGGTGAGCACATGCAATCAGCTCTGAGAACTGGAGTAGTTAAAGCCAAAACTGATTCAAGAGTCAATCAAGTTTACTATATGGATATATAAAGATGCAAGATCTCTCAGTGCATGATACATATAAAGCTTTTTTTTTTTTTTTTTTAAAGGGGTAAATGTTTCAATCTTAAGGAAAAAGTTAATTTCCCCACATCACTTAACTGTAGTCTCTGGTCACATAGTTAGTGGTGTATCAATCTGGGACTTTTCTCTAGAGCCAGAATTGTCTAATATGATTTCACCTTATGCTTTACTCAAAAGGAACAAAATTTGACAAGTCTAAAACTGAAGTAATATGCTCAAGGTTTCTGGTTTCTTAGCCTTGAAGCTGAGTTTGGACTAACCAAGTCTGTTGATTAATTTGTTGAGCAGTCCTGTGGAGAATGTAACAGTAGACAAATGGTGACATAATAAAATAGTGCATTAGCTTTTCAGAAGAATATTTGAAAGAATAAGTAAGACATGTGCAGTGTTCTCAGAGGGCAGGAGTTAAATTTAACTGTTACTTTGAACATCAGTTTGGGATGAACCAAGAATAAAAGCAATACACTTGGATACCATAAAAGTATTTTTGTTGTCAGACATTATTCATCACAGTAATTTTCAAAAGTAGATAAATCTTCAAGCTAGTTTTTATAGCCTTGTGGAAGTACTTCTGTTTTAACTCAGTTCAACTGTTGAAAACTTTCTCTTGTTTTTTGGCTGTGTCTTGATGTATATTAAACAAATCCTCAAAATTAATCTCATTCTACTAACAATATCATTAGCATCTCATGTAGGACATTTGATGGCTTATCAACAGTGAATGGATCAAATTTCAATTTTAAAATATCTTTATTATCCTCTGCAATATTCTATCTTTACTTGAGGAAAGTTAAAAAACACAGAAGAAGACCATATATTTATCTGAGAAGTACTGGACACCAGCTTCTGTCATTCACATACAAAAAACCAAGAAATAGAGTGAAATTCTTTTTATAAGACCAAAGAGTTTTCACATCTTAACATGAGTGTTTGTGTTTAATACAGAGTGTATGATTTGGTCCATACTTTTATGGCGCCTTGTTTTACCACTATAAAATGGCAAAACAATGTGAAATATGGATAAGGATCTCTTAAAATAGTATTTAATAACTAATTTTGTATGACAGAATCTTTATCCTGTTTTATTGTAACTTTTGCACCAATAGATGTGAGAGAATTTTGAGTAAGGCATAACTACAAATTGGAACAGAGATACTGTAGTTACTGCAGATTGATCAAAGATAAGGAAAAGATTTCTCATGATCTGTATTCCAAACTCCCTAATGTCTGTGGATTTTCAGATACAATAACATAGACTTGATGATCTCCCAAGGTCCCTTCCAACTCCTACAGTTCTGTGACTCTGTGACTCAAATTATAATGGCAGTCCCTGGTATTAAAGTATTAAATGTATCAAAGGGAGTGTGTAGAACCTCCTCTGTATTTTCATTTCTGAGAAGATGGATCAGTGGCTACCAAATGATACAGCCCTTGTATACATCTGAGGAAAACAGCCCGTAAGGTGTTTTGTGGAGTGCTTCCAAGAGGTGTTGATACACTACCTTTAGAATGCAACAGAGGCAGACAACAGCATATAAATGTATATAAATATATATATATAAATGTAAATGTACACCTGGGTGTTTTCCAAGCTTTCATATTACTTTGGGGATTTTTGGTGATGCTCTTGTTATCAATGGAAACATATAATGTCCATACCGAAACAGTGCACAATGAGTATTCAGATAAGCACTGGATTGAATTTCTCCTGTTAAAGGAAATTAATGATGTGATGGTAGGTTCTCTACATCAAAAGTTGTGTCTAAGTGTGAACACCAGTAGTCTCTTTTCATTTAGAGACCTTTAAGTGGTGTTACTGAGAAAAAGAGGTGGACTTTTCTGCATGACTCTGGAATTTACATGGAATGATATCACAGTTATGAAAGACATCTGAAAAGGATTTAGATTAAAAAATAGAAGAGAAAGTACCACAGATAATTTTTAATTCCTAGCTATATATTCCTATTCTTTCTGAGCAAATATAATAATTTGCATAATTTGCATTACTTACTTTAATTTGTCAAATGTTTTGACCATTTATAAAAACTGGCTTTCAGAACTCTGACCTTGCATGCCAAGTCTGAGCTTATAGCTATTTTTACAGCTGAGCTATCACCCTTTGAAGACTGGCATTATAATGAAAGTGCTGACACAACCTTTACTATAGCAATGCTCCTGTAATAAAATTTATAAGGGGCAATCAAGTTTCTGGGATATCTAAGTCACTGTCATCTCTTGATGAATTTCTTGGTACCAAAGTGGATCAAAAGAGTGACAATTCAGATGATCATGCTCTTGCAATAGCTTATCAAAGCAATGCTGTGAAAAATACTGATGTGATTTATTTTAACGTTTTTTGTCCTTTAGAGATATACAAAATTATGTAATTATTGTTGAAAAGAAAAGGTAAAAATTGAACTGAGGAAAGTAGGAATTGTACTTTTAGAGTACAATTATCATTACCTCTATTCTTACAAAAATATGGTATGGCCCAACATATCACAAAAAAGGTTCAAACCAGCAATTGGTTCTTCAGAAGACAGTAATCAAAGATGTCTATAATACTGAACTTTAGCTTAAAAAGAAACAAGTACTGATGCACAAATCAGGGCAATGTGAACCATGTGGTGATAGACTGTCCTCTAAAACACTTCATTCAATTTATTCCAGAGAAAGAAGTAAGAAATATGTTATTGGCAGGATGAAAAAATATGAAATGGAATGGCAAACACTATATCTTCATTTTGAGGAATGCTTGTTGGCATTTGCAGACAGATCACTTATTATATACATTGAATTAAGGAGGACTACAGTAATAAAGGTTAACTGGAATCTTCCCATTTGCTATTCAGAATAAAAGATGTTAGAAAATACATGAAATATATGTGGGGTATGATAGATGAACCTTTGTTCAGTAAACCACCTGTACCCTGAAAACAGAACGCACCGTCCTGTTTTGTAAGAATGATTATTGTAAGTGGCAAGTGAGGCATAGAATTGAGTAATAGGTAACTTAAAAAGCAGAAGGCTGTAGAAGTTAAGTAGCCAATAAACGAGCTTGCCGACCAAATATGGAAGAGGGATCAACTAAGGGACAAGTGAGGAAGACAAGCAACTTCATCCTGCCGACCACCAGAAGTTGGAAGAAGACCCCCTAACAACAACTGGCGCACGTGCAGGAGACTACACGGAAGCTTTGATGGAAAATTCTAGACCCAGAACTACAACAGTATAAAAACCTTAACTCGAACGGGGACTGCGTCCGCCGTTGGTGGAGCAGAGACTCCCCGGCCGCCCAGCGCTGCTTTACCTATTGTCGCCTGCTTGATTAATAAATTGCATTTGGATTACTTTGTTTCCGACTAATTATTGGGAAACACACAATTACATGGGGACTATTCAAAGTCTTTTCACCTCACGTAAAGCAAGCACAGCTTTGCATCTTACTGAACATCCAAGAGATTTAGTGAGTTTTTGAGATCCTACATTCTTCTGAACATATCTAACACTTATGCTGAGGTTAATGCTGAGGAACTGATAAACCATCCACAGCTAAACACACCATGTCACGCAGCCATGTATATATATATAAATATATATATATACACCACGTCATTGAATATCACAACATATTAGCATCATTTATACATGTCTGCAATTTTGTATTTTAATCATAGCTCCAGATAAAGGGTCCATCTAGACCCATACTCAATGTAAAAGGGACACCATTTTCAAAAAGTTCATGCTTTCCTAGTTGCCCAACTCTGAAGACACATGCATATAGCTATGTCTCAGTCACATTCAGGCAGAATACTTTGAAGACACTCCTGTAAGGTCCACAAACTTCAGTGTCATGGTATGCCTTTTTGCTCTCATAACAGATCCTCACAAACAAAATAGTACAAATAAGTATCCAGCTTTTAATCTAGTGTGCTATGTTGTATGTTTTGGATGTGATGTGGCACTGTCTGCCTCATGAAGCTTCCAAGTATCAAGTAACTGTGGTATAACTTCTGATCTAAATTACCATATTTCCATTTCTCATTGCACAAACCTTATCAAATTCCTAACCANACACACACACACACACACACACAGAACTACACAAAAGACATTATATGTAACTAGCATGTTTGTTTTTTTCTCTTTGATAAATCAATTTACACAAAAGTTGAAAGCCATCATGTTAGCAAATTTTAAAAATTCACTATGCCTAGAAGGAAAGAAGAAAATAAGAATCATAATAATAAATGAACAAGCAAACATACTTTCTAGAATATCAAAAGAAAAACAACACCCATATTGTAAAGCAGCCCAGATGAATTTTACTGATGGCTAGAATAACATAAAAGTTATGGGTTATTGGGTTTTTGCCATGCACTCAGAAAGTACAACAATAGTATGAATATTTTTTTCTTGAAGAAACACTGACATGTTTCTTAAATTGTGCGTTTATTGTGGTAGTTTAATATGTTTTAATACTTTCATATTCTAAGGAATGAATTTACAGTGTTACAGTAAGAAAAGGCAAAGTTTGAGGAGTAAAATCCTGAGACTAATCTTATCCTGAATAGAAAAAATAGCAGTTAGTTTTGTAAAAGACAAAAAAAATATAGCTGTAGGTTTATGTGAGAAAAGTATTCTGATTATTCATAGTAGAATGATTTGTGAAAATTAAGTAGATACAGCTTCCATATAGGAAAGGAAACCTAGTAATTATTCCCTGTGAATGGATGCAGTCTTATATATAAAAAATGAATGGAATGATGCAGATGTATCTTGAAAGAGAATTTTCTATGGCAGCTGTATTTAGTTAACTGGTACAAATAAGATAACAGTTGTATGTGTCTATATAGATCGGCATTCCTTTCTCTAAATGCAATTAAACTGCAATGATAACTTTGCAATAGAAAAACTATATATGCAATATATTACAGTCAAATAGAGTATTAAGAGGTGTAAACTCCGAATAAAATGAATTGCATCATTAGGAGTAGGACAATAGCAATAGGTATGAATAAAAATAGTTAAGATACAGAAAATAAACATAAGGATAGCTTAATCATTCTCTCTTCAGTATGCTACTCCAAACACTTTCTAGTCAGAAGTTGTGCTCTGTCTTTCACTCTCCTTTTCTAATAAATTATGTTGACCTATCAAAAACAAATCCAAGAAAGGAAATTGGGTGCCCAAAGTTATTAAATTCTCATAATCTCACAGCACAGTGAAGAAAATTAACATGTCCCCATTACCTGCTGACTCTTACATCAAACAGCACAATTCTTTGTTTCTTAGCAAGGAATTGCAGATTGTATCTTTTTAAATAGCAGAGAAACAAAATGCTGTCTTCTTGTTTGTCTTAACTGAAGGGCATGTGGTTCAAGTGGAGTAGACCCCTTCTGGAGGAGATGTTTCTTTGCCTGAGAGCAAATGGTGAGAGCAGGTAAACCAGAAGTCTTCAGCTTGACATAGTCTGAAAGACTCCTGAAAAGAGCAGATATATGGGCTAACTTACAAACAGATGAAAAGAGATTTTCCAAAAATCCAGATGTGTCTGCAAAATTTATTGTGCAGAATGTGTTAAGAAAAGCTATTGAAACCTGTAACTCATTTCATTGTCTTCAACATGCTCTTAAAAAAAGCTGTCATGAAGTTCAAGCCCACCACAACTGATCACGCTGCATGTATACTCTGGATCAGCAGAACCAGAACCTCATGCCATTTTCAAACCTAGTAGTGTCAGGAGACACCTGAAGGTATCAGGTGCATTGTAGAGGAGCAGGAAAATGAAGGGAATAAGGGCCTGGGAGATGTTGGAGTAAAACTTTGAAAGCAACTCACTCAGATATTTAGAAGTTCCAATTCATCTTATTTCAGAGTGAACAAAACATGAATGTCCTGAACCTGTATCATATAATCCCCAAAATGTCCCTATTGCCACTTTTTCATGCAGAATATTTATAAGAGGATTCCCCGGGCAAGTTTTTGGACTAATAGGAAGTAGAGCAGTATTCACGTCTGAAGTATGCAGCTTGATACTTCAGAGTGAATGTGGCCAGAAAGAAGACCACAGTTATCATTTAGCCCTCTGATGCTACTGAGACTTCAGATAAGGAATCCAAAGGTACCTTAGACCTTATCTGTGGAAACATACCAAAACTTGTAATTAACAACTTCAACACTGAGTCTATGGATTTAAATTCTTTGCTATGGGGTAAAGGACAGTACAATCCTTTCTTCTTCATTGTACAGAAGCCATGGTTTCCATTCAAATAAGAAAACAATAGAAGAGAATTTAAAATTTTTCTCTTTTTATCACACATTAACATTTTCATTAATTTATAAATACAAGAGATGTCTTCAGGTCATCTTTACCCATGAAACCATACATGTTTTCAAGTTTTTGCTGTTTTTATAGCAGATCCTTAAGAAGCATGCATGAAAAATAGCTTGTGAATTGTACAGACTGATATTTCAGATTTCTGCATTTAACACTGCAGAGGGATTTATCAGCTAAGTCCTGGAAGAACAACTCATAGAACGTCTGAAAAAATGTAATATGCACCATATGAGTTGGTCACACTAACAAAAAACAGATAAATGGTAAATAATTATGATAACTATCTTTCCAGAACTGTGTTCATTTCTGCTTTGAGCCTATTGGAATTATCAACACATAGGGAATAAAAAAACCTCAATAAAGTACTAAGAAGACAAATCATGTAGCCTGAAATAGGGTTAACTAATAGCTTCAGGGAAGAATGGTTAGTCGTACATACACAAGTTTGTTTGTGCTTCACAAACAAATTTCATTCCAAGTAGAAGTGCTTCAGAGGAATAATAGCCAGCACATCTCTGTGGGCTACTCTCAGTGCCTTTGACCAGGTGGCTAGATTGATAACAATTCACCTCACCTTGAAGAAAGTTCACAGTAATTTCCTTTTAGGCATCTCAAGAGAACTACAGAACTCCTATTTGAAAGTGTGTCCAGAGGCAGTTCTTTTGGATAAAAATGCAAAGTTTTCATGAGAAGATATAATGGCAATTTTGGAATCCTTTTTATTTTACTCTAGATGTAGTGCAAAATACATTTGTGATACAATCTGCAGCCATTTCTTCCAAATATGACTATAACCTGACGATCATCTAATAGCACATTCTTTTCTTCTGGAATCTAAGCTTGCCACATTTTACTTCAGCAATATTCTTACACTTAGGCCAGAATTGGACACTTTGAGTTATGTTTTGTCCTAATCAACACAATCAATATACAGGACTCTTACCACTTGGATTCTGCTTCTAACTCCTCTTTAATTGCCAATCAATTCTTCTTACCAAGACACAGGATTTGACACAAGCCTTATTTCCAATGGCAAGCACCTTGTTCACTCAATCTCATGACCTTACATTGCCATTAGGTCATTGCCCTTTTCCTTTAGTTCCCTTTTTAACTCATGTCATTCAATCAATTGACACCATCCTTCACCCTTGGAATTGCTCACAAGTTCCAGGGCTTAAACTCCTGATCAAGTTACTGCAGATTAAATTTGGCTGATATGCAGCCAATGTTCATTTATACATATATTGCCTGCCGCAGTGTAAGTTTACGCATTTAAGAAGCTGCAGTATTACTGCTCTTTGGCCCACTTTCAGTGCAAGTTAAATTATGACCCTTTATTATCCACAGTATCAGTGAACTAAAACTGTGAACATGATGGTTGTCTTCAACTGGTGCATGAAAAATTGTTATGCATAATAACTGGATGAAGACTTTATGCTTTATTAATTTATCAGAATCTAGTACTTAATGACCTTAACCATGTCATTTGAATGGCAACTTGTTTTTCCCCTCCAGACTTGAGTTCTGACCCATAGGCAAACTTAATTTGATCAGGGACACTGAGATCTTCTGGAAATAATGAAGATTTTTAGTCCTCAAGAAATCATAATTTCCATTGTGACAAACTTAAAGAGAATTTACATTTTTAAGTGAGGCAACTGTCTCTAAATTGTCTGGCATAGATCTAAAGAAGATCCTGTAAAAAATTACAGGATTTTAACAGCATGAGAAAGAAAATCCCCGTTTTACAAATAGTACCACTAAGCTCATTCACTAAAGTTACATTTCAAAACATTTAAATTTAAATCTATTTTCAATGTAGTGTGTCTCCTAATTCTATTTCAATTTGAAAATTAATTAATAGGCCACTGTTTAGAAGTGTGTGCAATAATTCACTGCTTTTCTTCTGACCTAATGATACATTTCATACTTTCATTTTTGTAACTACAGAATTCAAGTTGCATAACTGTATTTACAGTGGGAAAAAAAAAATCCTTAGCTTTAATTAGATTTTCCACTTTACAGATTGTTAATTAACTTGTGACCCACTTTGTAACTATACAATAGCATTAGTTTGTTTCCAAAAATAGCAAGCACATTAAGCATTCTAGCATATGTAGAAAGATGCATAAAACGTCTGTCTTTACACAAAGTGCCCACTGCCATGTTATAATCAGAGGCCTTTTCATGTAGAATATATTGTCTGGAAAATAAATACAACTTTGTTATTGTGTCATAATTTTTTCTACCTAGGATTGTAAAAATTTGATTTACATGTCTTACAGAAACTCTTACGTAATGCTTAAATTGTCTTTTTAAAATGCTATGGGAAGATACTGTCCTAGGCAGTATTTATGAATGTTGCAAGTTTCCCAACTTTTGTCGGAGCGGTTATTCCTGGTATTGAAGTCCAAAAGGCTAAAAATGTTTAACACTGTACAGGAATGAAGACATGACAAAAATGAAAGGGAAAAAAAAAAAAAAAAGAAGACATTTTCATACTACAACTACAATTATCTTGATTTGAGAAGCTGTGGATAGACCTTAATATAAAATGTACTAAAGAAATTAAAACTCCCAATGCTGAAGATTAAAGAATTAAATTGATTTCAGTGTCTTGAGTACCTCAGCTGTTTGTAGTTGTGTTCCCAAAGGAATCTCAAGATCTTAAGGTCTTAACTTGGACCAAATCTGCAACTAGCAGTTTATCTACTAAATCAATTGAAACAAAAGTTGGTATCTCAATCTTGCAACTATAAATTACTTCCTGAGTTTTGAGAATATCTTCTCTCCTTTAAGGTTTTATGTTTAGCTCACAAACTCGCCTTATGTCTTTATCAAGAGGGCACAAGGAAGGAGATGCTATGAGATGCTAAGGAGTCCTTATAATTTAGGGGTGGAAACAGCCACTGGATACCCTTTGGTACTCACTCAGGTCTTTTTAATCAGATATTTCTAAAGAGGCACAAGTGATGAATGTATTGTTTTCTCCACATCCGTTTCTTCACATGTTTGCCTACATTACCTTTGGGAAGCTTTAGGAGGATGACCTAGTAGAATAGTTATTGCCGGTGACTGCAGAGACTGTTCATTAAACTTCATTCCTACAAGAGTAGCAAAACCACAAAGTTTACAGTACAAAGGGATATTCACAAGAGATTGTAGTGCTCAATGTGCATCATCTACTACAAGAGAGCATTGTGAATCGGGAGAAGAAGGAATTTAATTTATAGAGTAAAAATTTTTTAAAAGTCATAGAAGTGGCCGAATCACTGGCTTTTTTTTTTTCTAACTTGCAGAATGCACATTCAAGACAGATTCTTACATAAGGACCAAAGGGGATAATTTCAGACACTTCTGTTCTTCATCCCATCTGCCTCTTTTTAGAAGATTTGTATCCCTTCAAGGAAGTACCAGGAAATACAATAAAATGATAAGCATTATATTTCAAAAGCTGGGTGTTGCACTGTGGCAGAAAGTGGTGAATAATTGTTGAGTACATGAGTACTAGCTGACCATGTTTCAACAGATGTATTGTGAAGGATTGTACACTTCTTATTCACCCTTCAGAATGACACTATGTCAGCTCAGAAAGGTTATACAAGCTGAGAAAAAAAAAATGCTCTTCAGATTTTAGATCAGTTGTACAGAAATGCCATGTCATACTACCTTTTTAAACCCAAAAATGCTTCTCAGGCCTTTGACAGCAGATTAACTAGTATTCCCTAGTGCATATCATTAAATTGTCTTGCAACCACTACAGAAATTGGTCTAAAAAGCCTGAAGAGAGAGTCATTGCATTGTATTTTAAATTCCAATTCATTTCACACATTTTTGAAAAATGAAAAGGGTCCTAGAAGTGATATTTCATCTGACTCCATGTCTTTCATTGCATATGGCAGTTAAGAAAACTGTTTATTGGAATCCTAATATTCCTTCAGTTTTCTCAGTAAATATCTAGACATGAAAATGACAAGTTATTATTTCAATAACTGGGCAACTTTTTGTGATAAAAATAGGAATAATTCAAGATTTTGTTCATAGAGACCTGATCACACAGTGTGTTGTACACCTATGCCTCTCTAGCTCTTTGACAGCCAAAGGCTTATGGCAGTTGTAATTCACTACTACATTATGACAGCTCATACTATCTCAACTTCTTGTAGATCAGTATATGATCCATATACAATCAGTGTCAAATAAATGACAAATTTGATCTTATCAGGGCAATTCTTCTACAAGGATATATTAAATTATAATGACAATGCTTTTATATTCATGTTCAGTGACTAATACATCCTAGCATGCATCGTGTATGTACCAAAGCAGTTTGGAATATATACATGAAACCTAGGTTTTAGATAATGGGGGGGGGGAGGTATAAAAAATTTGTGGATATTTTTATATTTATTTTGTTACAAGCTGTAGACTTACCTTAAAAAAAAAAAAGAAAAAAGACAAATCCATCAAAAGGCTTGACAGATGTTTTATGGACACAATGAGCAATTGTCTAGCATTATGGTCATCAAAACAGTAGTCTCCATTGCTACATATGTTCCAGAACTGTATCTTATTACTTGTACATGCTATCCTGCACCATCAGTTAGAAAGTAACCTCGTGATACAAAGAGAGTTCAGATAAAAAAATCTTATTGCCTTTGATGAAACAAAACTTTTCAACACTAAGTAAGAAGGTATGTAGACACCAGCACCAGTGTCCCCAAGCCACTCTCTGCCTCAGTTTAATGATTTCTGGTAACTAGTTTTATTTCTGCCTCCAAACCAATTAAGCCCATTAGAGAACTCAAATCATTAACTCAGTTCTTCTTATGACATAGCAACCTTATAAATTTCATTTTACCCACTGAGAATAAAGCAAACAAACAAACAAAAAACCACAACTGGTGAACAGTTTGGAATAGGGTATTTATCTATATTTTAACTTTGACACTTGAGACAAGAATATTCCTCTGTAAATTAATGTTGGAGGATTGTTTCTGTTAACTATCCTGGGACCATATAACCTCTCTGAGGAATGTGCAGGCTGACTAGCATCCCAGACCAAAAGCCTGCTGCCTCCATGCAAACTTAGATGCTTTGATATGGCTCTACTGTCCCTCTCTAAATCTATATATAAAAATTAAAACAAGTCTCTGCTAAGTCTCCACAAAGTCACAATAGAGAAAGAAAGACTGAATACTATTACAACTGCAAAACTAGTTCCTATAAAAGTGTGTTAGAAGAATTAATCTTTATATTTCTTTATATTGAACGTGCTGCACAACTTCATTTACCAAAGGAGTAATATTCACCCAGTAATATTTTTAAGTCCTTATGAATACAATAAATTATTACTCTCTCCAACAATGTCCAAAATAAGAATTTAATTTTATTATTATTCTTTTGTAAATATAGCAGTGTTTAAAAATTACATTTAACAAAATTATATAAAATGCCAAGTAAGCTGTCACATTAAGCACATAACTGGTAACAGAACAATTTCAGGCTTTGGTAGCTTTGCCTGGGTAAAGCTTTTCTTCTATGGCTCTGTCTAGCCACTCATACCAATAGAGAATGATGCAAAAATCCATTTTTCCTAGATTTTAAAACTCTTCAAATCCACACAGAAAAAAAATAAAAACAAAAACAAAAAAAAACCACACAAATCCTTTCCTGCTCGGCAAAGTGTAAGGGAAAGAAATATGACTACAGCCAGTTTGCATGATGATATTGCTATAAAACAGAAAAAAAAATATTGAATGTGCACAGAGGTTATTCTCAGTGCTGGATGACCTAATCAAAGCAAGGCTGAGGTCCAATTGAGGAATGAAAAAAGGCCCTGTGCATTTGGGGCAGATTCTTGCAAGGTCACTTTGTGACTTTGGAATGCTTAGCTCTAGACAAAGAACACCACAAACCCAAATACATCTGTGGTCCTTGATTCTAAGTTCAGCAACATCGATTTTTTTCACCAAATGGATCCAGAACTATTTTCCACAAAAAATATAGTACTTTCAAATGTCCTCTTCTACAGTATTTAAAATGTACTTAATGTATGGTGTGCACTATCTCCATAATTTTTACAGGATCATGAGTCCACAAATGGGAAAAGTAAGTTTTCTATTACCTGTATATTTCCAATTCTAACAAATTGCTATTTTTCTGTCTCTTCAGGAAATAATGTTTGCCACCATTTCAAGGTGCTGCTATAAAGCCTTTTTTCCTTTCTTCCCATGGCTTTGCACAGATTTGGTTGTTGCTGTTTGGGGTTTTTTTCCCTTGTTTTAAAGTCTATATGGTACAATAAATCATATCTAAAGGTGGTGATTAATAATGAGACACTTCATAGTGAAGCTTCTGCGAAGAAGGAAATTGTGCAAACAAGCAGAGTTATCTGTCACCACATGACAAAGTTCAAGTTTAAGAAGCTGCCTGTCAAATACAATCGACTGAGCGAGTGATAGATTAGATCTTAATAGCAGTAAAAGTAAGCTATAAACCATTGCCTTCCCTTACAATACAAAACCCTCTCTTTTTTAAACACTCTATGATAAAAATGCAGTAAAACAAAATAAATAAAAAAAACCCCACCCAGTACTTGAAGAACCAGTGATGTTCTTTACTTATCCACGGAAAAATGAACTGTGTTAATATTTTTAATGCTGAGCTCCTGTCATGGTCAATTTAATTTTGTTGGTTTTGTTATTGTTTTTTTATGAAAAAAGAACTGAGACAAAAATACATTGAGCTACTTTGATGGTTTCTGTAAGGTTACTAATGTTTCTAAATCTCTTTAAATCTGCAGCATGTAAGCAGCTTTGGAAATAATTACTTGATACATTTTTCAGTTAGATTATATAATTGTTTCTCACGAATGGTATAAAATATATTATCTGCCAGTGGAAAGAGTCAGAATACAATTCCAAAACTGAATGGTGAATTTAGAGAATTGGATTTCTATTGTTTAGAAAGCACACATATTTTCCGTTTATTTCTATTCTGAAATATAAGCACTGGGTTTTTTTCAGTTCTTTAGAAAAATAAAATTCCCTAAAGCAGGAGATACCAAATCAGGCAAAACACTTTATATGGAACCTTAAAATGTCCCTTCTTAGTTATGCACTTCACTATGTTATTATAAATAACATGCAATGAATACATATGTCATGTTCTGATGTTCTTGAAAAACTCTTAAATGGTCATTTAGTCTATTTTATTTCCCCAAGGGACTTTTGGCATGCACTTCAAAACAACCTGATGAAATGGCATGCAAATATGATCTCACAGATGGTATCTCAATTCCAACATATTCCATTAATATGTTTTTTTATTATCTCACATGACTTATTGATGCTGTTACATTACTTACACTATTTTTACCACTATTCTTTGATTTCACTGAAACATTAAGTGGCTACTTTTTCATATATTTACCACCAGTTGAAAGAAGAATCAACATACTGCAGTTTAGATGCTGCAAATCTGAGTTTTAGGGAAGATTTTTATCCTAGTTTACTCTTTAGCACTTCAGTGTAGCTGTGTAGAAACATTTGTTTTAGTAGTTTAGGCTAGGAAAACATCTCTAGGCTGTGGCACAACGCCTGTCCCTTCATGATCTTTGTAAAAAGCAAGTTGACTAATTTTGTTGTTCAGTAGATTAGAATACTGTTATTTTGTGTATAAATAATCTATCATCTCAAAATGTTAAAGACAGTGCCGCCTGAAGGCTAGAGTGTCAGGCTAGCACTCCTGATAGCTATTCACAGTTTTCCAAAGATCTGATGCATGATGCTGAACAAGCCCCTTTCTCATGTTCCTAATGCTTTTAATAAATGAATAAATAAGTAGATAAGGTATATGAAGTAATAGCTATCCCTCTCTGAGAAGCATTCTAAAATCACTGTCTGTCAATTCCAAAATAAGCTCAAATAGAGCAGAAAATTTGGAGATTGATTCTTTACCAAGTCTTTATTGAATTGTGTAAAAGTTGGTTAAACATCTGGCCAAGCTTTATTACCTCTGCAGATGTGAGGCATGCCCTCCCAAGCACAGATGTTCTGAGTTACACAGGAAGAGCTGTACAAGCTTTGAAGGAGAATCAGAGACATCACAAGCAGTTGTGGCTAAATTTCTTGTGTTAAAACAGGAAAAGAAATAAAAGAAATTGAAAAGAACTCCCATCAGAATTTGAATGTGCTTTACTTAGTGCCTATAAAATTTTACCAATATCAATGTTTGTTAGCCAATATATGCCACTACATTTCAATGTTTGATATTGACATTTCTGGGAATGTTTAAAACAACTCAAAGTCAAAAAGTATAATTAATATCACAGTACCATTTTGAAAAAGTATGGAAATTCTCCAGTATACCTCCAGGAATTAACATCTTCTCGGTCCTTATTAGGAATACAAGACAAAACCAAACTTAAAGGTCAGCCCCTTCCACTCTCATGATAAAATTTCAAATAAACTCTTTTATACACTACGAGTGTCATTTTAAAAGTACTCAAGTTTCTTCTAAAAGCCTCTGAAGAATTTTTTTCCACCTTACGGTATTTTTATTCTTCAGTACTGAGGTCTTCTTTATCTCCAGTCATTATTCCCAGTTAGTAGAGCACAGTTACATTCCTGCTTGTCTTCATATGAGTTTCCAGTCCTAAAACAGACTTCTTAAAATTACATTTGCTCACATGCTGAAGGCTAGCTTTTTTTTTTAACTTTTACTATCTAATAGTAGCTCAGATAAGCACACTCCTTCAATAGCATTGGTGTTTCACTCACAAAGAAATTTTTGCTAGGTAACTCCTGTCACCATATTGTCCTTTTTCATCCCAACCTTACAGTGGCAACATTAGCAATTGTTCTTTGTCATGTCTTATTGATGTATCCACAGTTATGCCTTTATATTTTCCTGGGGGTAGGAGTGAGGTGTTGTTGCTTTAGTGGTTTTTGTCATTGTAGCTTTGGGGTTGTTTATAGGTTTTTAACATTTTTTAGTTCTGATATTTGTTTACAAATACTGGATTGTGTGCATTATATTCATAAATTTCATCTGTTTCATAGGTTTCCTTCAGGCATTAGAACAACCTATAAAGGCATGGACAAGTGGATACTTAGTACTGAAATACATCCTTTTTGTCTCTTGATAACATCTCCAAAGCTACTTAGAAGATTTCTCAGGCTTTCAGTTAAGAAACACTTATTTGATCTCTGAGGGACAACTTGTTATACACATTTCCTTCCAAGCACTGTTTGAAAGAGTGGACTTATCAGCCAGATGATAACTATCTAGTAATTTGGAATGCCAGGAAAAGAAAATAAAAATAAATCCAGGCTCCAAGCTCCTAAGGGTTCATAAACATCCATGTTTGCTCAGTCTGAAACAGCAGCAATTTGTGTTCTCAAGAACTTGTGAGCAGACTTCAGACCTTTAAAAATTTATACACCTATTATAAAACGCAGATGAGACCTATGTTATTGTGTTATCCTTTAGATACTTTTTCTGAGCATCCAAGAAATCACTATAAAGTCCATGTAGAATATATATCAACTTGTATCTGATATACAATATATTTCACCCTTATCAAGAACCATATATCAAGGAACATACTGTTATTTCCACTTCTAGGAGTATATCTCGTTTCAGCTTCAGAGTACCTTAGCAATATTCCATTAGACTGTCAAGACAGTAGTATACCTGTTCCAGTTTCACATGTTCACCTTTCTAATATCTTCTGTATCCTATTTCAAGCCATGCTAAGGAATGCATATTGTTTCCAGTATGTTCAAAAATTTTGAATATAAAAATCATTACAATGAAAGGTAGCAGAACTACTGCAATTTCTGCACACAAGTAGAGTGATTAATGTCAAATGTGTTCTTGAATTTCTGTCCCGTTTCTTTAATCTACCTTATTATTTTTTTAGATCTTCACAAGAAAAATAGAAAATTATAAATGTCTTCATCCATTAATTAGGTATAATGAATTTCTCAATCCAAAATCCAGACTATTACACAAACACAAGAACCCAAAAAGAAAGTCTGTATCTTTAAAGGTGCTTGCAAACTCTCATGTAAATACTGAATATCCAACAGTCCACAATTTGGAGTGTTGTGGGATATTTTTATAATATAAAAATTAGATTAAAAAAACCCAAAACAAAACAAACATGCAGTGCCAAATAGAAATTTTTTCCTAACTGGGATAAGCAACATGAAGTACAAAGGTTCTCCTTAATATAAATAAAGCAGGACTTGTTATGGACAGATTTTATTAACATCCATTAAATCACCTTCTAATTTAAAGAAAATACCTTATATGTTATACTTTATATTGTACAAAACAAGATACCTAAATTATCTCAATGCACTTATCCCCCAACAAGCAACTTTTGATCTTTTGGTATCTAAGCATTATAACCACAAAATTGGGGAATTAGACTTTTTCCCCCCACTTTCCACAAATTCCTTTTCTAACCTATACATCAAAACTGTCTTTTAATGCCTACAACAACTTTTATTATCAAAGCAGAAAAAAATATTCTCAATTGATGGGCTTTATTATGAAACCTTGTTCACTGAACTACTATTCTATCTGTATTCTCTGACAATATCTCAGAAAATAAGTTCAAGAAAACAAAAGAAGGTGAAAAGCCATGTTATTTGACTCCTAATTGAATTAATTTTTTATTAAAATATGCCACAAATTAGTTACTGGATACTACCTAAAGACATTCCTAAGAATTTCCTCTGAAATTTAATGGGATAAGTTCTTGAGCCAATGAAGCTTCAGTGATTTCCTGGAAAGCCACCTGATATTAAATTTACAGAGCTGGCCACCACTGCTAGCAGGAGTACCTTGAGTGGACATCAAGTCCACACTTCTTGTTTTTCCCCACTGCTATAGAATTCCAACTTCTAGGCTTTTCAATGAAGATCACTTCTGCTGAAAAAGCTGTTTTGGAATGCACAGGATTCATAAAAAAACCTGAAAACTTTCATAAACAGTGTTGGGCATTGCCACATTTTATGAAAACCTTTTTCCTTTTTCAGAGGGTATTAAGCTACCAATTTATTTTTGAGAAATTGCCAAAGTTGGTAAATGCTGAGCAACCCTGTACTAGATTTACAGAGGTACTGCATAGGCTGAAGTTACTACCTATGAACAGAACAATTATAATATCAGGGACTTTGTCCCGGCAACTCCCAGACCTAGCAGTGGTAGCATACCTACATGTATATTCACCAATATGAGCCCTAAAATGCATCTCAAAAGAACAGTGCTTATCAGTTGCTGTTTCTTTTACTGTTTCATTTATGGGAACACTGTGACAAAAGTCAAAAACAAAAGTTAAACCTCACTCTAGATTTACACATAAATAGAGAAACAAAGACTATATACTGCTACAGGAAGAGAAATCTATGCATACCTGCAGAGTAAATAAGCAGAATCAAACCACTCCTTTCTGAGCTAGAGGAGATCAGCACACATGGAAATAGTTCATATAGCTTTCACTTGTGAACATTTTCTCTGAAGTCTTTCCTTATCACATCAATTGTTAAGAGTATTTAAGCTTTTGACCCAATAGGAATGCCATCTGGTCACAAGCTTCCAATTTCTCACTGCTTGAAACGTCTTCATTCCAGCAAAGGGAGTTTCCTAGAGGAAATCATTAAAAGAATCATAGATTAGTCTAATATAACTACATTTTTATAGAAAAAGGACAAAGTGTGTGAATCTGAAGTGTGATTAATAGACTAAAGTCTGTATCTTGAATATTTAAAATGGTTAGATTCCTCATTGGTGATAAAACAAATCAATACTCAAAACCAGAATAAAATTATGAAAGGAAATAAAAATCCAGAGTAGCAAAGAATAAGAAAAAGAACAAATTGAAGCTACATATTCAGACATGATTAAAACTTCTAAAAATTTTTTCTCCTCTATCAGAATATGAACTTCCATGCATTGAGAGCATTATTTCATAGTGGCATTAGGAGATGAGGCAGCTGCAGGTAGATGAATTAAATTCACCTGCCAAAGTAATGGTTTCGTATATTAAAATATTGAGACCTTGCACAACAGGCAAGCAACCACAGAGTAGATTAATGATATCTAAATTGCCAATTGCAAGTAATTGCAACATATTTTCTCTTACAATAATGAGTATGCTCATGATTTGTAAATATTGTATGATAAATTTGTAGCTTCTACCTTGAAAATTTTCCTCTTTATAGAGCGATTTAGTATGAATTCAGGATTTGATTAGATCAGAGATGTTGTTGCCACAGGTATAGATAAAATATGCAAGTAAAATCTCCATTTGCCCTACCTTCTTACACCAGACAGACTCTGACAGAATCATCACTCCTTTTAATATTTTCTAGCCAGCTTCTGAGCCCACCAGCAGAGGTAACCTTTTAAAAAACCCAGTGGAGTAATGCAACAGCTGGTGCTTACCTCTGTCAGAAAGTTTGAGTCATCTGTGTTTCAGCATTGGCTTTTGCCTCTCTGTTAAAAGAGAGTTCTGGAAAGGACAGCTGGAAGAACCCAAGAATATGATGAAACTGAGAGGGAGCCTGGCTGGAGAAGTCAGGTGCAATACAGAAAGTTACTTTACATCTGCAAAGATAGTTAGCAAGTCTGCAAAAGAGATTAAAATTAGGAGAAAACAGAGTGAGCACATGTCAGAGCAAAGACAGAAATGCCAGGTGTGAATTGCAGATTTTATGTATGTTTGAATAATCAGTGCATTAGCCTTTTGGAATCTCTGTTAGAATTTCTAATTAAAGAAACCAAACTTATTTAAGAAGAGTCTAAGGGCACTAACAACACAGCCTAGCGAAGAGCATCCTGAGCAAGATTTACAGAAAAATCCCAGTTGTTGGGTTTTTCACAGCCAGTTTCCTCCAACCCGAGCATTTCGTTCTCTAGCACGTGGAAATAGTGTATCAAAGCCTTAAAAAACTATTTGAAATATTATCTGGGAAGGAGGATCACTGAAGTGGAATTTATATCTTCTTGAAAATTCTTTCTGAAATAAAATGAAATTTTATTTTTTGCTTTATGCCATCAGCATCCTTGCACTGGCAGGGCCCTGCAGATAATAAATTCTATCCAAATCTCCATGGGAAAGATAAAGAGAGGCCTGGGAATCTATACATGCCAAGCATTGCTAATTGGTTTTATACTTGAATAATATTCAGAAAATCAGTGGGGGAGGTGGGATTAGAGGTGTGTGTCTATAAAAATTGGTCACTACTTTTACTAAGCTAGAGCTCCAGGTCTTGCTCTTGTACCCTAAACATGTGGTAACCACAGCAAGCACAAGCTCAGAAAATGGATAATCCCAATGAATCTTAGGATGCATTTCCACTTTAAAGCTAGACTGAAAACTAAGCAGCACAGAGCTCTTAAAAAAGTCAAAAGGTATCACGTGTGCTGTCAATAAACTGATTTTTACTTACCAACTAGTCTCAGGGGATAACAGAGGTGAAAGGGCTTCAGAAAAGAGAGGAAATGAAGGTCATGAATAAGCATATAGGCACAGAAAACGAAGAAACAAAAGAAAGAAAACATATGGTGAAGCAATGAAAATAAATCCACACTGTAAAATAACACCCAAGGAAAACAGACAGCTGGGAAGAAAGAAGAATGTAAATATGACATTCAAGTAGAAAAAAGTCTGTAACATGAAAGATGTTTGAATACCGATTTAAAAAAAAAAAAAAATCAGCATCAAGCCTGTTGGAAGTCTAGTTTGTTCAATTGTTAGTTAGGCTCTGCCAGTTTCTCCAGCCAATGTTACCCAAAGTGGCTACATACAGAAATATAAATGGAGAAAACATTTTGAAGAAAATGCGAGGAAGATACCAAAGTCCATATGTAGAGTGCCCTTCCACAATACAGATCTATGAAGTTCTAATAAAATAGATTTAATAATACATGTCATCATTCATATCTGTATGTCTAGACTATTATCCTATTAAATGGGATCAATAGGAAAGGTTGTTTGATTATTCAGTCCCCGAACTTCACCTTTGCCTCTGAAGTTACTTATTTGATAAGTCCAAGAGTGCATGCCTTTTTCTTCCTATGATAATACCTATCTCGCACATCACTATGAGGTTTACCCTTCCCTTAATACTAGAAAAGTGTAGTTGACAAACAGAGTGACATGCACAGCATGTTAAAGCAATTGGCCTGCCAGGCAACTAAAAGGGGAAAGAAAAATATGACTATGAGCTGCGCTTCCAGCTGAGATCATTGTAAAGATGTAATTCATTTCTTCGCTTGCATAATTTATCACAGAAGACTACAGTAAGGGGGGAAAATCAGGTTTCCTACTAATTCCCTCCAAATAGATGATTCCTTTACAGTCTTCAAGGGTTATTTACTGACATGGAAATGCCAGAGTAGTATTTCCCATTTTTGCAATCTCAGAAACATAATAAACCAAACCATACACAGATGCTCAAATGTTAGTCTCTAAAAGCACTTCCTGAAATACCAGAGTGAAGCATAGCAAGGCTTAAAGAGATGAGGTGTAGGAGGATTCCTGAGAAGAGCATTAAGGAATGAAGACATCAGTAACTGAGCAAAACTAGCCAATAAATTTTTGTGATATTTTCTTGCTTTGTAGGACATAACAACTGAAGTATTGCAAAAAAATAAAGTATTTTCTTTTACATAAAATAATTCACAGTCTTTTTTAAATTTACTGTGCAACCATGGAGTGCACACAATTCTTAAATTTCAAAGTTGTTTTCTGTGGTTGTGACTGCTGCGAGATATGAAAGACTGAATATCTCATTGAGTCAGAAAAGAACACCAATTCATATCTGAGAACTTGACAGTTTAGAAGGTTTGAGAAGTAATCAAGAAGTTATTTTACCACATGTATAAGTACTTGACGCTAATGAAATATTGTGCTATGTAATAACATAGCCATAATATTACAATAATATTTTTTACAATAATATAGTTTACAATAATATTTAACTGGCATATACTTATACCAGTATAAAAATACACTATAAAATAATGTGATCTATAAATAATCCAAAATATGTATTGCAAACACTGCGTCAGAGAGCTCCTTACAAGGATAACATAAACCTAAACTCTCAAAAAACTACCGAGAAACAGTATGACTCATGGAATCAAACCACAGCCCATGAAAGGTTACAAAGCAGGTATGCTTATTAGAGTGCCGTGGGCAAGGGGGACAGTGACTCCAAGCTTGCACACCGTGTCTCTCAGACAGCATCCATTTAACCTATAGAATCATACATGTACATGAGATTCCCAAGAAAGGGTCTGACAATGCAAAACAGTTCCGAGAACGTATATGTCCCCTCCTCCAAGCAAATGCATGGTGACACCTGGGGGTTGCCTCTGGGGGTCCCTCAGAGGAAGGCTCCGAGTCTTCCTCGTGTTGTCCCTTTGTTGCCTTTGGGGCTGAATGCCTGCCAGGAACCGTGCAACCTTCCGACACCGGTTCGACCCATGCTTTGTGCGACTGCCTCCCACTGCCTTTTGTTTCTGATGGTCAGTTAGCTGTTTGGTTAAGCAGAACAATGTCACAGACCGCCATGCAGCTTCCCCTTTTGTTTCTACAAAAGAATACCTAGTCAAGTATTTAAAGCACTTGCTAATTTTTAACTTCTGCTAAGATGAGCTTCCCTGCTTCTCTGTCTAGTGTTATGTCTGGCTAAAGAGGCTCCCTATATCTAAACACGAATTGCCTAAATCTGGAAACAAGTATAATGAAAATAATCTGTAGCAACACTTTTATTTTGGCTCCTTTTGGAGGTTTTGTAACACAATATACTCAAATAAATAAATACAAAAAACTATTACTGAAGGAAAAAAAATTGCTCCAGGTTTACTACTGAAAAAAAAAAAAGACTGAATATAGTCACTAACTGCCTTTATTGCCCTGTTTATACATGTAAGCTATTTTCTTTGACTGGAATAAGCAAACAGTTGTTACTTCAGGAGCTACAATGTACCAGATACACAGGAAAATATCAGTAAGTTATCAGAACGTTAGAAACTCAGGAGGGATGGAGAGTGGGAGGACAACACTCAGACACAAACATAAAGAAAGAGAGTCCTAAGAAATTGAGAGTCCTAATATGTGGGTTAAGAGTTCAAATGATTCCCTAAAGAAAATGTTAACTTTTCACTAAAACATATATGCATTTAAGATATTTCACATTAAAGGATGGCATATCTTGTATTGTGCACATGTATTCATGTATAAATATAGAATTCTATGTGTACATATAAATCTTCCTAATACTGTCTTCTCAGACTGGAAGAATTTTTTTATAAGAGGAATTATAATCTACGCTATTCATAGCTATTAAACATATATTCATAACTGTTAAACAGCACATGTTTCAAACACCACTAGTAACAAACAAGGGCAGACTAGCTGATGAAATATGTAATTTTAAATCTTATCCTACTATCTACTTTATATGTTTTACCACAAACACTGAAAGACATGTGGGCCACTTCAAATATTTATAAGTATTTGCCTTTTCTTTTGAGAAAAGCTGTGAGTAGCACTGTTTATCATAGAAGTCTGTATACCCAGTCTTATTAGAGAGATTCTGTTTTCTTTGAAATAGGAACTTTCTAGGCACTAGTATTTCAGATGCAAGCCAACATCTATTAGCAGCTAGCACTGTGAAGCTGCACGCTAGGTAGGACTGGAGTAATGAGTCCTGTGACTGGCACTTTTAACTTCTCCCGAGTTGATGTTCCGGATAGTATTCACCAATTTTCTCTGTACTCTGGACTTTTTGCACATGACACTGCATTGGTGAATAACTGTATTTGTTAAAGTTGAATCGCAGACTCTTTACTGACAAATTTCTCTAAGGAAGTTGCTTTATGAAGTCATGGAATTTATTTTCCAAGCAAGCCTGTAACCACAAGAAGAAATGTCTTAGGTTTGGACTAGAGGCAATACATGAGGACTAAACTCCATAGGAAGGCAGAAAACTTACTACTTTTGTGTGTGTGTGTGTATGTGGGTTTTTTTTTATTTGGTTTGGGATTTTGGTTTTGGGAGAGTTTTTTTGCTTAATGTGCAAGTGCTTATGTAAAAAAAAATATAAAAAAAAATAAATCTAGAGATATTACTATCTCTCCAGTGATAGAGGTACCCGGTTTAGATTGTCTTTGCATGTTACAAAATCTCCAAAATCAGTCGAGTTATATATATGAAAGGGGTAATGTCATTATAAATGAGTCATCATTTTATCTGCTTTCAGCTGTTCAGTAGCTGCTCAGTCTAAGCTCCTAATCTAACCAATTTACAGTCAGTGGAAAGAGCCAAACGCTTCCAGAGGGGGCATCAGCCCTCCTGTGTAGGTGTCTAAAACAAGGAGGATAAATTACCAGCTCGAGATTCCTTGCTGCTTCGACTGACAAGAGTAAGAGAGACATTAGAAAGCTTAGACCTGATCCCAAACCTCAGACAACTAAAGTTAAGTGAATTTCACACTGACTGCATGCACTGAAAAGGAAAATCAAAGTGAAAGAATCAGTGTTGCTATGAGCAAATTTGCTTAGATTTAGAGGATTTTTTTCCTCTACATATCACAAATGATGAAAAGGTGAATGTAAATTTTATTGCATTGTGCACCTTCTGTTTCATCCATTACTTCTTACAACAACAAAGTTAGAAATATTATATAGATACATGGAGACTCTGTCTTGAGAGTTGTCCACATCCACTGAGAAAATCAGATTTCGTTTTGGTCATGCAAGCTCCTTTGTTACTCACTAATCTTATTCACACATTAGGCAGGGCTTTGCAAAAGCCCAGCATTACACTTCAGAACTGCAGAGAGAACCCTGGAGGCTTTGAAGATTTGAAGAATCTTTGAAAATGTGGTCTGGTGACCCCTTTCCAGTGCCCACCTGGGTCACTGGAAATCTTTGCATGTACTTCAAAAAGCTCTGGATTAAATCACACACTCTCCACCTCTCATATACAAAACTGCTCATTTCAAAAAGAGTTTTGTAATAGGAGAATTGAAGGAAAATTTAAATTGACTGCTCAGAGTTTCTAAATCTCACTGGACCATCTGCTTAAACTGAGAATATATGATCTCCACCATGTTTCTATATTGAAATTGGCTTTGCTATTCCATGCTACAAAAAAAAAAAAGGTGTTTAACATTCTGCAGCTGTCTACACCATGCTGATCTGCAGCCAGAATGAATAATTCTGAAAGGCTGATGTTTGAACACATACTACAGCACAGCAGAATTAAAGGTGAAAGTTCAAGTGCTGCAATTTCAAACTATTGATCAATGGTAATTTCTGGCACCCTTGGGTTAGTCATGCTGGCATATGGCAAGCAAGCAAACCATGGAGGTTAAGTATGAATCATCAGTACTGATGTAACTCACCTTCTTTAGTTTTCTTGAATCTACAGAACTGTTGCTGTTGGTTTCTCTTTCTCCTGTGTACCTTGCTGTGTGCAACACAGCAAGGTATGTATTTAGGTACATGTCTTCTGAGCACCTCAAGTTAGAGAGAATATTGAAAAGGAAAGCTTCTTGTCTCTGTTATTATTGATTTGCTGGATATCCTGAAAAACTTCTACATACTATGATTATAATTCATTACATCAGGAAAGCTTCAGATTATCTTCCATCTACCCATAACCTTTCAAAAGTGTCATCAAAGTAAGAAAGGAATAATCATTAACAAGCATGTAATATTCCTCTAAAAAAGAGGAAAAGATTTCAGGTGAAAATTGGTCACTGTATTCCAACACCCCGCCCAGAATATAACATTCAGTCTTCCAGCCCAGAAGAGAAGGAGAAGTTCATAAGGAAAAGAAGAAACTCCAAATGTATGTATCAAAATTTCAAGTACATAATTAGTATTCCATAACAATTCAGCCTGGTCTAATAGTTGTATTTTTAAGATTTTTAAGATTTTTATTATATCAGCAATGAATTATTGCTTTTGATAATATGTATATAAGGTGTGTGCCTCTTTGCTCATAAAAAAAATTTTGTGGATAAAACAATGCCTTTACTAAAGCTGAAGATAAATACCTTCCTACTCACCCATTAATAATAAAAAAGGATATATGGATATTAGTTACATAACGTAGTTTCAAGGAAAATGATTTCACATTAGAAATATCATTTTTACCTTGGTTTTACAACTGTTATCCTTTAGAAAAATATACGTTTTGTCTCAACGTAAACATCCAAAATAGTTTGAGAGTAAAATATCTTTAAACATATATTGAGTGACTTCATTTCAGAGCTATAAATAAAAATGGGAAGTTTTCATTTCACCTCAACAAGAGAGATACAGAGTTTATAATCGGAAGCACAAGCAAGTTGAAAATGTGTCTTTATAGTTTTAATTTTAAATCCTAACTGGAACTTCAGAGGAGATTTTTGTTGTTCAAATTCTTCCTTAAAGTGATTTATATGACAATAGCAAAGAACAGTTAGTGGATAAAGTTGTGCATGCAACCATGGATAACCAATGCTTCTTATACAGTCTTTGCACTCAAAGTAAAACAACACTAATGGTTGTTTTACTAAACATTAAATCTAAAAGTAGATTTTTATTGGAAATGGGGAAAGCATATACATCAAGAGTCAAGGCTCAAAGTTTAATATTTTCAGAGACAATGCATTCACTGTAATTACATGGCTGTTGAAGTCTCTGGTGTCATATGTGCTGACACAGTATTCTTTTCTACATCATGATATTAGGATTTCTCATATGCATAGCTTATATCTGAATTTCCTTAATTTACAGGATCTTATAGAGGATATCTGCAAAAGCTTTGTGTTGAATTTACCTAATGAATGTTCTAACCTGGCATTGAAACACTATAGCTTTATCTGGGGGAAAAAAAACCAAACCAAAACCAAAAAAGCCCCCCCTGCCCCCCCCCCCCCCCAAAAAAAAACCCAAACCCCCAAACAAAACCAACCAACCAAATACCCACTAACCCAAATATGCTCCAAAAATATTAAGAATACTTTCCTTGACAAAATACAAAATAAGACATTCATTGACTTTTATCATAAGCATATAAAAGAAGCAAATTAGATGTTTTTCATCTCTATGGATTTGTTCAAGATAATATTCGCCTAGCTCATGGGAAAAAGCTAATAATTTTCTTTTTCTGCTTTAACTCTTTTGCCATTTGAAAGAAAAAGATATTTTTATTTTCTCTTTCATTAAAATCTTTATCCTTCAGGGATTCAGCATCACAGCCCCACTGTATTTGAAGAATGTCTTTATTACCATGTTGAAAATTTCCCTGTACAGAGGCTATGGACTGAGGAGGTGCCTGTTCCTATAATACTACACATTTCACATGAAATATACAATGAGGTGAAGACTAAATCCAGATAATATCTTCTGCAAAAGAGTCCACTGAATGATAGAGTTATGCATACTTGCCTCTCTTCCTCTCTCGTAATGGGGAACAAAATCATCTGGAAGCTTGTTCCAATCCTGCAAGCCTTAAGGTTAGTATATACTCATTATAAAAATAATAATAATTCAATAATTGCAGGAAGAAAAAAAATCCCTGAATTCTTTATTGTGGATAACTTAAAGGTCAAGATTATGCCACCAAAGATGTAGACAATTCTTTGCAAACAGCGGTTTCAGGCTCTAGCTACAACCATCAGACATATAAACCAAGTACATACCCCATACTCTACTGACTTTAGTTTTGTGAATTCTACTTTCACACCTGGGTAAGATCCTGATCAGTGCAAGGCATAAATCCATAAATTTCTACACAAGATGCTACCAAAACAGCATTCTAGTCACTTAAAACAGTTTTCCAAAAGCACTCCAATGCTTTAGTAATATCTTTGAGGTTACAGCCAAATGACTGACCAAACCTAAAAAATAGCTGTTGCTTGGACTCAATTCATGAAAGCTTTCCCAGTTATCTGCGATGTCTTCCTCTGAAATCTGAAGAAATAGATTAAACACAGAAAGAGTTAGCAAAGATAATAGCAATCATCTCACATTGTGTGGGATGATTGTTGAAACTATATATTTTATTGCAACTGATATCACACCTCTTTCACTGTCCTGCAGTGAACCAAACAGTTCTGTCAAAAAACAGGTTCCTGTTTTTTTCACGCTCCCACTAGGAAACAATTACAGTCAACTATCTTTTCTGTCTCTGTTCAAAGCAATCAATAGAGAAAACACAGCTTCCAATCTGCCTAGACATTTGGAAGCCAATATTCATTGCAAATGTCAAATTCTTCAGAAGTTAAAGCTTGCACCGAACAAACTGTAATCTGGACTATAGTCGACATATTGCTATATCTAAAGTGCCATGGAAGATTGTGGTTTTAAGGGGGGGTGGGGGTGGGAAGGGAACCCCCTCCAAACCCCCATAGAAAATAAAAAAGGTGGGAGGGAAGTGGGAAGAAAAATCTCAGTATCTCTGTTTTTCTTTCCTGTGAAGCAAGAAATCCCTTCGGAGCACAATGGGAGTATTTCTGTCTGCTATACTTTACAATCATCCAGAAACTGAAGGTTTTATCATAAAAGATGACTCCCTAGCCTTAGTTGATGAATGGCTATAATTTTCCATCGGACATCCTGAATCATCTAGCTTGCCACAGCAGAGAAGCTCTCTAACTCTGAATTGAAGGTATAATTCTAAAACGTGAGACTCCACTGTGGAAGGGTAACACATTGGCTGTGAATCCTTGACATTGAAGCACTGCTGAGTAAAAAAACCCTGATGCTATTTATTTACAGAAAAAAAAGGATTCTGGAGTGAACCTAGTCATTTTAATGAAGTTAATCAAAACATAATTGGGGTACTAAAGAAGATATACAACAGGACAAAGTGGAGCCCAGGAGTGAGCAGTTCCACAGATCACAAATGTAAAAACTTTATCAAAGAAACACAGAACTAAACAGGTAAAAAATATTGACTTATGTTAATAACATGGGAGTAGGTTTATGGGTCTCTAAACACAACATAAGACAATTACTGCTTGAATATTGATTCATAGACAGAAGCTCCTAATTCTGTAGGTCTTCTATATACAATGTTTCATTACATTTCATCCCAGAAATAACAATTTAGAAGCAAAGAAGCTGAAGTAAAAGGGGTAATCTTTTATTGAAGTAGTATCAATAAATTCTGACTGCTCAATATGAAAAAGTAATTAAAGTTTTATGTATAAGACATTGCAAAGATCTAGCATCAGTAGGACAAAATAATGTGAAAAGCAATATTATTCCTAACTGAAAGTGATTTTGGAGATCACAGTTGGACACTGAGGTGTAACTCAGTGACAGTAACCAGACTACAGAACAAAAATAAAGGCAATATTTTCCAAGATGGAAAATAAGGCTGAGGACTATGGTACTGAGAAAGTGATAAGTGCAAATGTGTAATCAAGGTAATCTTGTGAAGGAGGGAGCCAGGATATAGTTAGGACACTGGGCTACTGTATTGAAGATTTGAGTTTACTTACTGGGTAGAACAGACTAGATCCCCTACACCTTGACAGTTGCTGAAGGCCATAGTCAAAGTCCTGTGGATGTGAAGGATGCAGGAAAAATACCAAAGTCTTTCAGTGCTTCAGGTGTGGAAGGGGTGTGGCTACCATGCTCTTAAATCACTTAACACTCTCTTCCAAATGAGATTTCAGCCAGCACATTTATTGATGCCAGGCAGTTCGGTGCAGAGGACTTTATGTTTCACCTTCAACATTCTAACATACCATTTATTCTAAGCCTTACACTACAGATTAAATCCATTTTTAATTATTTTTTTCAATAGCAATCATATGGTTCAGAAGACATCAAATTTCTCTCAGACTTTTCAAAGTAGTCAGTCATCGGGGCAAAAGAACCTTTTTCTATTTAGTAAAAACAGGACATGGGAAATCCTAAACCTCCTAAAGTCACAGACGGAAAGATTTTATACTGGTGGAATCAGGGTTTCACCCTGCATTTTCAGTAGCCTCATACATTTAAAATTGTTTATTGATTTTAAGAGCTGGAGACCAACACAAAATTAATAGAAAATAATAATAAAAAAAAAATCTGTATTTAGGAGGATGTGAGTTATTTCTCACCAAGTATTAGGACAGTGGTGTTTTCTGACTACCAGCCAGCTGGTCAGCTGTTTATTGATTCATAAAGTGAAGCCAGTTACAGCTTGGTAAGTACTGAATGCCCCAAGAACCTGGCAAGGCAGTAACACTTGGCAGATTTTCATACTCATTTGCCAAGCACAAATCAGGGAAGTGAGAAAGGGAACACTAAGCCTGTTTCTTTTTCCAAGCACTAAACATATTTTTTAGGAGGGAGAAAGTGTTGTTTTAAATTATGAGTCCCTTATCTAGCATGTTCAAAACACAATTGCTACTAGAAATGTGTGGGTGGACTAGGAAATAGTCATTCAGTTCCCATTTGAGGGCAGTAAGAAAATTCTTTTTTTCCTAAGTGTCAATAAACTCATGGCCAACTCTATAAATAATCACCAAATGGATTTTGTGGGATGATTTGACTTCCATTAGATTCCATCTTCAAATATCGGTGATGTCTGATTTCCTTATTTTTACTTCCAACAAAAGGCAGCTGCTATGAAATGTAGGCTTCGTGAGAGTGCTGCGCTTTAAATGAAAAATCAACTGTAGGCAAACCATAAGAGTAGTTTTTAGCTTTTAGGTGGCATTCAAAGCTGCATTCCAGTGAGAATCATTTCAGCTGCACTGCTGTAGCAGGGACTAAAAATGATACTCTGGTTTCCTGAAAGCAGTGCTACAAAGCATTTTAAATACTAACTTGACCCTGTATCTTCAATAAATTTGCCAGGGTGTAATCGGATTAGCCCTGAAAAACTCAAGCATTATTTCCGTCTATTGGAAAGATGTGGAATTGAAAAAAGTTCCCAAAATGGAGCTGTTCAATTTCTGCTTCAACCTGTAAAGCATAAGAAATTAGTATTTAAGGAAACAACAGCTTTAAAAATCTGCAGGGAAAGCATGCTAAATTGATAATCTTTAACACTTTCATTAATTGCATAAAAGAAAGATTTTATTAAATGGGGAAAAGGTATTTCCTTCAATTTTAATAGAATCATAGAATCACAGAATGGTTTGGGCTGCAAGGGACCTTAGAGACCAAGTTCCATCAAGTTCCAATCCCCTGCCATGGGCAGAGACCAGGCTGCTCAAGGCATCAGCCAACCTGGCCTTGAACACCTCCAAGGAGGGATCGTCCACCACTTCCCTGGGCAGCCTGTGCCAGTGACTCACCAACCTCATAGTGAAGAATTTCCTAACATCCAATATAAGTTTATCTAAAACAATCCTCCCTCATCCTATTGCTACAGGCCCTTCTGAAAAGTGTCTTTAATCACGTGTCTTTAATGACCATATGTAGCATAGAAGTAACTTACTGCAAACAAAACAGTATTGAGTAGTTTCTCAACATTCAGCATTGCATCTAAAAGTTTAAAATAAGGATTCCAAAATATGCAAAACTCCAGTGGCTCCAATCCAGTAGAATACATTAATGGCTTACCACATAACTACAGGACATCCCAGTATGCATTAGTGTCAAGCTAATCTATCTGTATATTTTATGTTAGGTAAATTTCTCCAAAATACTTAGCACCTTCAACACGGAGACACAGTATATTCACAACTCCCTTGGGTCACCATTTGGACAAAACTGTTGTTCTACATACACTAAAAGTGTCTATGCAAAAATCTGAATGATACTTTCACCTTGTGCTTTTAGGCCCACATTTATTGAACAGAACATGATTTATTTTTTACCTCTCAAGTCTGAAGGTAGTACTATGAAGAGGAACTTCTGCAATTCTTTTTCTCTTATTTTGTCCACCATCAACAGAATTATTTGATACATTTCAGTGCTGTGTCAGTACATTCACAATATTGATAAAAATCTCAGAACCTGAAGTGAAGTTCACTTAGCTCTAGACTGAGCAGGGAGTCAAAGTGAAAAATACCTTCTAATGCATTCCCTAATAAACCAAGAAGATATCCTCAAGCTGTTGGCGAAGAAAGGTCTCTTACCATCAAATCCACTAGTCTAGGTATCACAGAGAGCTAATGTTGCGTGTAGAAATCTATGGGTGGAGTAAATATAACAATAAAAACAATAAGAAACTAGGTAGTACAGATAGCTTTCTATGCAGCTGTCACAGCAGGGGGAATTTTAGACACACAAAGAGGAAAAAAGCATCCAGAGCACCTAAGGAAACACAGATCTTACAAAGATACTGCTCCAGAACTTTCAGATCTTGAGTTTCTCAAAAGGGATGGTACCACCAAGGAGAATCTCCAACAACGTGAAGTTTTCCACTTATTTTTTTGTCTTTCCCACATCAGCTTCCTCTGGTTGGAAACACAATTTGTATATAAGAAAGGATATGGAAGCTGAAGAAAGTATAGGGATAAGGGACTAACTCAGTAACTGGGAACTTGTACTGCCCTTTTTTCCTTCTGTAATAGCAGCATTTCTAAAGTTACTTTCATAATACAAGTCTAAACACAGACATACAGAACATATTCTAGTCTCTGGTTTCCAGGGACTTATGGTATTTTCTTATAATAAAATTTTGACTAAAATAATTACTTCTGTGAACTCTCAGAGATACATTTTTATTCTCTTTTAAAATTATTAGACATCTTTGCTTACACATCCATTAATACCTGCTTGCTTACTGCACCCTGGTGGAATGGAGGAGAAAATCAGAAGAGAAAAAGTGAGAAAACTTGTGGTTTGAGATGAAGACAGTTTAATAGGTAAGGAAAAAGTTCACATAAGCACAGCAAAGCAAGACAAATAATTCATTCACTGCTTCTCATGGGCAAGAAAGTGTTGAGGAAGATGTGGAATCCCCTCTAGAGACATTCAAAACCTATCTGGATGTGTTCCTGTGTGATTTAATATAGGTGATCATGCTCTGGCATGGGGTTTGGACTAGATGATTTTTTGAGGTCACTTACAACTCCTGACATTCTGTGATTCTGTAATTCAGCCATACCCAGGAAAGCAGGGCTCTGTCACATGGAATAGTGACTTGGGAAGGCAGATACCATCACTCAAAGTGCTCCTCCTCACTCTCCTCCTACTTTCTCCAGCAGAAGATGCTGATCATAATGTCATACACTATGGAACACATACACTATGGTGAGTTGGGGTCAGCTGTCCTGGATGTGTCCCCTTGCAACTCCTTGTGCACCCTGCTCCAGTCTCCTTGCTGGTGGGGTGGGTTGAGGAGCAGGAAAGGCCTTGGCTCTGTGTAAGCACTGCTCAGCAGCGACTAAAACATCCCTGTGTTACCAGCACTATTTCCAGCTCAAATCCAAACCATGAATGGACATACTAGCTGCTGTGAAGAACATTAGCTCTATTCCAGACAAAGCCAGTAGAAATATATAGTCAAATAAAAAGGGGGTGTGGGGGGTGTGTGTTTATTGACATCTCTGTTATTTCTAGCTCTTTTTTTCCTTTTGCAAGGTGTACATCATTTGGCTTATGCTGTAAGTCCTCAGAGTCATAGAATTCCTAAAATTATTTCTTTTTTGTCAGCGTCTGAGTAAAGTGGAAGATATGATCAGTGTCACATATGCAGAAACTGGATGAACATAACTGGATCAAAACATGAGTCACCGCTTTAATAGCATGCTTCTGGGCATTACGGCAGTATCTTGGAAATTTAAATGTATTCTATCAACCCTACCAACAGTCAAAATATATTCACAGTCTAAACTGTGTTACTGCGATACTGCACAGTTACAAGAGTCTTGGAGACAGATAAAAAGAAGTCTGAACACCACTTTTCCATATTTTATCAACAAGCCTATAGAAGTCTGTATGAAGACATGATGTGTATTATTTTGTGTGCACGAAAGCAAACCCTGTTGCATTTAGCTGAGAAATTCCAGATTCATGGTGGTTTAACACAAGAACAGTATTTGATTCTTTAAAGAGCTTGAGTAGGGCAGATGTTTTTACTGCAGAATACCATGTCGCAGGAAAATTATACTCATCAGTTTGTTGTGCTTACAGATGACGATTCCCAAATTGCTTTTAAAAATGTGTGAATATTTGAAAACAATGGGATTTTACCAATTAAAAACTCTATCACATCAGCTTTTGATGATGCAACTTGTTGGTGAAAACTGACCGAGTATAAAACTGAGTTACAGTCAGATGAAGGCATTTCTCTCTGTAGTCTGTGAAAGGACTACTTTACTTCTGTTTCAATGTAGTACAAATAATATCTCAAACATTCACGGTGGCTGAAAGTGAACTAACTTTTTTTGTCCTTAAAAAAAAAAAGTCAAAATCTTGTTATTATATTTAACAGTAGAAAGACAAGGACAAAATAAAAATAAAATGAGATTTTTAAAAGCTCATACATAAAAGAAGACTGAAAAATCTTAAGCAAAGACAATTCCAAAACCAGGTCTGACTATTTATCAGACCTGAGTCTTATATGTTCATTAGCTGAGAGAAACTAATTTGAAATGAAAGGAATGCCAAAATTCAAGGTAATAACTGAGTGGCAGTCACAGAGTATTTCAACATTTTCTTCCTAGTATAATCAAAGCTGCAAGGACCATAAGACTGAAAAAGGAGACTGACCCAATCTTCATGACAATACTAAGCTCATGGGGCAGAAAAAGCACCTTGATCAGATTTCTTATCACATGATTGTGAACTGAACCTGTAACGATGTTCATCTCCCATTGATATGGATATGTCAGCAACTTTTCTTAAAGACTAACATAAGAGAATAGTTCTTTTTTAATGTATACAAATGCTTAATAGATATTTAATATTTATAGTAACACATTAATCAGTGTAATTATGTTGTTAATTATTTCATTAACTGCTTTATTGGTTGTCTCTACTGTTTACAAAGATTAGACTAATTGTTATGAATTATACCTGTTTAATTCTGAATTATCTCTTTACCTCTCTTACAACAAAGCATTTTTATTTATTAAATTGTATCTCACAAATAGATTCAATCTTCTCATTAAAACACACTCCTTGTTTTAAATAATCATGGCAAAACTCTGCACATGCATAGAATCATGGAATCACAGAACCACTTGGGTTGGAAGAGACCTTTAAGATCGAGTCCCACCACAGCCTAACCCTGCCTAACCCACCCATAGACCATGTCCTTCAGCACCTCAACTATTTGCCTTTTAAATACCTTCAGGGAAGGTGACTCCACCACTTCCATGGGTAGCCTGTTCCAATAATTAACAACTCTTTGAGTGAAGAAATTTTTCCTGATATCTAATTTTCCTGGACCTTCTGATGATTTTCTACCAGTCTAAAGCTTCTGTTGTTGTTAGCACCTATCCTCAGCCAAATAAGGACCACTATTCTCTGCCTCCATAAATTCCTTTCCACACATTCTTTAGAAAGTATGACCAAACTCACACTCTGATAAAATGATTAGATCATTGCTAAGGTTGGGAGAATCTTGTAAAGGTAAGTTTGAAGGATTAAGAAAAATTCAACTTTTAAAAATAAAACTGGTGAACTAAGCAAACAGAAAACAAAACCTAAACACAAAAAAAAAAAAACCAAAACAAAACAAAACAAAACAAAACAAAACAAAACAAAATACCCAAAAGCCAAAATAAAGCAGAACAATACAACAATACAGTGGCTGCACATTTTCAGGTACAAATCTTGCTAAATAATTTTTTTAAGGTATCTTTCTGAGAGTTGGACTGTCCCACTGAAAAGAAAGATATTTAACTGAAAATCTTGAGACTTGAACATCGGATAGAAATCATCAAAACAGGATAGCCTTCACTGGTCTTCTGTGTAGACTTTAACTTTTACCCTTCCTTTCTGTTTAGTAAAGAGTTGAGTCATAAAATAAGCAGAGAACATATGAGAAAAAATACCTTTTTTTGTAATACAGTGAGTGCCTTTAGGTGAGTAATAATAAAAATTAAAATTCCCTCAAGATTACTTGCTTGATATTCTAATATATACTTGATCATAATAGAAATCAAAATCACCATAGGCACTGTCTCCCTTAGCTTTGTGGGGTTTTTTTTTCTAACTTAGTTTTCTAACTTCCTTATTTAGGGCAAAGCCTCTGATACATGTATATCATGTATTCCCTCTCTATATAAAAATATTTGTGTCTATATACATGCTCTTTATGACTTTGAAACAAAGAAAGAAACTGCACACCATCTGAAAACTTGTCACAGTAAAATGTAGTGACGACATAATTTAGAACATCAAACATATTCAAAGCATCCACTCTGGTCCTACCCAGAACGTGGGCCACTGTAAAGAATAAGGATGCAGAATTGCATTTAGGAACCAAGGGGTTTCACTTAATAGATATCATTTTAAAAAAGAAAGGGGGAGTGGGGAACAGGGAGTAATGAAGTTAGACTCCCTTCAACATCCTTCAATATAGTTTGATTGTCAGCCTTCACCTACACAGTTCTGTTACCTTTTCCACATTACCTTTCTTGGAGAAAAAAAACATTCTTTTTAAATGATCCTATTACTTTAATAGTCTCCATTTACATTCTGAATTTTCATTGTGTCAGTTATCCAATCCCATTTAAATGGTGAAATCTGTGGGCCCCATGGCTATTTTAATGTGATGCCTTTCATGTTGTAATCGAGAGGAGTCTCCGATGAATAAAATAAATGCTTTCAGAGGAATCTCAAGCCCTCAACAGACATCAGCTAAAATGTTAAGAGTGCCTCAAAGTCCCTCTGGTGCTATATTTTCTAACCATGAAAGAAATGTCATTATTGTAAATTCTCAGCCTTTGTCTGAAAATCTTGTACCAGTTCCCTTGAGCGTCAGTTCAGTTAATTAATTCAAACAATTTCCTCTCTAATCTCTAAAACATTTTCATATTTAAGACAATAAATGAGACACTTAAGGGGCTCATTCGTTGTTGGTCATTGATATGCCATGGAATTAAAAGAATTATTGCTGGCCTCCAGTGACATGAATAATTTTTATATGGTTTGGACCCATACAAGGTTAAAATTATGACCTCTCAGTGCTCAAGCAAATGAATATAATGAAAAACTTTGAATAAATCTTGCCACTCCTTTGCCTTTCTTGATATCTAAATTGATACTTAACGACATGATTTATGCCAATTTTGGGATCATATTATTTAATGATAACTTTAAAATTAGTAATTAATTTAGCAGTGGATTGATTGCATTTCTCTTGAACCAGTGCATAAGGTTAATGCAATAGGAGTCTGATGGGTCTGGTAACTTTGACAGTAATTGGTTATTATGTTACATGTTAAGATAAGGAGTCAGCAGTTGAGAATCCCCATGAGATTTGCAGGAGACAGAGCTGTGTGTTTCAAACCTCTTTTCCTCCCTCCAAACACTTGGTTTAAACTCATAACAGAGATATTTTTGACCTTCAGGGTGAAGTTTCATAAGGCTTAGTTCTAACTAATGTATAAAATCAGATTAGGGCAACGCAGCAAAATAATTCTGTCATAGGCAGATCAACAAAGTGATGATTTCCTTTTTGTGCTCATATGTAGTATTTTGGTGCAACTGTCAAAATAACATGCTGCCACCATAGAAAAAAACTGTTTCTTGACACTACCTGATTAAATCTGACACTATTTCAGATTAAAAAGCTTGCACTAAAACTTAAAATATATTAATATTTTTGGTAATTATTAGTGGCAACCTTTCCTATAATTTTGGATTTTATTATTCATAATATAAAAATGTGAATAAAACTCTTGTAACGAATCAGTTACACTAATCACCTTTTATCCAAGGCTAAATTTAAAGCAGCAGAATGTCTGAAGTATATGTGTGCCCTCAATATGNTAATTTGTCAGTACATAGTTTTAAAATGTTTTCTGAGAATACAAAATATTGAGAATGAGCAAAGACAATTCAGTTGAATCAAATATATCACCCAAAACTCTTTGTTTTCCCTTTGAAGCCAAATCATCAAAAAGCTTTTATGGCTTATGAATTGATTTATTACACTCACTGGGTTCTTAAAAGACCTTACAAGTGTGCATGAAAGAAAACAGTGTGCAGAGTACATATTTATATCTTTATAGTTATATGAGCATAGTTTATCACAACAAAACTATTATAATTTGAAAAATAAAAAGTAGTAGTAGATTTCAAAATTACTGAAATAGTCCTAGAAAAGCTGTACAGGTCATTGCAAGATGGAAAAGCATTGAAATCCTGGTTCAAATGCTATGGAAATTAACAGAGGTTTCTGAAAATGATGTTGTCACGAGGGACAAGCCCCTGAGAAAAGTTTGCAGACAGGACAACAGAAGTTAAAGGGAAGGGTGTATGAAAATATTGCATGGCATACATCTCAAAGTACTTCTGAAGGTCATGTTTTCATTAATTAGGTTAGGCACTGTCAGTTACCTCTATTTCTGAGGCATAGCCTCAGTCACATTGTGTTAGACAACGTGATACAAAATGACTTGACATGATGCACTGGAATACACAGCACTTCAACTGGGAAATTTAGAAAGAGTATTTGGGCATTTTCCACCTGTCTGAACCACCAAACACCCTAACATGATTGTAAGTCTTTTCTTAAAGTTGGTCTCAAGTCTTTGAGCATCAAGAGTACAGGAAATTTGAACTGATTTTCATTGTCAGTCCTACATAATGAAAATTGCACGCTATCTGTTTTGGAACAGTGCTTCCTTCTTAGCCAGAACCAACCATGCCCCACTCTACTGGCATCCAATTGTACCTCAAAATTATGTACCTATGTGGATTTTTTTTTTCTCTTTTCCTTTTCTACTAAAATTCTTCTGTGACTGAATCCTTAATACTAGTAAGCCATGCAGAAGTGCGTAGGGGAATTTTAATTTCCCTGGAATAGAATTCACAACATGGTTGAAGGTAAAAGGCACAGTTAAATTCTTTTAGAAATATCCCCAGGTGGATATGAGCTCACTGCTTGCTTCTGTCATGAGCACCTGGCATGAAATGAACAAATGCATTACTACAGTGAAACACTGACAAAAAAAAATCATCTATCTATAATGAAAAAATTCAATCCAGAGTTGGACTGTCTGTCTGTTGGAAGTACGTTTCTCATACACAGGTGTAGAAGTATAAACATAAATCTAAATTAAAAACTATACATATATATGCATATAAATGAATTTATTTTTCAAAAACTATCTCCTCATCTAAACAAATGTTCCTGCTATTTTCATTACCCCAATACAGCTGGGAAAATGTTTAAGTACTTTGAATACATTGTCCATCATTTTCAATAAATTACACTTACATTTTCACACTACTTTATTGAGGGCTGACAGCATTACAGACACTTACCACTTCTTGGCTTCATTTTTTAAAATCCTAGTACCAATGAACATAATGAAAACAGATTCAGAGAGTTATCTTAAGGACAAAAGGCTTTATTAACCTACCTTAAGGTATGCTATTGCTTTCCTTAGATCAGGATTTTATTCTAAGTGCATAGATCTCTCACTATGTTCCAGAATATTAATACTCCTGTAGAAGTAAATGCATTCCCATCCTTAGATCTTATAGTCCCTGCAGTATCACATTTTATTTCTGACTTATTCCAAATGCTTTTCTGTAATGGCATAAAGTAGATTTTTCCACCTCAGACAATATTTTCTGATCCAGAGAGCTGCAGCCAAAATATGGCAAAGAAGCAACTCCTGTTTCTACTCAGCAGTGTTTCAGAGGAATCTATTATTAATTCTCTGAGGCTAGGGATAACAGATAATCACAAAGAATATTTTCCTTTCTCCTCTTCTGCCTCTGTTGGGTGGTGATTTGTGGGATTTCTATGCCTGCTGAATTTCTAAGATTGGTGCAAAAGTTAGTGCCACTGAGTTACCCTAGAATGTCAAAATGAAACTGAAGTTAGAAAATCATCTAAGTATCATTTAAAAAAAACCTGAAATGTCCAGACTATTAAAGAGAGAACATTCTTTCAAATTAAGAGTTAAAGTCCTCATTGTAGGAATCATTCATTTTGCGCAAGAGTATAGAAATAATTCTGATTTGGAAAGATAGATAGAGGCACTACTGTAGATCTTTTCCATCTCAAGCTATAATAATTTTGTCATTTATGATATAGAGTTAATTAAATATTTAAGTATGCCAATGATGAACAAAATCCACCAAATTTTGAAAAGGATTAATATTTTTGTGTCATAAACTTAAGTCAATCCTTTTGGGTAAACTCTTAAAACTTTTTTTTTTTCTGCTAGTCCATAAATAGAGGGCAAACGATGACCTTCTGTACTCAGAAATCTAGATTCTCTCACTCTCTTTTGTTTGCTGCCTTTACCATTTCCTGTCAAGGTTTCTGCATCACAAGTACATAGTCATATGCAATCTTCGTGTTTTCCCATGACATTTCAAAATTAATCTTCTGCAAGACATTTGGCTAATTTTAAAGATGGTTGTCAGATTCTGTTAAGGTTGACTAGAGAAAAGTAAAATTGTATGTTTGTTCACCTATATTGGCAATCAGTATTGTAATTCCATGGGGAGAGTTGGCTCCAGACAGCAAACTGGAAGGGGAAAGAAAAATAATTGGAATATATTCAGTGAAGTGCTGCTTTAGTTCCTCAGAAGACGTATGGGTGATTCTAGTTAAACATCTACCAATGGACACCAGAAAAAGCAATCTGTCCATCATCAGCTGAAAGGTTAGGTACCATAGCATTAGCCAGTAGACCACAGAGATGAGAAAAAGAAAACACTTGTGAAGATAGGATCAGAATCATCAATGGGATTTGGGCTCTGGAATGGAAAGCAATCATCAATTAACTGTAGATGCATAGTATACTCTCTACCTACCTGTGCTCCAACAAAGAAATCTGTTCTACAGCTGCATATGAGGCCACTTCCACTCTGTTGGATTGACCCTATATGGAACAGGGGTCTGAATCTGTGTCTCCTGCCTTCCCATTAAATCAGAGAGACACTGGGATACCCAAGATATGCCTGCAAGATTTTTCTATTCCTTTCCTGTTAATGTTCTGATTTGTAATTAAAAAAAAAAGAAAAAAAGAAATGGGAGTGGAGCCAGCCCTACACATGACTATGTTAACCATCATTGCCTCTGGTTCACTAATTTTTCAAAGATCCAACAACATTTATCATGTCTTTTAAGCAGAAAAGCAATCGGTGTTACCAACCTAGCTTGAGATCAGAAGTTACAACTGAGAACACAAACCTGAAATGCCCACTTTAGTCCAGTCTAGTTAATAAATCTCTTTGAAGAAGTCTTCTTGTGTACTTTTTATTAGTCTGTGTTGCCTTGGTTGCAATGAGAAACCACACTGCTTCTCATGTTGCCATTATTTTGAAAAAAAAAAAATAAAACTAAAGAGTTCTTGCATAATGCAAACAAGGAAACTATTATTTACAATTTAGCACCTCGGAATGTACTTTCACAGGATAGCAGAAAGCAATCTTTGGCCTGAGATCTTTCTTCCATAACCATCAACATCTATGGTCCAACTGAAGACATTATATTCTTACCAATAGCTCAACACAACTTTTTAGAGTGAAAATAGGTACCCTATTTATGTAAAAAATCAAGCATTTTCTCTATAACAAACATGCTGTCTCCCACTTGGTTTCCTTCTCTGTTTTATTATATGGAGTCTTGTTAGCTAGTTTAGTTTTCCTGCCATTCCTGATTGCCCCTACCAAATGCCCTGGTCTAAACGATGAAGGAGAAAGTATTCTTATCCTCACCCTTCAAACTTTGCCAACAGTCTCCTTTTAGTTCTGTGTCTCATTGATGCTTTAATTTCTGTCATGTACATTTAATTTTCTGCCTTTTCTTAAATTTCTGCTTTATATATAGAATCTTCTATCATAAAGAAATTAGTGTATGGGAACTTTTTACCAGATTATGCTTATTATTCCAATATTTGAATCATACTTAATACTATTTAATACATTTAGTTTTCTTCATTATACTCCTACTTTTACTTACAAATGCTCCTGTGTTTTGCCTCTCTAAATTGAATGCTTGTTTACTGCATTGTCTACATTCTCATTTACATTGGGCATTTAGACCTGATTTCCAGGGTTGTTTTTTTTTTAATTCACATCACATGTTTTTACCTCTTTCCCTCAGCAGATTTAAGCCTCCATGCTGATGATACTGGTCTTGTAAGTCCTATAACAATATGTACAACTTCTTCCTACAGAGAAACTGTTGAAAGAAAAGATGCCACCTTATCATCTAAGAAATGTTTGCTCTGTTCCTTGAAGAAGAATTTTTTTTTCTCTACAGCGTTACTTAAAGTACCAAAATGCATCATGAGCATCTCTGCGAAGGTCACTTGTATTGGCCCTAGCACACATTATTTTTTGGTTCCAGAAGAGGTTTTTAATCATATTTGGTATTTTTTCCTTTCATTGTTCATTCACATTATAAGTATTCGCTTTCAGATATACAGCAGCATTGCTGTGACATCATTTTGCTAATATGTAGAGGGCAGAATATTATCCTATTTCCTTAATCTAAGATTCAGATATCTAATTGTGATGAAATCACCACAGTTACTTCCCTCTTTCCTTCTCTTCCTCCCTTAAAATGTTTGGCCTGTGGTCAGGTTTTTTCCTGACTTCATTGTGTTCTTTCCTAAATTTATTCCACCATTTTCATTCCAGGACAAAATGGGTTAGGTGAATTTGAAGGTATAGTATTTCTTTGTGTAGTCTTCTTTTTGCTACCTCTTTGGTATAACGATGCTGCCTGACAACATTTTCCATCTCCTTATCACTTCAAGTAGCATTTCCTTGTGTCTGCCTTGTAAGACTTCCCCTTTAGAGCAAAGATTCTTTGGTTTTCAGTCATTTTATATGGCAATGAAATTTCTGTATCTTTTCTTACAAAGCCGAAAGCACTTTACATTAATTCTTGTGTTTTCTTAACAGTCTGCATCAATAAGTAGGAGATATATATATATATATACACACACACATATACACACTTCATATGAAACTGTCTTCCATTTTTCAATAGCAAACTTAACAGCATGTTTTTCTGCATATTAGAAAGCTGTTAGGAAAACAGTTTGGTAAACCAAGATCTCCTGTGGTTTTAATCTACAACTCACTGTTAGATCATGTAGATATTATTCATGGAACAAAACTTGAAAGGGACTCCTGCCTCTCTGGATGCATCTCTTGATGGCACAGTTGTAGGTTGCCATCAGGATATTCATATCCCACCACATATCTCTGCAAGAGTTTGAAATCTTTAATCCTTAACTATAACATTAAGTAGTTTAGCTTACTCCCAGACATATATAGGAATACATTAATTTAATACCAACCCACCTACCGTAATATACCATCTGAAGTAAATTCCCCCTTTTCACTTTCCATTGACCAACATTTATGGATTTCTATTCAGGTTGCATTCTTTTGTGAATTATTCTTTTAGACACAGAACTCCTTCAGGGCACTCTGCAGGCACTTTTTTTTTCAGAAAAGCACATTGATGTCAAGCATCACAAGACTTCTGTGCATTTACCGCACAATTGCTCTTCTTGATCTATTGGAGTATGGACCGTGTCATAATTTCTACCCAGGCACAAACTCTTTGCAAGAGAGAAATAGCTAAAATTTTCCTTTTTGTAGGGAATATTATGAATAAGCATGCCAAAGTGTCCTGTATCATAAAATATTATCTTATTATCTGTTCTACATGAAAACACTGCTTCTGTATAACACTGAAGCATAATAGTGTCAGCTCTAAAGATGATAAATAATATCAAACTTTTATGTTTCTCTTGATAAAATAAGTTATATCACATCTCTCTTTGCCTAAAGGAATTTTGGATAACCCAGAGAAATGAAGAGGAGGGCTAGAGAACTTATTGATAAAGGAATGTAAAATGACTGTTGCTTTTTTTATTATTATTATTTTAAATTATTTGGCTGAACATTTATATTTCATGACAGTGTGGTTCAGTCTGCATAGAAATATTTTCACATATTCAGTCCTCCAAGGCTACTCATTTATTGAATCTAAGAACAACAGCAATTTGAAATATTTATATCTGAATAACTGTAAAGGAAGAAGATAATGTTATACTTTCACTAGGATTAACTAACACTTCAGTAGTAATATTTATTTCATTCCTTCAGGGAGTCTTTAAAATTGACCCTTCTCTCATAAAACAAAGCAATAGATGTTGCAAATAAGCTTCATGATGACATCACAGTAATGCATTCAATATTCCATGAGCATACTTTTTCTTTGCAATAAAGTTATTTCATCAATTTTCTTCATTAACAGGGAACAGGATATATTACATCTGGAGGAATGGTTATGCTCATAACTACTGGAGTATGTTGTATATTAATCAGAATGCATAATATACATTTATAAATGCAATTTTAGATACAGCTCTACTACGTGTAGAAAGCATTTGACTTTGGTCTAAGAGTAGAGCTCGAGATTAGATGGCAAAGGTAGTTCTTGGCAAAGTAAAGTACAAAGTGAAATGCTAACAGCTCATCTACAGTAAGCAAAAATAACCCTGGTCTGAGCTCTGTGCCACAATTTAAGAATCCATGTGATGATTCATTTCTCAAGAACAAGGACAGCAATCAGTTCTAGAACATCAACCTTTACAAATAGTGATTATACAGCAGTGCATATACAGAGAGACTGCCATGCTTCCTTTTAAGTTCAACTGAAAATAAACATAATATCACATATACAGTAAAGTGGAATGTCACTAAAGATTGACTTTTTACCTAGAACTGTCAAGGATAGTCTGTCATTTACAATGAAACTATTATATTGAAAAGCAAGAACTAAAGACTTGTCTCCAGCTACTGGATAAGGGGACTATAGAGTGCACTGAAGTGATTTCAGAAGACAGCATCATGTTTTGATGGTTTAATCATTCCCTGCATGTGGAGGTGTAATACAGTTAAGTTTCTTCTACCACCCTGATCAAATGTAATGGTAGAAAACTATGGTCAATATCTGTCCTTCTCAGGACAAAGAATAAGAAACTACTCTTTTGTCATTATAGATTACCTTGTCAATCAAAATTCTCAGAATGTACAGTCAAGAATGCAACTTTCTGTCTGAAACAAAGGATTTAGGATAAGTATTCAGTCCTACTTAATAGGGTATAAGAAACAAGATTAAAATTTTGTGAAACTCTAGTATGGAGACTCCAGTCAGGTGTCCTCAGTGAAATGCTGGAATTCAGACAGCTACACAGGCTCAAAAAGGAAAAAAAAAACCTCTTTTGACAAATACAATTCTTACAAAGATCTGTATTTATGAAACTAAAGGTAGGACAGTTGCTTTTGACACTGCACTGGCCATCATGCTACTGCACCAGGCTCAGACACATGTAGGTCCTTCCTACCCCACCATGCCAGCAAGGTCAGAGCTCAGACACACTCCCATATCATGGGAGTCTTTGTGGGGTACTCAGGGACTGCTTTGCACCGTCAGGCTCAACCTCAAAATCCAGGGTGGGTGTCCTGGGTGTGCATCCATCCCTGAGATCACTTGGACCAGCAGGATCATCCAGTCCTATCCCACCAATTACCCCCATTACACCATAGCAGACCCTCAGGACTTGGGTATGGCAGTGCTCATGTCTCAACAGTGTCGTAAACAGGGACCAAAGTCCCCATCTCAGCATCGCTGTAGGTGGCCTGACATGACATGATGGGGTGGGTTTTTTTATTACTTTAATATATTCTGGTTAGCAATATTCTTAATTCCAATGTTCTCCTATTACATGTCAATGAACTATTATTTCAATAAATGAATGCTATTAACCTATGAATGTATTATAAATATATTCTTTTTTTTTCATTTTAAATCACTTCTCAAATGATTTAATATTATGGTAGGTTTTATTACTTTGTAGATTTTGCTTCACCTTTTGTCTCTGATTAAATTTCATTTTGAGTTTTGTAGGATTCATATTCCCTTTTAAAATAACAGTCATTATTGCACTGGGATGTTTTACTGATTTATTGCTTTTAATTGAAGGAAAGCTATTATTATTTTGTTACCAGAGCACAGTGGCTAATGCTTTGGTGATTTCATAAAATAGATCCAAAAGACCAAATATATCCAAACCCCAGAATTTTTAGTGACAAGAAAAAAAAGTCCACATGAAAGAAAGGAGACATTTGAATGTAGTTTTACCCTAATTATAAATTAAAACTTCTACATTATTTGTCATGTATTTACCCAGATACAGGCTGTTTTATATGCTGGTTAATACCTCAATAGAGTCTAAGATTACCGCCAAATTTTCTTATAAAAATACATAATTAAGGCTAATTTTGCCTAACTTCAGAAACCTATGTCATAAACCTATTTATTTGAATTAGATGTGAATATTCCTCTTTCTGACAATGTAGAGAAATACACTTGTGTGAAATACAATTAATGTCATTTTAATATCTTGTGTAACTGATAATAATAAATGGCTGCTAGCACAACTAGCACAAATGGTGCTAGTTTACTATATAAACATCTAAATTTAGTTAAGATGAATTATGAGCAAAAAGTCTAAATAAAATTTGTGGAAATCGGGTAAATGTATTAATAGAATGTGGTGGTTTGACCCTGGCTGGAGGCCAGACTCCCACCAAAGCCAATCTATCACTCCCCTCTTAACTGGACAGGGGAGAAAATACGTATCGAGAGGCTTTGGAGTCGAGATAAGGACAGGGAGAGATCATTCTGCAATTAGTGTCACAGGCAAAACCGACTCAACACAGAAGAAAAACAAGAAAACTCTCTAATTTATTACACTACACACACAGAGAAACCAGAGACAGATAATGAGAAGTACAAAATAGCTCTTAAAACCTCCACCCCCCCCACACACACACATTCCGTCCTTCTTTGCACACTTCACTTTATTCATGATGTTTCTCATGAGTTGTTCTCCTTTTTTGGGGGGGCGCATTTCTCACACTCTTTCCCTGCACCGTTGTCAGGTCCCACCCACAGGAGACAGTCCTCCATGACCCCCTCCACGTGAGTCCTCTCCCACAGGGCCTCAGTTCTTCACCAACTACCCCAGCGTGGGTCACTGCTATAAACTCATAGAATGTCTCTCAGTCCCAGACTGCTGGCCCCAGCCTGGGTCCCCACAGAGTCACAAGCAACCCCAGCAAACCTGCTCCAGCGTGGGCCTCCATCTCTCTCTGCCTCTTATATCTCTCCACAGGCTGCAGGTTCTGTCAGGGGCTTGCTCCAATGAGGGTCACAGATTCTTACATATTCCTCCCCTGGTCCATGGTGGGCTCTTGCCTGGCCCAGGTACCTCTCCATGGGCTTCAAGTGGTGTCTCTTTGTCCTCCACGGGAGGACACCTGCTTCACCATGGCATTCTCCACAGGCTGCAGGGAATCTTCTCTCAGTGCCTCTTCCTCCCCCCCTTCACTGACCTTGGTGTCTGCAAAGCTTCTTACATCTTCTCACTCCTTTCTTTGGTGGCAAAATGAGGCTGTTTGGTTTTTTCTCTCTCTGAAATGTGATTCTCAGAGGTGCTGTGACCGGCGCTGATTGGTCTGGCCGGACTTGTCGGCAACAGGGTTTGGGAGTTTGGTCTTTGGAGCACAGCTGGGATTTGCTTTGTCAGACCCTTAAGAAACTTTGTAGCTGCTTCTTAAAGAAGCCACGATGCAAACCCACCACATTGAATCAATCAGTAAAGGGACAAATAATAGAGCAAATATTTCCAATTGCAGAGATTACTTTCATGAGTGCTATGTATCTAGTGGATTCAGAGCATACTGAAAAACACTTTTCAATGATACTTCCTCTTCTACATACCTTTCTTATAGCTGTACCCTCCAATCACTGTAATTATCCATAAAGACAACTTCTGTTGGAAGATCTTGTTTATTTTACATATTCCTTAATAATAATGAATGCATCACAAGCAGCCAAGATGGCCTTTTGCCCACCAACATTTGTCCATCATTTTTAAAAGATGTAAAGTAGGTTTAAGTTACCAAGCAGGGCCTATGAGACCAGTATGGTCATACTTGCTTTGTGCTGAAACCTGGTAAGCTTTGCTGGAGATCATTGTCTTCTTTCCAGGTGCACACAGATGTGACTCTGCTTCACTCAGTGGACTTGCTGACTTAGCTCAATGTTACTTTAGAGATTATGCTGCAGCATCACAGGTGTTTGCCATAAATTTTTCAGTGCTATAACTGCGGAAGCAAGTGATAAGAAAATGAAAATATTAAAAAAAATAAAAACTTTCTCTGTCACCCCTTTGGTTTATGCTGTGAGAAAAAATACAATATTAATCCTCTTGTTTATTCCTAGAGCTACTCCCATTGAAGCATCAACACTTTTTTAAAATCTCGGTCTTTCTCAGAAACTGTTACAGTCTATGTATTTAATTTCAGCGCTTATTGGAGTTTGAATGGAAACAAGAATTCCCACTCACACCCACTTAATTCTGAGATAGCAAGTTCTCCCTCTTGTTTTTCAAGACTTCTGTTTGTAATGCTTCTTTATAACGTTCAAGGACATGAAATGAAATAACGAGTCAGTCACCTTTCAAGAGTTCCCCAAAGTGATATCCACATCAGATTTCTATCCACTTTTCAATAAATCCTTAAAAAGCAGGCATAAATTCAGCCTGCTTAGCAATTCAGCATGTTTTTTCCATATTGATTACAGCTCCCCGTAGGGATGATGTGAATCAAACCATCAGAATATGTCCATTACCTAGTTTAATACAACTAGCTTTGCTTACATTCTATGTACATTCTAACCTGGATTTTTACATGCTTCAATTGTTGATTACCTCACCAGAAAAGTAACACATCATAGCAGTACATATTCAAATTTTTTAAACCTTCTGGTGGTTTCAGAACCTTGCTGGAATGCAAGGAGCAGAGAGGATTGCGTACAATTATCCAGCGATGGTTGTTTTTTTCAGAGCCAGGCAGGTTAAAAATTTTTCAAAATCCAGATTCAGGTGTAATCTGCAGAGGACATTCCTGACACTACAAGAGTCAGTGCATGTGAAAAGAATGACAGTGCTTGAGGTACTCAATGCTACACTGTAAGTAAACACTTCATATTACACATACATGGGAAACATGATCCATGCTGCCATATAGCAACCTATACTATTGCTAAGCCCCAAGTTCCATTTGTCATACATCTCCTTTGAAAGACCTGACAATTTACTGATACCTTCTACTTGATTTCTGTTACTCAATCATTTACACAAGCAGACACATGTCCTCATTCCTCCACTCTGCTTAAGTTTCTTAAAAGCCTTTGTTAATGGAATTTAGAAAAACCTGGTTGAAATACGAGCATATAGATAAGATCACTTATCTTGACCTTTAAAAAAAAACAATATACAAACAGTCTGTAAAGCAGGAACTTTCTTCACAGGGCTGTGCTGATTCTTTCACAGTAATTCATATTTTATTCAGTTGTCCACTAATTCTGCTTTTCCCAGTTTCTGCTAAATTACCTTGCATAAGAATCAAGTTTACAGGTCTTTTCCATAAATGCTCTATGGAGGATTTCTTAATGCTTGCGTACATTTTTGACAACAGTCAGTCACTAGGTGCTAAGGAAGTTTGCTATTGTTAGAAAACCAGCTATTAGTAATTTGGGCATTTTTGAGAAAAAAAATATTGAGAAATCTTTGGCTTTTATGATGTCAATTTTAATTTCAGAAAGATTCTTCTGTTAAGATTATATGTTTCATATCTTAGGAACCTCTCAAATAACTACTACTAGTAAGTTAATTTAATTAAGAAATGTTTCTTTGTACCACAGTGAACAATACCGCGGAAATATATCAGTGGACAAAATAGGTATGGTTCCTATATTATGAAATTTATCTTTAGGAATATCCTACTGAAACACCAGAAATAATTGTGTACTTTATCAAAGGCACAAATCATGGAATTTTAGGTAATTAAGAGCTGAAAAAAATTTAAGCACCAGTTTCAGTGTACAGTAGTAAAATTAAACCTTCACAAAAATATCTGAAGTGAAAAACTCAGGTGTCTGTCTTTTGGTTTAGGGTTTTTTGTTTGTTTGTTTTGTTTTTATGAATAGTTTCTAAGTTTAGATCATGAGAGTAGAAATTTTAAGTTATTGAAAGGAAACTGGATTTCTACTCAAGCTTACTTATAAAAAAACAGATAATTTTTTTCATGTAAGAGTTGTCAAGTGCATGTTAATTTATCTTTTATTCCGTAAATCTGACAAGAGTTAAAGTGCAGCAAACATTTATAATAACTTGCTAGTGTTAGTATTGCTCCAGGTGTGCAAACGATTCTGCTTCTTAAACGTGGACCATTTTTATGCATATCTGTTACAATTGCCTGACAGAGATATTGCATAATAAAATAAAGGATATAAGCCTCTCCTTAAAAGGATCATTTGTAAGAAACTACAGTAGAGTAAAGGCCAATCATAAAATATCTTCTCTATGAAGTTTGGGATCTCAGTTCCAGTAGGCAGAAGTGACACTAAAGGCAATTAACATACCTTAAACGCTGGACCGTGAAACCTTTACCTCTGCAATTATTCACAGAAGTCAATAATGTGAGAAAGTACTCATCAGAGTACATCAGAGTGAGTAAAGGTTCACAGTCTGCCCCTGCATAAGAAGGCCATCGGCCCCTCTTAAGGAATATGAATGATCCATTTAATTAATCCTAGTTGTACAATGAGGAAGCAGCCGTGATATATACTAGCAAAACATTTATGTTCAGGTCAGGGTCAGGACCCAATGGCATTGCATTTAATCATATATCTTGCTCCAGTTTTGGTGAGTGAAAAAATATCTAAAGATCTGTATTGCTCTAGCTGACCAGATACTTCCCTGTGGGAAGAATGACAGAAGCTGTCTGTGCAATGGCCAAAGTCTGTCCTCAGAACACGGTGAGGCTCACCGCTACTCCAAAGCCGTGAAAGAGTGCATTCTACTCAAGATTTCTTCAGGTTCAGGAACATGAGCTGATTTCATAATTATAATTCAGTTAATTAATGGAGAAAAAAAAATATTCAGCCTTGATTATATTATGTTAATAAGGTGAAGACATTTTATGTCCTCGTGTTTTCCAGTACATTGCCACTGTATTGTTCTTACATTTTTCTAGGCACACATTATGCTACTTGTTAGTTCTAACTTCTTGCACTAACAAAAAGCCTAGATGGATAAAGGGTGGAGAACAAGTGGAATTAGTAGACATGAATAATATATGCTGGAATAACGTAACACTTCCATTCCTTACAAGAGCATGAAACACTCAAGAATATCATGCTGCCTATGATTTAGGACACAGTGAAACAAATATATTTCAAGCTCACTATTAAAAGAGAAGGTTTACGCTAAGCTGTCCCAGTCAAGCTGGCAAATGTCATGTTTCTACAGTGAAAAGCAGCTTTTAATATAGGAAATATGCTGTGTAGGCTCACGATTCCAGTCAAAATGTAATAAAGAGAATAATTGCCCAAACATGGTTTTGTAATTATGTTCTAAAAAGCTTTCAAAACTACACAGTATTCAATATATTAGAAAGTCACACCACAAAATTATATCCTAAAACCAAACTGGTGTAAATAAATTTCTTTCTTTAAGATTTTTTTTCTTTAAGCCATTCATGTTTCTGTCTACTAAGATAAAGGAAGTAACAGAGAATCCAAGTAGGCAGATGTGTTTAAAAATGTGACTCCTTCTCAGACACCTGCATTACTATTGAATTCACTATGTTATAAGTGACATACTCAACTGTAAAGCATACAAAAGTGATTTGCTCATTTTGAGTAAATAAAACAAGTGTTCATTGCTACTCATCTTAAATTCTCACTCCCAAATTTAGTTTTTAGTTAGAAGGAACTACTGAGTGAGAAATAAGTTAAAGTGGTCAAAGGTAGGTGACCGAACACCACTACTGTCTCATCCTTACATTTTCTTGTACCACAAAGAACCACTTGCCAAGGAGATAAATACAAAAGATTTCACATATGTCCTTGTGGCGGGTTGACCTCAGTTGGATGATACAGGGTGCCCACCAAATCCACTCTTTCACTCCACTTCTCAGCAGAACAGAAAGGGGGAATAAAGTAAGGCAGAAAGAAACCTTGTGGGTGAAGATAAAGGCAATTTAAAAAAGCAAAAGCAAAGGCTGCCCACAGAGGCAAATGAAGAAAAGATTTATTCTTTACTTCTTAGCACATGCCATCCAGTCTCTTTTGGGGAAGCAGGGCTTCAGTACATGTAGCAGTTGCTCTAGAAGACAAATGTAAATAACAAATGTCCCCCATTCCTCCTCCTTTCTCTCAGCTTTTATTGCTGGGCAGGTGTCATACAGTATGGAATATCCCTTTGGTCAGCTTGGATGAGCTGTCCTGGCCATGGCCTCTCCCAAGATCTTGCCCCCCCAGTCTACTGGTGAGGGGAATGTTGGAGAGACATCCTTGACATGTGCCAGCACTGCTCTGCAGTAGTCAAAACACTGCTGTGTTATGAACAGCTTTCTAGCTACCAATACACAGCACAACATTATGAGAGCTGCTATGGGGAAAATTCACTCCTGTTCAGCCAGACTGATGCAGTTCTGGTGGACCTATCATCCCCCTACTCATAGAATCATCACACTACAGAGTTGTTTGTAAGGGACCTGTAGAGGTAATCTCATCCAACTTCCTTTGACTTTACATGCCTGGAAGGGTATTCCAAGAGGACATACTCACTCCAAGACCTTTCTAGGGAAAGGCATGAGACTGAGCGGGTTCTCCAATTTCTCAAGTTCTATTCTTTACCTTCATCTTTTTTAAAGATGAAGGTAATCTTTTTTTTTTTTTTTCATTCTTATTTTTCCTAAAAACACTCTCAATCCTCATGCTGTTACACAGATAATTGATACTGGACTTGTAGTAATATCAACCAATCCTTTCAATGCTCTCATCTGAATCGAGGCAGCTTCTCCAAGTATAAGAATTGCCTGGCTCCGAGCTCCACTAACAGGCTTTGGTACTGTCTGGCACACCAGGAGACTTGTGGGGGAGTTGTAAAAGCAACTCAGCCTTGGATGGCCTTGAGGCCCCATCTCTGGGAGACACCTGCCATGGAGCTATGTAGATAGCTCAGACCTGAGGTGCTCTGTAATCTGAGTCTGATCTGGGTAGCTCTGCATCATTCAAAGACAGGGAAATCTGTGTTCAGCCTGAAATTCCTTCAACAAACAATAAGCCCTGAGTCACAATCAAACCACTCTTCAGCTGCCTAAAATAAGACAAAGGCAAGCCATTGGACTGCCATTTGGTGTCAATGAGCCCAGAGAGTGTGGGGACATGCAAGAGATAGGTCATAAGATAAGGGGGAACACTTAATTCCAGAACAGGCCTGCCCACTATCACCTAGATCAAAGAAATAAACCAAATAAACCCCTCACTTTCACAATGTGGTAGGTCCTGACTTAGTTGTTTTAACAGTAGTGCATTTTGTGAATCTCTGGTGATTGTGATAAGGGTAGTCATGCTTCTAAACTACAGTTGTGCATTTCTCCATTGTATCCATAAAACCTGCAAGTGAAGTGTTATATCTGCACGTGTTTTTTAAAAAATTATGATTATTATTTTAAAACCCTGCAGCTGAGTGTCTTTCTGTCACATCAAGTCAATAGGAAATTTTCTCATCTCCTCCATAGGTAGTGAATGACAAACAGTTTATGCATACCTTGTAAATTCAGACAGGCATTGGTGTACACATGAGTTACTGTACAGGTTGTAATGTCAGATCTTACACACTCCAAAGAACCCTGTAGCTCAAGAGATATACAGAACCAACACAAAGAAAGAAAAAAAAAAAATCAACACAAAACCAAACCAAAACCAACAAATAGAGGACATTATCAGCTGCCAAGATTTTTCCAGATATTTGATGAAGATATGTCTTGTGTGCCAAAGCTCTGTCCCCTATAAATCTGCTCCACGTGCTAAATGGTTGCTATTGTTGGTGTCTTTCAGATACTTTCCCATAAGTGAATTTCAGCTGGCAACAAATAAAAATGCCTATTCTTTTTTTTTATGATGCTGATGACATCCTTCGTGTAATTACATACACAGCTGCTGTGGACAAGTGATGCTTTGCCAAGTGCATACCATGCTGTCTTGTTTCTCTTTTTTTTGTGCTGCACTGTTTCCTTTCCATTCTCTTTCCAAAAATAATAAAAGAGAAATCACTGAAGTTGAATAAAAAAGGCTTGTTTGTTCTCTTTTTTTGCCTAAGGACAAAGAGAGCATGAGCCCACCACTGAGATGGGATGGCTACAGACATGCAGCTTTCCTTAGAAGACCCTATTCAGGAGAGGGAATGACAATAAGGGACTCAAGCTATTTAATACCAAGACAGGTGAGTATACCAGGAGATGAGGGTATTGAAATAGACATCATAGGGTACTATACACAGTAGTAGACTGCAGTCATTGACAGTTAGCTACCACCTCAGTATAGGGTCCATTAAGTCAAAAACAGAAATAATTTGAATACTGATATCAGTGGAGGAGTCGCACAGAACTGGCATTTGAAACTGCATGAAGCAAAGGAACTCTGCACTGATATTTATGAAGATGGATAGTTACAGTAACATCAGCTAAGTCAGTGTTTCCTATAAAACCCCTTATAAAACCACCTTTTCTTTATAAAACCAGTTCTGTTTTATTTTCTTTGTTTAACTTCCTTCGTCCAGATCTCTCTCAGCTCAGCTCCCCATCTTTGATAATAATGCCATTTTATACTCCTATTAGTTTATTGGGGTACCATGTGTACCCTAAGCTTTGCTACTTCTAATATCTGTTTCTTAGCAAAAGTGAGCAATACATTTAAAATAATAATAGGAAAAAAAAAAAAAAACAACAAACCACCAGAAAACCAACAAATAAATCATAATACAATAAATCTTCTGCAATAGGTCATATTTTTTAAAAAGTGTTAGGAAGCCTCAATTAATAGACTACAAAATGGTAATACTAAAATATGTTCTCAAGTGAAAACATGCTACATTAGTTTGATCATGTATTCCAAGCCAATTCTAGCATAGTGCTTTCAACATTAGGCTGGATATCTACTCTGTTTCAATATTTGATATAAAGCATGCATATTTCCTCTCAAGTTACCTGATATCTCAATAATTATAGCCTTTACCAGAGCTGTAAAAGATGTAGATAAAAAAAAATCATAGGAAGAAGAAAATTAAATCATTGCATTTTTAGTTCTTATGAGAGTGCAGAAAAACCTTAATTGCTAAGTGAGACAAGGTAACTTCCCTTTCACTGTATCAGTGATACTAGTCTTTGATAACTTTTCCAGTCAACACTACTACTCATAGCTTCAATCTGAATAGGCACATTGTTTCACAATGACTGAAGACTCGTCTTAGGGTGAAAAAGTGTCTGGTTTTTGAAAGGGTAGCCTGCAGAGCCCATACCCACAAGGAATATCTGTCATCCTGCACTAGGTGGCAATTGAAATGAGTTGGGGGATACTTCAATGGAGCAAGAAAATAGAAGCTTAGAAACAAATGATTTTCATGTCTGATCACATTAGCAACAATATATGCAGGTGTGCACAGACACATAAAAAAGTGTCTTAGTGTTATTTTGAAATTATGTGAGCAGGTCATTTCACATTTCATTAAACACAGAAGAGGGACATGCAAAAAGAACTTTACATAATGCACAGATATTTTTGTAGTAAATCAGTAGTACATAGTCATTTCCTTTACCGAGAATTTAAAATAACTGAACAAATTATTCCCTTAAGCACATTCAAATAACATAAGCATCATTATATAGAAATGAATGTGGCCTTCTTTTTGGTTTCCATGTACTTCCTGAAAAGACCATAATAATTATTCAAAGGAATCATTATGTAATTAAAAAAAGAAATCTTGAAGTTATACTTAAGTATGATCTTTCATAAAAACCCATATAATATTAGTTACTATGCAGCTGAATTATGACATTCATCTCTTGCATAATTTGCCCATATCAAGTAATTTTTTTCCAAAAAACTATTAAGATCTGTAATGAAAGCCTTCCTCACACTCCGTGTTATTTCTGCTACAGCTTTGAGAAGTTTTCAAGTCAAGGTATATGTATTTCAGGGACACAGGGCAAGAATACAAGTTCAAACATTCAAACAACAAACAGCAGCTAGTCTAAGAGAGAATTGACTTTTAATGTCCATAATTCACAGGACTGGAAAGCCTGAAAGTGTGTTATGCAATGACTGCAAGAAAGGTTTACATGGACATTAAATCATTGTAATAGCTGCACGTACTACTGTTCCAAGGGATATAAAAAGTGGTGCTTTAAAGTACAAATTTCTCCTGTTGTTGCAGTTCTATAGTCTAAACTGTTGTCACTTAGACAACTATAGCCACTTTTCTCCATCAGTATTTAAAAAAAAAAAATGGTAGAATCATCAAAAATCATTGTCTGTAAGTATTAAAATGGTGGATAACAAGAGATGAGTAGCACCTCTTAGAATGTCTACATACCTGCATGAACAAAAAGAAAAATCTGATATTTACCATATTATGCTCAAAAACTACCCCATTGCTATACATGTGAGAGTTACATGAAATTATCTAAGCATATGTCTATCCACAGTGTCTTATTTAACATATTTTCAAATTAATTTAGATAGTAGTGTAGATTTTATATGGCATTTCTGGTTTGTTGTAGTCATATAGGGAGGGTTAGCGAGCATTTAGATCATTAGAGCTTGCGTCAGTTCTTTCATTTGGGAAAATTCCAACATTAGCAAATAAATATACATAAAAATAACATTTTGTTAATTTGGGTTTCATTAAATGCCCCACTATGTGTAAATTTAAGAGGTGGAGAAAAAATTGTTTCCCCAGTCCAAAAGATATTTGAAATAAAATTTCCTGGCTAATTAACAAAGGAAAGATTCAGTGTTTGAACTTTAACTGGAATGCAATTTTACAGCCAAGCATCAAGGGATATTTTTCTCATTCATATTTACCCCCATATATATCCCAGAATTTTGTTCTTAAGAGGTCCAGACAAGGATTCCTGAGATTACTTTATGGAGGAGAGGGTTGCAGTAAGTGCATTGTCTTCATTAAATCATTACCATCTTTTGGAATTTAAATAACTTGTCAGGTGTATGACAATTATAAGACATTCAAGATAATGTCAGATACCTTGCTATATGCCAAGTGCATCACTGGTGGGCTAAGAAAGATGTAAAAGACTCTTGCATTAATTTACAATCTAGTAAAAGTTTTTCCCCTTGCATAAAAATGAAATGCATTTAAGAGGTACAAAGATGGTTGTCAAAATAACAGTTTTATTTTTCTATAATAATAAAAGAGAATCTGCCAGCTTTGCATCTGTGTTTCAGCAGGGAGGAACCTCAAAGAATGGTAATGTCTCTATTAACACAATCACATTTCTTTTCAAGTTGCTGGCATAGCAACTTTGCACTGACAAATAGTGTAAAGGGTGTACTTCACTTATGTGTGTAGTGGTCAGTTTCTTATTGCAGAGTATTGGCCTTGTACTGGGCACTGCAAAACTTCATTAAATTTCCATAAACATTAAAAATAATCTGTAGCTCTGCAGTATTGTACTTTCTTTCCATAAGCTGGCGAAATGAATTGTCTTCCCATTGCCTCTCACTACCACTTCTTTGTGCAGTTAATTGCTGTTTACTACTTGTTTATTACAAATAAATTTACAATATTAGTGCTATTTTAGTGCTGTTTATTACACAGGACATTGTGAGAGGATCTCATCGTCCATCTGCAAACAGAACAAAATTAGTCCTTCAGACCATTAGAGATCCTACATTCTTAATATGAGAAAGACCAGCATTGGTTTCATACAAAGAAAATAATGAGCACAAGGCTACAAGACGATTCTGATTGTTGTCACAGTGGTCTGCAAAACATCATATGTGGCTTTTTTATATTTTGCCCAAAGAAATAGAGAAAAATAATTAATAACGCTATGTTGTCTTTTGGGGATATTTATGGTCATCTCTTGCCAAGTTTGTGAAGCATTGCTAAAGAAAACATATGCATCCGATTGCTGTGGAACGACTTCAAGTAAAATTATAAGATGTAACAAAAAAAAAACCCAATTGACTCTGACTCAATTTACTTACTGAAACCTTTTCTAGTTATTTCTTTTAAACAGAATATTTTTTAAAATGATCAAATTTGAAGAGAACACTATGATCCACCTTTCTTATCTATAAATATAAGTCAGATTTTTAGCTTTAACAATAAAACCCAATGATCAGCATTTGCATTAGGTTAAATTGAATAGTTTTTCTGGAGGATTTTCCAAGCATGCATAAGATTGCATAACACAGTACTAAAAGTAGTTTTGTGAAATCATTAAATAACACTAATTCTAGTTGAGCGTTCAAGAAAGATAGTTATTATTTTAAAATATGCTTACTTGCATTTATGAATACTGCTAAATGTGGTGCATCTCGCAAATATAATATAAATTGTACATCTCATTAGATTTGAAATTACCTTATCACTTTTGAGGCTTTTTATTTCTCTAAAATGTAGTTGTTTACTTATTATGAATTTAAAATAATTTAACCAGAAATTGATAAAACATCACCTTCTTGTAATTTTTTACAAGAATGGAAGTAGCTGTAATAGCAAATTCTTAGTTGAAAATCTAATGAATTGTGATTTAAATGTAGTTTCTGACTGCTCACACTCCACAAATGCACCAGTCATCAGAGAGTTTCTGTGTTTCAAGTAACATAATAAACTTTCATGGTATTGCGGAATACAATTGTGTTATTTCATAGCACGAAAAAAGATTTCCTATCGTACTTGTAAACAATATTCCCCCATACTGTCTGAAAAATAGACACCATGAATGTTGCTGGTGCTACTTATATATCTGAATGCCCATCAAGGCCCATCAGGGCTACAAAAAAGATCCAAGGGCTAGAGCACCTCTCCCATGAGGACAGGCTGAAAGAGTTGGGCTTGTTCATCCTGGAGAAGCAAAGGCTCAGGGGTGGGGATGGGGGTGGGGGGCATATAACAGCCTTCCTGTATCTGAAGGATGACTGTAAGAAAGCTGGGGAAGAATTGTTCATGAAGGCATGTAGCAATAGGAAGAGGGATTGACTGTAAGAAAGCTGGGGAAGAATTGTTCATGAAGGCATGTAGCAATAGGAAGAGGGATAATGGTTTTAATCTAGAGCAGGGCAAGTTTAGATTAGACATAGGAAGAAGTTTTTCACTATGAGGGTGGTGAGACACTGGATTGCCCAGAGGTGTGGTGGAGGCTCCAACCCTGGAGATATTCAATGTCAGATTTGATGGGGATCTGAGCAACTTGATCTAGTGAAGATATCCCTGTTTACTAATGAGAACTGGACTAGATGACTGTTAAAGGACCCTTCCTACCTAATACATTCTATGATTCTATTATATGATTCTATCAATCCATGGTACAGCTGCCACATGCAGTCGGAAAAAGGCTTCCAGGCCAGTAGGTGCCAGACTGGAAAGAAAGTAGTTGGAAAAAACCCTCTCCCTTGCCTCTGTGATGGATTTGCAATGTGGCTTCTTTAAGAAGCAGCTACAAAGTTTCTTAAGGGTCTGACAAAGCAAATCCCAGCTGTGCTCCAAAG
>VXBZ01006338.1:313616-326584 GCA_013399135.1 Heliornis fulica | reverse complement strand
TATTAATTAATTTTTATTATTATGAAATCCTCTTTGCGATCCGGGATCCTGCCCCGTTTTCCATCACTTGTTTGAAAGAAACCTCCACGCCGGGCGCGCTCCCCCCATCTCCCGAAGATCCATCGCCAGGGGCTGGGAGCGGGCGGCCTTTGGCGCTCGGGTTGGAGCTGATCTGGCTTTGGAGGAGCCTCCGTTGGTTGTAGGGACCGGCAGAGTTTCCAGCTCGCCCTTGCCCAGCGGTGGGTGACACCAGCCCTGTGCCAGGAGGAGCAGGCGGCAGCGCTTATCGAGTGGCTCCTTATCATTTTGATAGCGGGTGTCTGTGTCGGGGCCCCACCCGTGGAACGAGGACGGGGCGAAAGGCCTCGACGCCCTTTTCCACAGGCTCCCACGCAGAGACCACCCGCTCTCGGTGCGTGTTTGTACCCTGCTTTATTGTGGGGGGATGGAGCTGGAGGGGGGAACACTCCGGTCCCCTGTGGTAGCAGGTCTGGTGCTGGCCTGGGACCAGCGGCGCAGGTTGGGCCGTTACATCCAGGTTGGGGCATTGGCACCATTTTTCTTCTTTATTTTGTGGGTTTTTTTGTGGTTTTTTGGGGGTTTTGGTTTTTTTTTTTTACTTTGAGGCTGTTTCTCTGAGAAGAGCATCTTACCCCTGGGCAGCTTGGTTAGGGAGGAGGAACCTTTCCCTTTCTTTCTCAGAAGCCATAAATGACCACAGGCCATCCCAGAACCCTCACACGGGGCACGTTCAGGTTGCCCTTGGTGAACTAACCCGAGCTGAGCTGCAGCTGTGGGGCCGAGGTTTCGGATCCGTGTGGGAACTGGGGAGCAGACCCTTGTCTCGGTGCTCTGGGGTCAGCGTGACGCCGTTGGCTCTGTGGGACAGTTTGGCACTGAGGTCAGCGTCTGCTCGGTAATGCCGGGCTGGCCTTGGATAGCTCAGGCCTAGCGAGTTATCAATCATAAGGCTGCCATAAATCAGAAGGAAAACCCACCCCTCTGACCAGTGCACGAAGGTGATGGAGGACCTCTGCCAGCCTTCCACGTGGTCTAGACTCCTGGAGGCTGAGTGAGAGGACTGGGCTCGGCAGAGCACTTGGAGCCTTGTGCAGGGAGCGTTGCTGAATCAAGGTCAGATGGGGTGGGATCACAGGAGGCCTCTGCTGCTTGTGTGCTGAGGGCTTTGTCGGGATAGACTGTGGTTAGTTCGGTGGCTTCCTGGCTGGAGGCAGCCTGAGCTGTGGCGTAGGGCTTCGTGTGCCAAGAGAGGAGTTGCCATCACCTGACACAGCTCCTCAGTCCTGGGGTTTGGGGAGCTCCTGTTGAGGTCCTGTGTGTTGGAGCCACGGTTGGAGGTGTGTCTCCCAGTGCAGGTGATGAAAGCTTCATTCTTGGGGAGCAGTGTGGTATTTCTGTGTGCTTTGGGTCCTGGGTGCCCACACAGGGGTGTGGGACAGAACTGTGGTGGTCAATCTGGACACTTTCCTATGTGATCTAGTGTAGGTGATCCTGCTTGGGCAGGGGGTTTGGACTGAGTGACCTTTCATGGTCTCTTCCAGCTCCTAAGATTCTATGATTCTGGTAGTAAAGCCCACTTTGAGAAGTCACAGTGGACCTCCCCCCTGTCATTCTTCAAAGATCTGGCAGACTCTTGGTCTCCAGTCGTTTCCAAGTGGTTACTTCTAACCTTGAATTTCGAGTTCCTACCCTGAAGGACAAAGTGTGAGGGTTTTGTTGATAAACTGAACATGGCACTAACGTAAAGTTTTGTTTTTCCAGAGTCTCCACCACCTCCCTACTCTCGGCTGTCTCCTAACGATGAGCAAAAGCCACTGGGTATGTGTTTTCCCTCCTTGGCTCTCTGGGCAGGTCTCTCATGGCACAATCCTGGTGTGGGTGCTGAGACACCCCCACACATCAGGCAAAAGCCAACAAGTCGGGATTTCAGGGCTGCTCATTATTTCTGAGCAAGCAGCAGCTGACGGGCTCTGAGAGGCAAAGGGACGTCAGTTCATCATCCCAAATTACTGTGTGGACACACTCATGTGTTCCAGACTAATACTGGTTTTAGTGAAGGCCTAATGAGAGGTCACCAGACGTCGCTCTGTCTGCGTGTGTAATCTGCAGGGTGACGCGTTTCCAAGGGAGCGGGAGCTCTTGGGTGCCGCTTCCACAGAGCCCCGGCCACGGAGGAGGCGGCTCTTGCCCTTCCTCTGCTTATTAGAATGAGGTGTTGCCTCTCTGAATCTTGGAAGCTGGTGTGGAAAGGCCGGTGAAAGTGGCTTTGGGTGGGTGGGAGAGCCCGGCACGGCGCAGCCTCGGAGCCTGGTCCTGCGTGGTGCACGTGGGCCTGGAGGTGTTTTGGGTTGGCATCGCTGCATCCCATTCTCAGCACCTACTTCTTGCTCAGGGGAAGGGAGGAATCCCGAGTCCCTCTTGGGTTTCCTGCTGGGATGGAGTGTGGGATTTCTCCTTTCATCCCACAGTTGGTGGCTCTGACTTAGAGCCAGCAACGACCCACATGAGCTGCGTTTGCTCCCTGTCAGGGATGGGAGGAGACACTTGGGGTTTGCCAGGGTGACGGGGGCGGGACAGGGTTGTGGCACGGGGCAGTGACCGGAGCGTCCCACAGAGCCACATTTGTTGCACACAGTCTTGTTGGGGTTTTTTCTGTTTGTTATTTTTCTTATTAGCTGTGGAGGAAAAAAAAAGGAGTCATCCCTCCCTGCACTCCCTTTCCCAGCTAATTCCCTTCAGAAACTGCTTGTGCTGCAGGGAGAGATGATAGTTACAGAAACATCAGCCAGGGGTCGAAATCTGCTTCACTGGCTTGTTTGATTGGAAAAATAATAAGTTAATCTGTGAGCAAACAGTTGAGTGCTTAATTAGAGGGGTGTAAGCAAGAGAGAATAACAAAGACTCTTAACTTGTTAAAACAAAGTTTCCTTCGCTTCAGCAAAGAGGAAGGAAGGAAGGAAGCAAGAATAAACAGCTTCAAGAATTTTAATGGTGATAATTAAGTATAGTAACTATGAATTGTTTAGAGGCTTAATGTAACTTTATCCAGTAAGCACCAAGTTCCTACTTGTTTGATCAACTCAACTGCAGTTATTTCTGTGGTCGAAACAATCCAGACTCTGTATTTGCATGGTCGAGGTACAGAGTGAATCGAGCTTCTGCCAGGGAGGTGCTGGGAAGCCGAGGAGCCGCGGCCGCTCCTGGGGCGCTGGGGAACCCGGGAGGACTGAGAGGGCTTGATTTGATTATTTATGCTCCTCCTGGTTTTCCCCCTCCAGATCTATCAGATTCCACGTTGTCTTACACTGAAACAGAGGCTACAAACTCACCCAACGTCACACCTGGAGACTTCTCAGGTCGGTAACTGTTTGCACNTGGTGGTAAGATGCTGCTTGTGGGATGAGAGTGCTGGGACATGTGGATGTGTGAAGCCCTCCCAGACCTGGCTGGAGCCCCCGGGGTTGTTGTGTGGGGCTGGGCTCTCCTGTCACTGTTCCATGGGGTGGTGGGGGGGTGATGAGGCCGTTGCTGCTGCTTTGTGGTGGTTCTTGCCGAGTCCGTCCAGCTTGTGTTACCTGTTGGGTCCCGGCCCTGCGGTGCGAACCCAGGAGCAGAGCTCCCAGCCACGGTGCTATTGAAGCTCCTGAACAAAGCTCGGCTTAATTAGGTCTTGGTTCTCGCTCTGCCCCACCCCTGCACCTCCCATTCATGTAATGGTGCTGTGTAGGGCCCGGGGTGGTTTTACCTGCAGGCAGTTGGGACTTTGATTTGCTCTGGATTCACTTGGGGTTGGGCTCCGGCTTCAGCCATCGGTTCACGTCCTTCCCCTCTGGTTCCAGGCTGGGGTCTGGCTGTGTGAGGGGAGGAGGGACAAGTCTGTAGGAGCAGGTTTAATTTCCATTGGAGAAATGACTTGGTTAGTGGTGTGAGGGCTGAGATGAAGATGGATGAGCCATTCGTTGCAGTGAAACCCCCTGTGTGTCCTTCAGTGGTTGGGGTGGGTTTTGTGGTGGGGCAGGATTCGGGCACCTCGGTGCTGGGTTGCTGAGTGCATGGATGGTGTTTGCTGCTTTCTGGGGTTCACAGAATCCCAGACTGGGCTGGATTGGAAGGGACCCCACAGATCATGGAGTTCCACCTCTCTGCCACAGGCAGGGCCACCAACCTCCAGGCCTGGAGCTGGACAAGGTTGCCCAGGGCCCCATCCAATCTGGCCGTGAACCCCTCCAGGCTTGGGGCATCCACCACCTCTCTGGGCAGCCCCTCACCACTCTCTCCATGAAGAACTTCCCCTGATCTCCAACCCCTAAACCCTCTCTCCTCCAGCTTCACTCCATTCCCCCCTGCTCACCAGTGCTGGAAGGGACACTTGGGGTACCGCTCGGTTCTCCACAGCGTTTCTCTTGTGATTCTTCTCCTCCTGCCAAAGTTCCTAGCTGGTTTGGTGAGACCCACAACTTCCTGGGGATGTTTAAGCCCATCCTGACTCCACAGCACTTCAGGGAGTGTTCAAGCAGCACAGCACCGTGGTGACCCGCTGCCCTCGGGGGTTTTCCCTTCCCCTTCTCCTCAAGGTTCCGTGGTCGGATCCAGCGTGTCGGCCCCACGTCGCTTCTGCTGCCAAGTGTCCATAGCAGGGGAACAATTGGTAGATGGGAGTTGGATTGTTGCTGTGCCATAATGAATTTGGGTTTGCAGTTCCTCCCAAACCTTCCCAGGGCTGGATGCACGTCCCCAAAGCTCCCCATGCCCGTGGCTTTTATTGTAACTTGATAATTACCGTTAATTACAGCTGCAGAGTTCGAAAAACCGGGGTTCTGAAGGACGTGATGGTTTAGCTTCTCTCACAGCTGAGTCTTTTATGGGACATCTGGTGGCTTTTCTGGAGTGGAAGAGAGATTTTAGCTTTTCCTTGAACACTCTAACGCTGACATGTGACCGAGATTGTCCTGAAATCGGATCCCTCCTCTCCCCCCGTGCCGTTTCCAATGGTGTAACTTTTAATAAGAGTCTGGGGCTGTGAGATTTATTTTTCCCCAGTGCTCAGGATTGCTGAAAGAGGGTAAGAGCCTCGCTGAAGTTAACCCATACCTGTCATCACAGGGAAGTGAAAGGAGGGGGGGACACCCCTGCTCAAGACTCCAGCCTGTGTGCTGTGTTCTGGTTTGTGTGCTCTCCATTTCGACTCATTTACCAGCTCTGCTGGGAATGCTGCTGGGAATGCAGCTGGGAATGCAGCCTTGTGTGAATGACACGTGGAGCACGTGGTGCTCCCCGCCTTGCCTTGCGCGCACCGAAGGAGCTCGCTGTGTGCTTTATCTCCTTTTCCAAAAATAAGGATGTTTCGGATCAAACTGCTGCTATTTATTGCTTCAACTTTGATCATCAAAAAGGCTTTTCCCACTAAAACCACAGAGTTCACCCGTGGATAACAAAGGGGACCATTCTGCTGGTGTTCGTTTACTTGGTGATGGTCTAAACGGGAAGTTTTAGCGTGGAAAGGTCGTCTGTCATGAGTAGAAATTTTAAAAATCCATAAAACCACCTCCCAGTTTTTAATGTAGACCTTCTGGTGGCTGTCCTACAGCTCTTGGAGTAGGAGAAAGTCTTGGATGAGCTCTCTGTGAAATTCAGAATGCCAGGCAGTGCCAATGGTTGTGTGTGTGACCTCTGTGCCATGAGTTGGATGGATGGGCAGTGCCCCCCGAGTCCTCTTTGAGGTTCAGAGGGTTTAGGTCATGAAATGAAGCTGCCTGTCCAAGGGTGGGTGTCCAGCCACAGCATTTCCCTCTGGCTGGGGATGCTCCTGATTTCTCAGTGAGGTGCAGTGAGTTAGGAAGATCTGGGTTGGTGGGAAGAGGCGTGTGAAGGTGTTGGACCCTGAGGTTTCCATGCTCTGAGCTCAAGCAGTGTCACATTACGGCTTGCAGGGGCTCTGTCTCTCCCCAGTTAGATGCACTCCCACAGCCATTCATGCCTGGGCAGCAGAGGTGAAGCAAACTGGCTGTCCTGGTTGTCCTTCCCTGACCAGCCTCGTGTTGTCCCCCACAGAGCCGTGACTGGTGCCTGGTGCCGGCGTCCCCGCGGCTCTGGGGAAATACCAGGGGAAGGGCAAAGCCCAGCAAGGCAGAAACAAAAGCTCCGTCCCCGTGACTCATAATCAGTGGAACAGTTGTAGTATTTTTTTTTTTTCCCTTCCCCTCAGACTTGGCTCCTCCACCACATGCCAAGAAGCTGCTGTACCCGTTAGACTTGCCAGGCTTGTAGAGGGCTGCGCTGCGGGAGCTGCTGCAGTACGGTGGGGATGTGCTGGAGCAGATGACGTGGGCTGTGGGCTGTGGGATCACCCACCTTCCCCAGAGCCCCGTGGGGCTGTCCCCCTTCCCAGGCAAGGACACTCTTAAGTGTGTCCTTAGTAGCTCTGCTCCTCCACACTCCCTGTGCACAGCGTGCTGCATCCATCTGTCTTTCTGGCTAAAAAAGCCTCCTGAGCTCCTACAAGTAGTGACTGGGGTTCTCATTAGAGGTGGTGTGGAGGTCCTGAGGCTGGTGCAGGAGGAGGAGGAGGAGGGTTGGGCACAGGCAGGAGGTGATGCTGTGTGGGAGCCTCCTGTAGCTCTTCGTGCCAAATGGAGCATCGCTCGTGGAGCAGCCTGTCCATCCTCTGGAGACCAGGGAATCTGGAGCAGCCTGTCCATCCTCTGGAGACCAGGGAACCAGCAGGGCAGTGGTTTTCCTCAGTGCATAAGCCAAAGATGAGTGGTTGGCTGTGGGAGAGATGGGTGGTGGTGGGAACAACACGGTCCCACACCGGCTGGGGGTGTCGGATACGCGGCGCGTTTGCCTGTGAGTTGGTGCCAAGCTCTTCCCAAGGCTGGTTTCCTTCAAAACCAGCCTCTTGTCACTCATCCCATGTGTCACTGTGTTCCTGCTCATTACTCCTGGTTCAGGAGAGGTGGGTTGTACTCTGGGAATGCCTGTGTGAGCGGTGCTGCCTCAAGGCTGGAGCTCTGTGTGTGTGTCCAACCCACCTTCCTTCTGTGCAGTGGGCACAGGGGACCCCATCCTGCCCTGAGGCTGGGGATGCTCAGCACTGAGGAATGAGGGCAGCTTGGTGAGGGGCCTGAGCAGGGTGAGCAGGAGGATTGCTGTGTGGGAGAAGGGAAGGCTGGGAATGGGAGATGGGCAGGGGGGGAGAGGGACAGCAGGAGCTGGTGAGAGGGGTTGTGCCAGCAGCAAGGAGCCAAGGGGAGGATGGGGGATGATGCTTTGGATTTTTCCAGAATTGCTGATTGATTTATTGCCTTAGACTTTGATATCAACTCGCTTCCCATGGGCTGAAGCTGGTGAAGGCTTTGAGCTCTGGTGCAGGCATGTGTGGCTGGGGGTGTGGATCTGCAGGAGGAACCCCGAGTTGGTGGCTTGGTGGCGGAGCGGTGGATTCCTCCCGGCACCCCGGCACGGTGGGGAGCCGTCCCCCCCAGTGGAAGCACACGTGTGAGTCTGCTCTGAGCAGCTCTGCTGAGGCCTGGAAGATGCTGAGCTCCATGCAGAGCTGGGGTCTGCTCCGTGACTTACTCCCTGTTCCCCCCCCCCCACGTTGGCAGAGGGTGGTTGGGAATTAACAGAGAGGAGAAGCAAAGACTGAGTGGGGCTGGAGCTTATTTAAATTATTCTGGATTTGATTATTTTTAATTTTTTCCAAGACTTGGGGAGGTGGAGGAGTTGCTTGGGGGGTGGTGATGAGACTTGGGGGTGCTGGATTTGGGGAGCAGGGTCCCCATCCATCCCAGCTGATGACTCAGCCCCACCAAAGCAATGCCAGAGCTCCAAGAGAGCTGGAGAGGGTTGGTTTTTTTTCTGCTTCCAGCACTATTTAGGATGAACTGAAAGAAGCATATTTTAAAACCCACTGAATGGAGAAAGTGAATGTGTCTCTTCCTTTCTCCCCCCCCAGAAATAACAGACTGCAAGGATTTATGTTAACAAGAAAATTTATGAAGATCCTGTGTGTTAGGAGTAGGAAAAAAAAAAGCCTATAAATATGTAAGGCGGATATGTATGGAAACTGAGCAAACACAGCCCCTTCCAGATTGGGGAGAGATTGGGGAATTACCTGTTAACAGAAAAGAGAAAAAAATACCCAACCCAACCTCTTTTCCTCATTAGTAGGGTGGCAGTTTCTTCTGGTGCTGAAATGTTGGTTTGGCAGCTCTCTGGGCATCGCCTCTGGCTTCGGAGCATCCTGGTGCCGGGCTCCTGATGTGGGTGTTGGGGGCTGCAGGATGGGGCTGACCCTGCTGCACTGTGGAGCTTTGTCACCCTTTCTCCCCCCTGTCCTACTGCAGAAACCAAAATCATACAATGATCAGGGTTTGAAGCGACTCCCAGAGGTCATCTATTCCAACCCCCNCTATTTTAAACCCTTTATCACCCCTTGTCCTGTCACAACAGGCCCTACTGAACACCCTCTCCCCATCTTTCTTGTAGGCCCCCTTGAGGTCCTGGCAGAGCGCTAGAAGGTCTCCCCGGAGCCTCCTCTTCTCCAGGCCGAACAGCCCCAACTCTCTCAAAATGCATTTAAAGAAAAAAAAAAAAAGGCAGTTAGAAAGGCAGAGCATATCTGTGCATCCAGTTTAATTGCAGACAGATGTTTGTTTGGGCCAGTGATGGTTTTGGTTTCCTTTTTCTTTCATATTTAACTTCAGGTTCGCTGGCGGCTCTTGCTCCGCGCGGTCTGTGACAGGGTTTGGCTGAAGCCGTCGGGGGGAGTGAGCCCGTTGCCAAGAGCTACTTCTTTGATGCAAAAAAATACATCCTGGAGGTGCTTTGTCAGATGTTTTTATATTAAACATTTTTCTTCCATAGTTTTAGTTTGCCAGTGGGAAATAAAGTGCATCTATTTTCCAGTGCACCACAGAGAGGAGTTGTTTGCTGGGTGCACGAGGATGGGAGATCGTGGCCCTGTGGAAGCATCATCCTTCCCCTGGCTGGGAGGAGGAGGGGGAGCAGGAACCTCCCTTTGCTCCAGGGTTGTTGTGTGCAGCTTCTGGCCCTGCCTGGGGATGACATCAAAGGCAGCGCTGCTCCGTGTGAGTCACAAGTTAATCCCTGAAAGGGAAGGTGGGGAGGCTCTGGAGAGGCCTCCCCAGGCTTCCTGCTCTTGGCTGGTTGGAGGGATGCAGGTGTGCTGGTTTACTCCACAGCAGATGTCTTGGAGATGATGATGATGATGAATCCACTGGTGCCTGTAGATCTCCAGGAGAAGTCCAAGGTTTTCTGGCTGTGCTTGTGCTTCTCGCAGTTCGAGGTGGCAGCTCCTGGAGTTCACAGCCATTTCTTGGGAGCAGAAAGGGAGGGAAGTGATGGTTCAGCCCTTGACCTCACTGTGTTCAAAGGCTGTTGATGGGAGTGCTTTATCCATGAGAAACACAGCCCAGCAGAGAACACTCTGCTTGGGTTGTCAGTACGCTGCTGAAGATGGTGGCTGGAGCATTGAGACTGAGTGACAACCCCCTTATGTATCATAAAGACAAAGCTCCTTAGGTCAGGGTTGGTGAGGATATTCCTGGAATGTGGTTGTTGCTCCATTAGAACTGTGGAGGGCAACTCATCTTGGGCCACCATGCCCAACATCTGTGGGAGCTTCCAGAAGATCTGCACGGATGGGGTCATCTCTGGCCATGTACCTTCACCTGGCCAGCTGGACCCAACTGGAGAGGCAGGAGAGGTGCTGGTGACCCCATTTGTGCAGATCTTCTGGAAGGAGGATGAAGTCTTGGCAGTGGTGGTGCAGCTGTAGAAGGGTTTCTAAAGCAAGAGACACCTGTTTGGAAAAATATCCTACGGGTTGCAAGCTTGATGTAGGAGCCTCTTGGTCCCAAAACTAATTCGGAGCTGAGCCAGGCCAGTCACAGTGTCCCAAGGACCTGCCTGCCCTGAGGAGTTGAGGCAACTCTGGTGATGTTCTTCATCTGAACGATGAAACGGTGCTGGACTCCCTTCTTGGTGTGTGTCCCTCCCTGTGGGAGCCAGGGACTTGATGACCTTCCCGTGGTTGGTGCCTTGGCAGAGCTGTTAACTGAGCCAAAATGGCGTCACCATCCATTGCTTCCATTGCAGAACTGAAGGGGGAACATCTTCCCTCTTCAGTTCTGGTGGCCCATAGCTGTAACCCTCCCACACAGACAGTGCTTGGAAAAATGTGGACAAGAAACCCTGTCCTTGGTCCAGGAGAAGGAAAGGGAATAAAAAAGAGCTAAAGTATCTACCAGAGCCTTGGGTTCCTCTGTGAGGAGCAACACCCACTGCCTGATGCATGAGGGGTGCAAGGGGGCTGGTCTTACCCTGCACCCAGTCCAGGGGTCCAAGCTGCTTCATAGGTGATGTCCCCCCAGGTGTACACCCGGCCCTGGAGGAGAAGGGGCCGTGGTGGAGCCGGGCAGGACGGTGCCATGGCTGCACCGTGGGCGGTATCTCGTTGTGGGCACCAGGCCGAGCCTCTGGGTTCCTGCAGGGGAGGGGGGGGAGCTGCTCTTTCCCTCCCTCCCTCCCTCCCTCACCTGGAACCAGGACGGTTTTTCGCAGCTCCCTGGGCTGTTTTCCGCCTGGAAGTTCTTGGAGTAAGTACAACACCCAGAGAAAATATGTTTTTGTCTGTGGTTCGTGGAGTAGTTATGATGTTTGGCCTGGAATCACAGAATCATCACATCCCACTCTTCTCCAAGCACCTCAGCATCACACTTTAAAAAAAAAAAATAATAAAAAAGATCAGGAAGTAAGCAAGTTACTTAAAAGTAAATTAGTTTACTCCTTGTAGCCAAAACATTACATTCTTGCACCCTATTAGGAGCTGGGCTATGGCTTTCTAGGTAGTAAAAGTTCTTTTGATGTCAGGCTGGTGTGGATGTGATGGGATGTCTTTGTTTGAACTTCCCTTCTCCAGGCCTGTGTTTTGCCTCTCAGATGGCTTTGCTGGAGTCTGCCCATAGTGTATTTATGACCTTTGAAAAACGGTGAATGTTTTGAAGGAGGAATTTTTTGGCTTCTTCTAGAGACCTGGAGAGAGAGAGGGAGAGGTTTGTATTCACAGTTACAGTAATAGATTTTTTTTCTTTTTGGTGGCACTTTGATGGGTGAGAGGTGTTTATAGGCTCGATTCAGAACCCAGTTACTAAGGTTTTCCACGGAAATAACTTATTAAACCCGCGGCGCTCACCGAGGCGATTGAAGTCTGTGGCTCCGCTGTTCATCAAAGGCACCACCTTTCCTGGGCTCCGGTGCCTAACTCAGCACTTCACCTCAGGAGGAGCCTCAGACTCGAAGGGTGTGTGGTGTGGGAGCTCCAGACGTGGTTTAGTACGAAAGAAGAAAAAAAAAAAAAAAATAAAAATACCTCAAGACAAACTGGGGGAAAAAAAAAACCCTTCAGGAAAAACATCCCGCGTCGTTCGGAGCCGCTGATGGTTAAAGCTGGTTTTCTGGAACACTGCTTGTTTGTGTGGGTTTTACTTTGCTGCTCAGCAGCTGAAAGCACATCCCTTTACTGGTGCTGGCTGGGCTGCTGTGGGCTTTGAAGTGCCTGGAGCCCCTGGAGCCGCAGGTTGGGTTTACTGGAACGGGAGACTCGGCTCTTTGTCCTCGCAAAGTGCTCGGGATCGGGTGGGATTAAGCACGGAGCTGCTGCCATTCCCAGCCCTGTGTTCTCCTGGGATCCAGGAGGGAGGAGGGGAGGGTGCTGCCCTCCAGGCCTGTGTGGGGTTCTGGGGTTTGGTGGTGATGGAGAGCGGGGGGGATGTGGACTCTTCAAGGTCCCACCTTGCTCGTGGGGCGCCTGGTTTGGACTGTGGGCATCACTCGCTCTGCTGCTGGTTTTGTGCCTTTTTTTGTGGTTGGTTACCCCAAAAAGTGAGTGTCTGAGCCTGGAAAAAAACACTGCTGTGGGGGACTGGGTGCCCTGAGGGGGGATGTTGGTGAGGAGTTGTGCCTCCAGCGCTGGGGTCTGGGCTTCAGATGCCGAGAACTGTTGAGTTCCTGTTTGTTTTGGGGGTTTGTTGGTTGGATTTGTTGAGTTGTTGGTTTTGTTTTATTCTCCCTGAGAACAAAAACATTTTGCATGGAAATGCCTGTCTTGGCTGACCTCTCCCAGAGCTGCTAAATGCTGACTTGTGATGGGCTTTGCAGCTCCTGGGGCTGGAGCAGGGATCAGATGGGCTCCAGCGTTGAGCTGGAGCGTGTCCACGGAGTCGCTTTTCCTTTGGTGAAGAGCTGGGCATCACCTGGGTGCATCATCCCCATGGTTGGTTATGGGGCACCACCACCACCAGAGGATACCAGTGGGTGAAACCCAAACCCCTCTTCCTGCCCCACCATCCCTCAAATCCACTTTATGGTGTTTAATCATCCATTCTGTGGCTGCGGTGCTGAGCCGTGTCCACCCAGCGTCGCGATACAGCGCTGGCACGTCGGGATGCGCCTCTCCCTGGGGACACCGGCCTGGCCAGGGGACAGGTGGGCAGTGACACTGCTCTTGGTGCTCAGCAGTTTGTGTTTCAGTGTAGAAAGCCCCTGGGTGAGACCTGCCAGGCTGAGGGATCCCAGCAGCCCGCGGGGGGAGCGGCGCAGGAGTTGTGGTTCTCTCCGCTCCCAGGGCAGTGGGATGTGGTTGCTGATGGGACAAAGGTCCCTCACAGTGGGGACAGGGTGGTCCTGCCCCACAGCATCCCCCAGCCCACCCCATCCTGGTCTGAGTGCTGTTCCCAGAGTGAAGCCTTTGGTCCCTGCCCTGTGGCAGTTTGTATGTGGCACATTCGCTGTCCCAGCTGGACACCAGAAGGGAAGGCACCATCCAGGGGGGTCTGGGCAGAGGGAAATGTGGCCCAGGGGAACCTCATGAGGTTCAACACCACAGAGTGTGAGGTCTTGCACTTGGGCTGGAGGAATCCCAG
>VXBZ01006338.1:297994-313279 GCA_013399135.1 Heliornis fulica | reverse complement strand
TTGAAGCTGGAGAAGGGAAGGGTCAGGTTGGAGATCAGGGGAAGTTCTTCATGGAGAGAGTGGTGAGGTGCTGGAAGGGGCTGCCCAGAGAGGTGGGGGATGCCCCAAGCCTGGAGGGTGTTCAAGGCCAGGTTGGATGGGGCCCTGGGCAACCTTGTCCAGCTCCAGGCCTGGAGTTTGGTGGCCCTGCCTGTGCGAGGGGGGTTGGAACTTTATGATCCTTGGGGTAGGGACCCCAACTTCCAGTCTGTGATTCCATGACCCACTGCTTGGCTGTTTTCCCACCAGGGCTTTGAAGCACTGTGCTGGTTGCTGCCCTCTCTATCCTCTGCCTGTGTTCACCCTTCATGGGTTTGGAGATGTTCCTCCTAAGTGTTGTTCAGGATCAGGCTCCTCACCTTGGCTGTGTTCTAGCAGGTGGGGGAGGAGTTGGAGGCTTCATCCTTCTGTGGGGGCATGTCCATGCTAGGAGGACCATGCTGGGGATACCTGGGCAGGGTGTCTTGCAGCAGTGCTGCAGAAGGGTTTGAGACACAACTTGTGTTGGTTTCTCTACGTATTCCATTAGCAGGAGCAAAATGAGCCAGCAGAAAGGCCATTTTTCAGCTCTTTCCATTTAATAAGCTCTCATCTGCCAAGATTTTTCCATTCAAGGAGCCAAAGAATGTTAAAGGCTTAAAAAATATAAAAATAATGCCAGCTGCTTTATGCTTTCACACACAGTGATGCAAACTGCTGGTGTCTATTAGATAAAGGCAAAACCCACCCCGTTGCTTCAAGAGTTTGAGAAGAAGCCCTGTGGGTATCTGCATGGAGATGTAGCACTTGGGTGCCTGGTTGGGGAGCACTGTCTTCAGCTTTATTCCACCTATCTCCAGAGGGTTGGATGTCCTGTTCAGAGCACATCCCTTTTCTGTCCCTTAATTCCTCTTTTTCCCCTTGGTTGTGGCCGTTGGGAAGCGTGGCACGTTCTGGGGATGAGCAGACAACAGCCTGTTGGTGAGGTCCTGCAAGGTTGTCCACTTGGAAGGATGAGGTGGTTGATTCGTATCCATCACCACCCATGGGAAGGCTGTGGGGTCTCAGAGCATCCCTGATCCCAAGGTGGTCCCCAGGATGCTGTTCCCCCATGCTCTGCAGAGCTCAGTCCTGAGCTCTTTGTTTATAGCTGTTGCTTTCTGAGCCCAGCAGTGAGTTGTATGTGAAAATGAGACTTGGGAGGGAAGAGTTTACAGGATTTCACAGCATTGTAGGGTTTGGAAGGGACCTCCAGAAATGGAGTCCAACCCCCTGCCACAGCAGGGTTCCTAGAGCAGGTCACACAGGTTGGTGTCCAGACAGGTCTGGAATGTCTCCAGAGAAGGAGACTCCACAACTCCCTGGGCAGCCTGTCCCAGGGCTCCCTCACCATGAAGAAGTTCTTTCTCACATCAATGTGGAACCTCCTGTGGTCCAACGTGTGGCCATTGCCCCTTGTCCTGTCCCCACAGGCCACTGAGAAGAGGTTGGCATCTCCCTTTGTCTGCCACACTTCAGATATTGATAAACATGGATGAGATCCCTGGTTTCCTCGTTTCCCAGCTATGTCATACCCAGAGTTTTTCCAAAGGGGGATCTGGGGAATTGCCCCTGTAGCCCATTGCTTTGTGCTCAGTGCTGCCAGTTTCTTCAGGCCCAACATTGGAAAAGGGAATCAGATGTGTTGGGAAAGGTTTTCATCCTAATGAAGCTGAAGCAATAAGTTTATGGGATGTCTGGAGTCTTGAAGACACTTTGGAATGTCATGTGGGCAGAAATGATGTGGGGAAGGCAACGTTCCTCGTTCCCATAGCATCCTCCTCCTGGGCTTCACTTGGCTGGTGATGCTCTCTGCTCATGTCCAGGGCCTGTCTTGGTGCTAAGTGTGTGTGTGTCTTCTCCATGTTGGGTTTCTTGATGGAGTAAAACTGTTGTGGTCCTTCTGGTGCTGGCAGGGATTTTGGCAGTCCTTGCCCAGCCAGAAAGAGCAGCTCTCATCCAGGCAGGGCTGGAGGTCGGTGATGGAAGCTGGAGTCTGGCAGCTGATAGTTGGTGGCACTTTGAGAAAGCTCAGGCTGTGTGATGAGGTCTGGTTGGTTCTGTGGTGCAAGAGCTTGGTGCAGCCATGCTAGAGAGAGGGAGCAGGTGGGACAGTGTCTTGGAGACAAACCCATCCCCATGAGATGTGTCTGCAGACACCATGTCTCAAGGCTGCTCATTGATGTCTCAAGCTGCTTTGGCCACAGGACTGATAATGGCAAAGCTCAATCCATGAGGGTTTGGTTGCTCTTTCCCATAAGAGTTTTTGAAGCCCCAAAAACGACGCCGTAGTTTTGGGGGGGTGGATGTAGACACCCTAGGATGCAGGAGCAGCCCTTCATGGGGAGACCAGGGCTTGTTTCTCCCCAGGTGTCTCAGGAATTGGTGCTGGAGACCTGCAAGAGACCCAAGGGAACAAAGAAAAAACCAACCCCAACAAAACTTTATGAATCAGCCGGGAAGCCAGTACAAATCAGTAGTAACAAGCTCGTTTCGATGGAGACGGGGCTGCTGCTCCGCCGGCTGCCAACCGTTTATGAGACTGGCTGGGTGCCGGCAGAGCAGGGTCCAGAACGCTGCATCCTTCCACCCTCCTGCTGCTGGAAAGAATTTGTGACTTAAAAAAAAATAAATAACACTATTGTAGAGCTTGTTTTACAGTTGGGGCCTGAGCTGGGCAAGGGAGACGGCTGTAGCTGGCTCCAGAGCTTGCAGAGTGCTGGCTGGGGGGTTTACCCTGTATCTCAGGTGGGTTCCTGCAGGTGAGGACACTGGGTGAGTGGTGTGTCTGGGGATGGTCAGTGTGGTGGTTGCAGGTAGTGCTGGGGGGAAGAGCTGGGTTGGGTGGCTGTGATGATGCCGGGGTGTTGGAGGAAGCGTTGGGTGCTTTGGGTGCCACACTTTGAGTAGCTCAGCAGCACTTGGCAAGAGCCTGACTTGGGGCTTGGACATTGCTGCTCCAGACATGTGTGGGTGAGGGAAACACCATGTGCAAGGAGGTGCAGGTGGGTCTGTCTGAACTACAGCCATAACTTGCTTGTTGACCTGCTGCCACCTGTGACTGTGGGTGATTCACAGGGAATGAGCAACCCCATCAGATCCCTGTGGTGGGACCACTGGTGTGCATCGGTGTCTGCCAGTATGGAGCCGTGGTCTCTGGGGTGGAAGTGTTTCCTTTGGCCAATGCCAGGGGGTTCAGGCAGCCCCTGGAGAGGACCAAGCCATGGATCTGCTTTAATCTGGGTCCCCATCACAGGATGGGACCAGTCTGGCTCTCCATCACTTGGTCCTTGTCCTCCTGGATCACCAAAGCCGCCTGTATTCATAGAATCAGAGACTCTTTAAAGTTGGAAAAACCTCTAAGAGAAGTCCAACTGTTTCTCCAGCACCACCAAGTCCTGGATCTATATGTTGTTTGAACCCATCCAGGGACAGTGACTCCACCAGCATTCTGGGCAGCCTGGTCCAACACCTGACCACTCTTTCCATGAGGACATTTTTCCTGGTGTGAGCTCTTGTCCCTGTGGGATGGGGTGATCCAGGGATTAGGGCTAGGCATGAGGAGTTTCATATCCCCCAGAGAGCTGGTGGTGCTCATGTGCTTTGATTCCTGAGAGAGTCTCTAGGGGGGACACCCCAACCCCACCAAAACACAAAGCTGTTTCCCAATGAGCCGGATGATGGTTTGTTTGGAGGACCAGACCCCACAACAATCCCTTTTTCTGATTTCAGCCCATCTTTAAATATCCTGGGAAGTTCCCAGCATGGGAATCCATCCCACATTTCCATTTGCACTGGGCTTTTACCTCAGCCCTTGCACGAAGGGATGGTCTGGGCTGGAAGCCGCTGTCGGTGCCGCCCGTCGCCGGAGCCTCTGTCCACCCCTGGCAGGCCTCCATCCCAACCCGTGCCAAGTGTCTGTCCCCTCCAGCCAGGGTCAGAAGGGGGGTGGGGGAGGTGGCCATTTGCACCCCCTTGGCAGCACACCCCATCTCTCCTCTTTTGGTCAAGCTGAATTACACCCAGCCTCCCCCCTGGAAAAAAAAAGGGAAAAAGCTTTTCTGGGATAACTCTGGGAAGCCGCTCGCGTGTGATTGTGGAAACTTCCACCCCAGAGGAGAGCAAGGAAATTCCTTTGCAAGTACAAAGTAAGGTAAAGATCCTACGAGCACGGTGAGCTGCTCTTCCCCCCATTGTTGAGCTATTTTAATGAAAGGGAAATGTCAGCAAAAGCACGTTCAGCAGAAAAAAAAAAAAGTCACTTGCACGTCGCTGGTGTTGGGACAGGAGCAGCTTCCTCACCGCCAAAACAAGCCAATTAGTGTCGGGGTTTTTAATTTCCAGGTAATTGCAGCCACATATTTTGAAATATCCGTGGTCTTTTTCACGTTGAATCGTCGATTCGGGCCTTTAGAGCCGGGATTGAATTCAGCTGTACTTGAAAGGGGTTGGTCATTTGAGACTTTTAACATTAAAGGTCTTTGCAAATTAGTTTTGCTCTGGCCATGCTGGATTTGTGTGGAAAAAAAAAACCCCATTCCAACCCCGAAGCCCTCGGTGGATTTGGTGTGTGGGTGTCTTTGAAGGGCTTCGCTTCAAAGGCCGCTGGCGCTGGGTGTTTTCCGTGCCGAGCTCCGCCGTCCCCGGAGCTTCGCGGGGAAGTGTCTTGGTTGAAGCCCACAGGAAGGAGAAGCTGTGCAGAACCTCACAAAGCCATCGAGGAAACTGGGTGCCTGGGGCTTGTTCCTGAGAGGAAAATCGTGTGGGACCTCCGTGTGCTGTTGGCCGGCCCACCCCGTCCTGCAGCGCGCACGGGAGGATGCTCTTAGGCCTTCCCACACGGGCCGAGCAGATACAGCTGGATGCAGTGGGGGTTGTAGATGGCTTTTTAATTACCCTTAATGAAGCTCATGAGTAGAATCAGGCATCCCAAACCAGAGCATCCCATGAGTTCAGTTCGGAGATCTCACGGGCAGCGTGATGAGGCACCGGCCTCGCCTCCTCCCAGGGCGTCGCGTGGTCACAGTCACCTTGGGTTGGGTCTTTGTGATGGCCTCGGTCCTGAACGTGGTTCCCTGCCTGTCCCTTCCCTGCTGGCTTTGGCTGTGGACGAAAGGAGCCCGCGGGTGACCTGCGGGGCGTTCGGAGACTGGGGGTAGTAAATCCCGTCAAATTCAAGCCAGGTCTTTGCAGGCAGAGGCCAACTGCAAAGTGTCCAGTCAGACCAGAGCTATTACATAAGAAAAGGGTAAACTAAAAGTGATAGTGCAGATTCTCCTGATTCTTGGCTTGAAATCTGTTTATTTTTTTCCCAAAAGTAATTTAACCTCGAAAGCCACAACGTGAGAACCTGTCAGGCACTGACATGTTCTGTGTGTTTGGATCAGACCTGTCACCAGATGGGTTTTGTTCATGGGGGAGCGAGAAGCCCCTTCCCATCCAACCCGAGGTGTGTGTGCACATCCCAGCATGCTGCAGGCTCTTCTTTCTTTGTTTTAGAATAGATCAGCAGAGATAGCAGCAAAAATCATTTAAAAATTAGAATCTTGGAATCCCTTGAGTTGGAAGAGTCCTTTAAGCTTATTGAATCCATCCCCAGGCTGACCCTGCCCAGGCCACCTCTAGACCATGTCCTTCAGCACCTCATCTCTTGGCCTTTCAAATCCCTCCAGGGATGGGGACTCCACCACTGCCCTGGGCAGCCTGTTCCAATGCCTGACAGCCCTTTTGGGGCAGAAATACTTCTGATGTCCAACCTCAATCTCCCTTGGGGCAGTTTGGGACCATTTCCTCTGGTCCTGTCACTTGTTCCCCAAGAGAAGAGACTGACCCCAGCTCCCAGCACCCTCCTTGCAGGGACTTGGAGTGAGTGAGAAGGTGAAATAAGAGGTCAGATAGATGTTTTGGTGGAAAGGCTGCCACCTCCCAGGGTTTTGGGCTGCTGTAGAGTTGCCTCCTGAGCCCAGCCCAAAACCAGCGGGGGTTTATGGAGCACAGAGCATGTTGTCTGCAGCAGCTTCATTCCCAGCGATGCTTCTGGGGGCTGCTTTATCCCCCTGATGGGAACTGCCCTGGCTGGATGTACGTGATGGGATCAGTCAGGGTTTAAACAAGGACAAACTACCCAACACCAGAACATATCTGAGAGCCAGAAGATAATCCCTACTCATCCCTGTCTCAAATCACCGCTGCCCCATCGCTGCCTCACAAAAACCAAACCAAAAAACCCCAACCCATTTGTTTTCTCTCCTCTTCCCCCTTCTCTCCCTCTCATTGAGATTTCTGCACAATATTATTTTAATCCCGATACTCTGGCCCCTCCTTTTTCCTCTCCCCTTCCCCGCAGGCTCTCTCCCCCCATGCGGCCTGCGAGAGGCCGCAATGAGAAACAGCTGCCTCGCGCGGCCCGTTTCCCCTCGCAGGCCTGAGCAAGCGGGGCCCGGGCCAGGGCGAAGCTGGCACCGCACAGCGCCAGGGCCTGCTCAGCCCCCTGCCCCTCGCTCTCCCTCAGCCTCCAGAGTGCTTTTTCCCCTGTCTCTGTCCCCTCTGAGAGGCAGAAGCGGTGGTTTTATAGCGCCTGGGGATTTGGGGTTGGGTTCTGAGCCGTCGCGGCGGTGGCGGGAGCAGCACTTGGGTTGCCCGTGTGGGCGGTGTGGAGAGCGGGCCGGGATGCGCCGCTCGCTGCTGTGGCTCGACCCACTCTGGCCATACAGCACAAAGCTTTGCTTTAATTCATTAAGACACTTCATTAAGGCACTTACTTGTTTCTCGAGCTCTGCTGTGGGTCAGGCTGGCTTGGTGCAGATCCTTGGGTTTGAGTTTTGTGGAGGAAACTCCGCTGGGAGTTGGAGCTGTGTTTGCTGCCCTCTTCAAGCCCCTGGGGACGGTTTTTGGTGTGCAGAGGGTGCTTCTGAGGCGGGCAGGCACGTTGAGGGCTTCACTGACAGTTGGCTGAAACATGAACAGCTCGTGGCTGTCTGCTTCATTAGGTGTGAGACACCCAGTGCCCCCTGAACGCTGCGGGCAGCAGAGTGGAGAACTGAAGTGTCCATCGGGATGAGTGGCTCAGCTTGGGCTGCTCTCCTGGGCAGGGGTCTCTGGGAGGCCATGCCCTGTGGTCCAGCCCTGAGGATGGCAGAGGGGCCACACGTGGGAGAGGTGGCAGCTCGTGTCCTGACAGAGGGAAGGGGTCTGCCATCACGGCCAGCGGGGTGCTGCGTTCACCTCACGGGACCAGCATGGGCTTATGGAGGAGCTTTTATTGGTTCTGTTGCCTTTAAAGTGGCATTTAGTGCCCATGTGGCATACGGTGTGTAGACCTGAGGGCAGCAGAAGTGGTTCTCCCAAGGGCTGTGTCTGTCCCCTCTCAACTGGTGGCAAAGGGATGGAGCTGCATCTCCACGGTGTGACGCAGCCGAGTCACACACAGCCACAGGTGGTGGTGGTCACCAGGCTGACCCGAGTGGGTGCTGCAGGGGAGCATCAAGCATCACACCAAGCTCAAGAGTTGAGGTATTGGGTCACCCTGATGCCTTGAATCATTTTTCCCCCCTGGGGCGATGCAGCAGACTGTGATTCCCTGCGTGTGCTGGGATGCTGCATCCCCCTCAGACTGCTCTGACCATCGCTCCCTTCCCGAGGTACCATCCTGGCAACATTCCTGCAGCGAGGGGGTGGGGCAGGGGGGGAAATCTAGGCTGGATTTTTGGAAATAAGGCGTCTGGAGTATTCCCAGAGCAGAGCCTCTCTGTTTGGAGTAAGGTTGTGGGTGTTTATTTGAGGGAAGAGCGGCTCAGCCAAACATCCTGCTTCTAAACCCGACTTTGCAGCAGTCGGAAAGATGCCTGCGGCGATCCTTGTGTGCAGGCTCCGGCGCTGGGCACGGCTGGGGTGTGCAGGGGGGCTTTGGGAAGGGGCTGCTGCTGTCCTTTGGGGGTTTCTGCTGCGTGAAACGCTGCCATCACCGTGGCTTTGTGCTGCAGAAGCGCTGGCTTGTCATAGCACGTCCCTCACCGTGTCGAGCGTCAGGCGGGGAGCTGGTGGCTTCAGGGCTCTGAAAACACCCCCCCATCTTCTCGAGGAGGGGGTTTGAGCCCTGAGGTTTGAGATGAAGTAGAAGTCAGTGGGAACTGCCACGTTTGAGAGGGGGAAATCTTGGTTTTGGGTCAGAACCACGGTGCCTTTCCCCCTTGCTCCAGCCCCGAGTGCAGCCCTGCCAGGATCTGCAGAGCTTCACCAGCAGCGTTAGGAGAGTATTTGTGTCTCAGGGCTTGTAAGGAAACCTCAGCCCAGGTGAGGTTGGCCTGGGAGGAGGAGCAGAGCGAGGATGTGTGGATGGGAGGGTGCAAGCTGGACTTATTTTTAATGTCTTTCTAATCAACAGGGCTATAAAGGAATTGATGTTCTGCTTTTTGCATTGCACACAGTGGGGAGACCCTTGTGGTGCCCATGCAGAGACCCCTCCATCACTGGGACGGGTTTCTCTTCACCAGCAGCTGGGTTTGGCCACCACTGGGTCCTGCAGGCTGCAGGAGAAGTGGGTGCCAGTGCTTTATTTGTAAAAATTAGATTCTGGGACAGAGGATGCTTGAATATGAGTCATAACATTACCATCTCCTGCACACCACAGCATTGTCCTGCTTCTGCCCCAGGTTCCTCCAAAATACAGAACCCCAGACTGTTAGAAGTTAGAAGGGAGCTCTGGAGACCCCCAGTCCAACCCCTGCCAGAGCAGGATCCTCCATCAGGGCACACAGGAACGTGTCCAGGCGGGTTGGGATGTCTCCAGAGAAGGAGACTCCAGCACCTCTCTGGGCAGCCTGGCCCAGGGCTCTGGCACCCTCACAGGGAAAGAGTTTCTCCTGATGTTCCCATGGAACCTCCTGTGCTCCAGCTTGGAGCCACAGCCCCTTGTCCTGTCCCTGGCCGTCCCTGAGAAGAGCCTGGCTCCATCCTCCTGACACTCACCCTTAACATCTTGATAGACATTAATGAGGTGACCCCTCAGTCTCCTCCCAGCTCCAGAGCCCCAGCTCCCTCAGCCTGTCCTCAGCAGGAAGATGTTCCATACCTCCATCACCTTGGTGACCCTGTGCTGGGCTCTTCCAAGGAGTTCTATGTCCTTCTGAAACTCCATCATTTTTCCTTGTGTCTGTGCAGGGGGGTTGGGTGGTTGTGTGGCACATAAAAGGAAAAAAAAACACCCCCAAAATCCATTTTTATAAGAGGGAGATGCACCACTGAGATGGACAGCAAAGTTCTCCACGACTTCATCCAGCCCTGGCCTATCTCCATTGTTTAATAGCAGTTGGGAGCATGATGTCATGGGCAGAAAATAGCACCTGTTGTTATCAAAGTTTCATTTCTTGTAATCTTTTCCCGGGCTGTCGCCCCTTCCAGCCTTCCCCGCGGGACCCTGGGAGCAGCGCTCCGGCCCCGTCCTGATTGTTTTTCCAGCTCCATTACACAACACACGTTTGTTTGGTTTTGCAAATTGGTCATGAGCAGAGTCAATAGCTGGAGATACACAGAGAGGGGAATGGACTTTATTTGAGGGCCTTGTGAATGAAGTGTGCCAAAATAAATACAGAGTTTTTTATTGGGATGTGCTAACTGAGCAGCTTGTGAGCTCGGGGGACAGCAGAGCACAGTGGGGGTGAAACCACCAGGGTACCCTGAGCTTGGGACTCATATCTCCTTGGGTCTGGGATGTTGGCTTCTTGCTTCAGTGATGGAAGGACACAAGGGCTGGTGACAGTGTGCTGGGTGACATAGCTTGGTTACCTTCTGCCTTCAGAAGCGGCGTTGTGTCTACCAAGCCATGTCTTAAAAGCAGCTGAGAGTTCCAGTCCTGCTGCTGTTCGTTGTCTGGTGACAAAAACCTTGCCAGCAGTTCTCCTGAACTGACTGATGGCATGTTCATCCCCACTGACTGCATCTCCAGAGTCCTTTGGGTTGGAAGGGATCTCAAAGCTCATCTAGCTCCAACCTTCCCACCACGGGCAGGGACACCTTCACTGGACCAGGTTGCCCAAAGCCCCCCATAGTTACTCACTCCTCCAAGCTTTGTAGTACAGGCTGGGAGAGGGATGGGTTAGAGCTTCATTGCATCACAGGGGGCTTGAGCATTGTCCTTCATGGTAGCACGAGTTGTACCTTTTCAAAAACCTCATGGGCTTCAGATGGGCACATCAAGGAGTGGGACATCCCAGCTCAACGTGGGCTGAGCTCCATGGACACATTAAAGTTCTCCCAGCATCTCAGGTCACGCTGGCAGCAGGGTACTGGTCTCTTTGCATTAAAATGTCCTTGGCAAGGTGTTGTTGCAGGGAGGGACAGCATGGGCTAAGGGTCAGTGGCTGGACCCTTCTCCTAGATGTGGTTCATCATTAAAAGGATTTTAAGCTTGGAGCTGTTTCATGGCGCTGACGGCAGCGCTGTCCTCTGTCTTTGAGTGAGTAAGGCTGACTTCATCACTGATGGCAGACTGGAACAGCCTGAGTTGTTTCTAAAATAGACAATTTGAGCACCCAGGCCAATTTTTTGAGTTACAGCTGTCTAAATACAACCATGGCAAAGTCAGTTGAGTTACTTTCTGGTCAATACTTGGAGCAGAACCTGGCTGTCCCCATGTAGAGCGTGGAAGAGTTTATTTGTAAGGAAAAGGAAAACATGATGGTGGTTGGAGAATGAAGTGTGGGCTGGAGAGTCAAAGCTGGGTTACCCTCATCATCATCATCAGGGTTTGCTGTCCTGCAAGAGCTTTCCCATTGCCTCCAGCAGCCGTGGTGGCTTGCTGAGGGCACTGGGTTATGACAATAAATAGAAGCGAACGGCGCTTCTAGAAATGTGAAGAATGTGAAAATGTTTAAATGATTTAGTATGAGAAAACTTTATTTAAACATTTAATGGAAGGGCATGGCTTTCATCTTGAGAGCATCGGGTGTTTGAACTCCCATCCAAGTTTTTTCCTGACTTTCTTTACACTTCATCATATACAACACAAAGTTGTGCTTTGCAGAATGAACTTCCAGCTCCACGGTTCCATTTGGTGTTGTCATAGCCTCAGACACACCAAAAATTACTGTGAAGAAGCTGAAGTTTCAGGAAAAGCCTGAAAACGTGTTATTTCCTGGGCTGGATGGGAAGAGCTGCCTTTATTTGCAGGATTCAAGCAGGGAAACGCCGTGTCCAAGCAAATCTCATGAAGCTGCAGGGCCTTCCATATGGAAACCACCCCGAGGACAGATGTGTCAGTCAGGAAAACAGCTTATTTTTTTAATTTTTTTTTTCTATGGGAAGGAATATTCACCTTGGAGAAGGGCACCTCTGCAAACAGCACCCAGGAGGTTGGTGCTGGTTTGGTTGCAGGCTGTAATGAGTTAGAGTCTGTTTCAAACCTGGGGGGGGGTAAAGAATCATTTAATTCTTGAAGTGGGGGTGTATTAGTGGGTAATGTTGGACTTAGATGAGTTCTGCCTGGATGATGTTAAATCTGGCACTGCATTTCATAGAGGAGAGCTCTGGGCCCATTACACTATGAAGGACATGGAGGTCCTGGAGCGGGTCCAGGGGAGGGTGACCAGGCTGGGGAAGGGTCTGGAGAACAAACCTGCTGAGGAGCAGCTGAGGGAGCTGGGGGGGGTTGAGTCTGGAGAAGAGGAGGCTGAGGGGAGACCTTCTCCCTGCCTGGAATGACCTGAGAGGAAGGTGGAGAGAGGTGGGTGATGGTCTCTTGTGCCCAGGGACAGGGGACAGGGCAAGGGGAACGGCCTCAAGCTGCACCAGGGCAGGTTCAGATGAGATGTCAGAAGAAATTCTTCCCTCAAAGAGCTGTGGGGGTGTGGGACAGGCTGCCCAGGGAGGGGGTGGAGTCCCCACCCCTGGGTGTATTGACCAGCTGGGAGATGAGGTGCTCAGGGAGATGAGGAGAGGACAGGGATGGTTGGACTCCATGATCTTAATGGTCTTTTCCCACCTGTGACTCTGTGTGAATCTCAGCCCCTCTCTCCATGGTGCCATATGGTGATGCCCATAATTAGATGTTTTTTAAACAACAGTGGCACTGGAGTTACTGCAGTGACTCCCTGCACTTAACCACACTCCATTTTGAGGGGAAGGAGGGGGATCAGCTCACTAATGATTTCCATGAGATTGTCACCTCAGGGTCCCTTGTGTCCAGCATTAGCGTTGGAGATGTCCCTGTTTGTGCTCTCACAACTCGGGCGTGCGCCGCTACGATGTCCTGCTGCTCCGATGGGGAGATTTATGCTTCCTAAGCACATTGTAAAAATTTTATAAAGTAGCTTAAATATTTACACAATAAGCATCTAAGGAAACAGAGTTATGTCTCTGGAGGAGCTGCTGATCCTTCAGGTCCATCAGCCCATGGATGTGGCAGGTTTTTTAACCGCCTGACCTCCAGGAGTTTCTTTCTCTCACCTAACTGTTTTTAAGCAGACAAACAAATGGAAACTCACACACAGGAACCTATAAATAATGTTAATGACTTGGCTTGTATCCTCAAAAGCCAGGAAATTTAGGAACATGACGGCGAGCTGGCCCTCAGCTCACCGAAGGGTGGAAAGAGGAGCTGGGAGGAGATGGTGGCAAGGACAGCACGGGCCCTGGGGGTGATATATGTGTTCCCCCAAACACTACCCAGTTCCTGTCCTTGGGTTTGGGGGTTTGGGTGGTGCTGGCATCATGACCTGCAGGTGGCTGACCCATGGTGAGGTGTCCAAGACACAGGCAGTCGTTGTGTGGTGGGTTTGGAGGAGGCAGGAGCATCTCCAGCACTTTCCTCCTGCCCTTGTCCGACCACCCAGTCCTGCACCCTGCAGCATCCAGCTCGCTGCAGAGTGCTGAGGTGGCTGGACCTGACTTGGGCTCACCCCAGGACAAGCTCCTTTCCCCTGCCTCCCACAGGGGACTTCACAAGGCTCCAGTGAGCAGGGGCTCTGCTGTCCCTCCGAGCCTTTAGTTACTGCCCCAGGCAGCACGAGGCCGTGGGCTCTCTGGTCTGCAGCCCTCTAAGAAGAGCAGAGCTGATGGTGAGGAGCAGGGCAGCCTCATGGACATGTTAAGGAAGATGAAGGGTCTGGTCTGACTGGGGGGGTCCCACTCTTGGTCATCATAGAGCAGAGCAGGACAGACCCTCAGGACAGACCCTCAGGACAGCCAGTGCAACATGGCTGCCCCTTCACGTGGCATCGGTGACAACCTCACTCAGCTGTCTCACCCCAGGGTGGGGGGTGGCTGCCCCCTCTCCTCCTCACCCCACCCTCTTCCTGAGGTACCTGGGGTTCAGGGGGTGGGTCTGTTGGGGTGTCTTCCCCCTCCCTCTCGCCCGGCAAGCGGATGTTTAGCTGAGAGAGGAAACGGCGCCGCTGGTTCCTCGGCTCCGTGTGCAGCAAACAGCCCCTCAGAATAACTCAGGAGTGGAGGGTGCCAGGACAAACAGCAAAGCTGAAGCCTTGGAAGCAAATAATCCACCTCTGGTCAAGGGCTCCTTGTCACCTCTGGTCAAGGGCTCCTCGTCACTGCGAGGCCGGCGCGACGCGCGGCCTCGCAGTGACGAGGAGCCCTTGACCAGAGGTTCTCACTCCAGCTTCTGCCTTCAGGTTTTCCAGTTGTTTTCAGAGCAAATGGGGATTTCACTGATCCCTGAGTGCTGCTTTTCAGGTGATTTTCCTTCTGGCTGTGCACTGTGGTTCTGGAGCTGGGACTTGTACCCTGGGTGTTACCTGGAGGATGGTGCTACTCCAGGGGGGTCCCCACAGCCCACCCCAGTGGGGACGGCTCCTGCTGAGGGTTTTGGCTGGTGCTGTGGGAAGATCATGGCCCAGCCTGCCTGAGTCACCCTGGGCAGGAAAGGTGCTCAGTGGGTTGGGAAGGCTGGCTGGAGGTGCCCTGCCTACCCCCTGCCTGCACCCAGCAGTGGCAGGGATGGCCCTATCTCCATACTGAGGTTGCCCTCAAGCTCGGGTTGCACCCCAAGTTGGTACCCATGGAGCATCAGCTGCCCTCAAGCACCCATCCCAATGGAAAAGCCATGAGCAGCACCCTGTGGGTGGCAGCAGAACAACTGTCTGGCCCCTTCAGGGACTTGGCTGGGATGAGCAGGAAGCCAAATGCTGCCGCCCTTCCCCCAGCCCCAGGGAGTGCTCGTGGTACCACGCTGCCCACCAGGGCTGGGGTTGGTGCCACCAGCCCTTCCCCAGACCCCTGGACAGCCCCTGGGCTTGTGCAGGGAACGGGATGTGTTTAAAATGTTGGATGGGGTGAAGCGCTGCCAGGACTGAACTCAGCCATGGGCTGTGGAGCCACAGGGATGTCCCCAAGCCCCCCTTGGCTCCAAGTGTTCCACAGACATCATGATCCATCACCCCCCACACCACAGAACCCCAGACTGGACTGGGCTGGAAGGGACCCCAAGGATCATCGAGTTCCACCTCCCTGCCACAGGCAGGGCCACCAACCTCCAGGCCTGGAGCTGGACAAGGTTGCCCAGGGCCTCATCCAACCTGTCCTTGAACCCCTCCAGGCTTGGGGCATCCCCCACCTCTCTGGGCAGCCTGTAGCACAGGCATCTGGGTGCTCCCACGGTGGAAAACCCCGGATTTTCCAGGTTTGGTGGGTCTGACAGGATGGCTCCTGCTCCCTCGTCATATCATCTCGTTAGCATAATGACTGCAGACACCACCATGTGCTGAGGTGGGGGGCTGTGGGGACAGGTACTTTATTTTCTTTTTAAAACTTGATTTTATTTTTTTGTTTGGAAACACAGCCTCCCTCAGCCGTGCTGTCACAGTTAAAATAAGGTTTAAATTACAGGGCTGGCTGTGGCTTTTTCCCTTTCTTTCAGAATTTTTGCCAACTTGCAATTTACTTAATGAAATCCTGCTATTTCGTTTAACAGGGATATTTTTTGCAGATGTTGATTTAACCCAGCTTTATGAAATATGTGAACTGTGCAGTTTCTTTCCTATTTTTAACAATTTCAGGATTCTAGTGCAGGACAGGACAGAGTTTATAACGTTCGGTAGCACGATACCTGCCTTGAACAACGAGGCCCCCGTCACCTGCGGCCCCCTCAGAACTGGTGTTGTCCACAGTGGGAACTGGGGTGCTCCTTGGAGCTTTGTGAATGTATTCCTGCAAAATATCTGAATTTTGCAGTCTGTTATTCATCAGGTTTTATGTGGGGAGGGGTGTCTTTAAATGTCT
>VXBZ01006338.1:215301-271362 GCA_013399135.1 Heliornis fulica | reverse complement strand
ATGGAATCCCTTGGGTTGGGAGAGACCTTTAAGCTCATGGAGTCCAAGCCCAGGCTGACCCTGCCCAGGCCACCTCTAGCCCATGTCCTTCAGCACCTCATCTCTTGGCCTTTCCAATCCCTCCAGGGATGGGGACTCCACCACTGCCCTGGGCAGCCTGTCCCAAGGTGATGCTGCTGTACCACATGTGGATTTGCTGACATAATTGGCCACCTATAATTATACCCTGGGTGTTAATAGGCAAAAGGAAGCTGGGCCACATTATTGGGAAGGATGAGTCATCTTTGGAGTAAGTCCCTCCCATGGTGACCCCTCCTCTAGCTGTTAATGATGAGAAGTCATCTGTCAGCCCTGTTGTGGTGGGTGCTGAGGAGATACATGGAGATTTGTATGAAGGACCCTTCTTAGAACCTTTTGGTCAGTAGGGACTCCTGGCAATGCTGTAACCCAGATGCTGTGGTTTATAAATTGTGGTGAAGCCAGTGGAGCTATGCTGGTTGGCAGCATCTGGTCTACAAATCATCTGGGCTAAAAATCTCCAGCCATCCACAATGGCATGTGCTGGCCAGGTCTTGGGAGCCCAGGAGCAGGAGGACTTAGGGAGTTGGCAAGATTCCTTTCAAGAGCTTTGATCTAAGAGAACAGTAAGGTCCCTGTGTGAGCAGTCTCCTGGTTTGGGTCGTTAGTAAGTCCATGGCATCTTTATGTCTCTGTCCTGGCTGGGTAATGGATCAGTTAGCACTGGGTGTGCTCACTGGCCTGGGTGGGGGTAGCTCTTAGACCTGACTTGTGAATATTTAATGGCAAGTCTAGAATTTCTGATGGTTTTGGTTTAAATTGGCTGCTACCAATAATTGATGTGCTCCTTTCCAGTAACAAGTCCTCCAAGTCTGAACTTGCTTCAGTCTTCCCCAGATGTCACAGACTGTGTCCATGGTTCCCTGCCACTAAACTCTTGGGAAGCACCTTCAAGCATCCACCTTGGGTACAGATCCTGGTCTAGTTGATGGCAGAAGTACCTGCAGTCCCCCAAACCAACCACAAGCTCTGCAGTTCTGGAAGGGAGCAGGTTCCACCCTTCCTGCTCCACCTCAGTCTCTTGCACCTACAGGAGCTGGGACCTTGGGTAGATGCAACCTCCCGAGATGAGCTTCTCACCCCTGAGCTTAAATGGACAAAATTTTAGAGAATTGTCCCCACTGGAAGCAACACTTGTGCTTTGTCTCTTTTGTGGGCCAACCTTTGGATGGCAAAGTCCTCGTCCCTCTGCGGTTGGTAGGATCCAGAGCTGGCTTTGGGCCAGGGTGCTCCAGCTCACAGAAGATCCTGTTTCCATCACCTTTTTAGGACTCTCTGGGCCAAAGTGCATTTTGCCCCTGGCACACCCTGTGGCCTGGCCTGGGAGAAGTGCTGGGGAGGACAAAGTATAAACTATAAAATCCTGCAGCACGAAGCAATCCTGGCCGAGCCTCCCCTTCCAGCGGCGTTACGAAATACCGACATGGCTTTCTCTGAGATACTAATTAGGGATGGACAAACCAGAGGGAAGAAAATAAGAAATCCCTTTGCACTCTTTTTGGGGTTAAAGAAAGTTCAGCTGACTTTCTTCCTCCCCCCTCACCCCCCCCTTCCTTATTTTTCCCTTCGGTGCGAGCTCTTCTCATCCAAGGTTCCAGCAGGGTTGGGAACCAACCCTGGAGCTGCTGGGGGAAGCTGTAGCTGTCGCTGCAGGATTTCCAAACCAGGCTGAAACGAGGCAGGAACCTAAATCTGAGTGTGTCTGTGTGAGTGAGAGCAACCCTGCTCTCCAGGCTGAATAAATCAGAGTGTTGTGTTTGCAGCTGGATGGGGGTCAGGGTTGTGGATCGTGTTTAGTCCCACTCTTACAGGTGGCCTCGGTGCTTGGAGGGGTTGGGGTGTGCTTGGTTGGTGCTGCAGGATCTCTGTGCCCACCTGGGCTGTAGTGTCCAGCTGCTGTGGCCAAGGGCTGGAGGCAGCCACCCCTGGGACACCCAGAATCACAGACTGGTTGGGGTTAGAGGGTCTTCTGGAGATCATCCAGTCCAACCCCTGCCAGAGCAGGGTCCCCTTGAGCAGGCTGCACAGGACAGTGTCCAGGCTCATGGGATTGGAATGTCTCCAGAGATGGAGACTCCCCAACCTCTCTGGACAGCCTGGCCCACAGCTCTGCCACCCTCCTGGGAAATCAGTTCCTCCTCAGGGTTAGGTGGAACTTCCTCTAATCCAGTTTGTGCCCAGCACTTCTTGTCCTATCCCTGGACACCACTGAACAAATCCTGACCCATCTCCTCACAACACCCCTCGAGGATTTATTGGCCAATTCCTCCTGCAGCCGATTTTCTTACCTAAGCAGTGGACTTGGTGGTGTGAGGTCATTGGTTGGGCTCTACAGTTGTAAGGGTTTGTCCCCACCTGTGTGACTTTATGATTCCATAGATCCTTCAAGTAGCATCACCAACGCTTCCAAATCCTTCCAAGCCTTCCCTCTCCACAGCTCACTGAATGGACAAAGCTTCCTAAATATCCAGTCACCCTGGAGCCTGATTAAATGAACATGCAGCAGCACAGTGTCTCTGGCTGCTCCGGCTTCAGCAGGAGCCTCTTCCCACAGACCTCCCTGCCACGAGGTGCTCCTGCAGCTCAGACCCTACCAGCATCGATGGAAACCACTTGGCCACAAGGGATCTGTGTCTGGCTGATGAAGCCCTGCACCCAGCACAGGATTCCTCTGATGCATTAGGAAATAGTGATCATTTTTCTTTGGCACAGTGTTTGATAAGCAATTGCCTTGGGCCAAAAGCGATGCCAAGATTTTACTGCTTGTTACAGAGCTAAATATGTGACATTGCAACACGTGTAATTGGCATAATTTAACACCCCATTAACAGAGCACAGGAGTGGCCTCTTCTCTTACCGTTGTTTGGGTTGAATTTTTATGAATCCCCCAGACTTTTGGAAGAATATCCATCCACCCAGATCTATCCATCTCTATCATCTTTCTATCATTTTCTCTATTTTCTCCCCTCCTCTCTCTAGTTCTCTCTCTTTCTTGAAAAATTGATGTGTTAATAATTAGTGTCACTTGTTTTGAAACACTGAGTGGAAGCTGCTTTTTTTTTTTTTTTCCCAGCATAGACCTGGTGTCTCACACATCCCAGTATGGTAAACTGGGAACTAGTGGGTCACATTCTGTAACCCTGCTTCAGGCAAGTGGCTGCTTTTCCAGGGAATGTAAAAGGAAGGTGATACTTTGAATTTTATGATCCCTGTGTGGTTCCCATGCCATCCTTGCCTATGAGGCAGGAGGGGATGAGATTGTCACCACCTCCTGTCCCCTGACCATTGGTGGAGGGAGATGGAGAAGTCTAAGAACAGGTGTCTTCTGAACTGTCTTCAGAAAGGCTCTTTCAGGACAGTTCCAGACCTTGCTAGAAGCAGGAGAGACTGGATGTTGCAAGAGTCTGAAGGAGCTGTGTTTCTGGTTGGGCCTTGCTTTTGGGCCCTGGGTAATGGGGATGGATGTGTTTGCATCAGAATACCTGGTTTCCCAAGTGGCATCTCCAAACTTTTTGATGTTCAGGATCATATTTGTGCTTGGAGATGGACATGTGTGTGTGGTGTTACACTGAGGACTTGGCAGCAACAGCCAAATCCAGGAGCTAGTAATTAAACCTGTTAATCTTCTTGTGATCGTGGTGGGTTTGGGTGAAATCTTGATGAAATTTAATGTGAGACCATCACTCCTTTGGTAGGTTCCTTTATGGGGTGAGGCAGGAGAAGGGCTTAGTCTGGGTCTAGGCTGACCCTTTTTCCTCCTTCATGCTTGGTGGAGGTTCAGGATGCTGAGGAGCACTGGCACAGCCAGAGATTTTGTTTTACCTCCATCTCCCTTCTCCATCTTTCAGCTAAGGAGCAGCTCTGGCTTCAGGGCAGTCACGAGTCAGCTCATCCCTGCTCAGGCATTTTCCAGAAAGTCACCTATGTTGTTGCTGAAACCCTGATTAAATTAAATTAGCATCCAACTACCAAGTGGGCTCTGAAGGCAGGGAAGAGCCTGGTGCTTCCAGAAAGCAAATCCAAAGCCTCAGACAGCAAAGCAGCGGCACAGAGCTCCTGCTTTTCTGCCAGCAGCGCTTCACTAATTGAAGGGACAGTTTAATTTCAGCCTTTCTGGTGGTGCTGTTCCTTTCCTAATTAGATACAGACTGATTTTTTTTTGGAAAAAAAAGAAGAAATATGGATGTGAAACCTGCTGATGGGTTTTTCTCTTTCATCAGCACAGGGGACTGGGCTCAGTCTCCGTGTCGGGTAGGGCTGTTTGTGATTAGCCTGGGAAGGGCTGGAGTGATGCCTGTCTGCGAGAGCATCAAGGCCCAGAGAGCTCTTACAGCTCTCTGGTATGAAGTGACATGATTTGCCAAGATCCCACTCATGCTTTGAGCTACATGTAGATAAAAGGCAGCTTGGATGAGTTTAAAATTCATGGGTATCGCTCTCCTGGTGTGCATCTCCCTCAACAGGTTCCTTCCTCGAGGAAACATGGCTGAGCTGTCTTTGCATCTCTGAAAAGCTGGTTGAAAATGCGTTGGGTTGGCTTGGTTATGGCTCCAGTGAACACTTCTGGATGCTCTTTCCAAGGTCATTGCACTTGTAAAGCTGGTCCAAAGCACTAATCCGGGCAAGCAGAGTTTTACTGGTTCGAGGCCATGGTGCCGCGCTCGGTGGGGCAACATCTCAGGGCTCTGGACCTTCCCTTCCAAGGCTTGGTGGCTCTGCTGTAAACTCTCAGCTGAAACCACATTTCCCTGGTCTGTTCCCCAGAACAGGTGCAGGTTAAAAAAAAAAAAAAAAGGAAATTCTTTGCCACAAGTCAATCTAGTTCTATTTGCATTTGGAACAAGAAAATCTTCTTCCCTTCCCCTTCAAGCAATAACTTATTTTTCCATAGTGTCAGATTCTGTGATTTAATCAATGTAATCAGGTTTGTTTGGGTTTGGTTTGTTGGTTTTTTTTTTCTAAATGCTCTTTGATCCTCAGTGTTGAATTTCCAACTACTTGGCACTTGGAAATCTCAGAGTTTTTCAGGTCAAAAAGGCAGAGAAGTGAGTTGGAGAAGTTGAATCCCTGTGTTCAGAGCTCCAGTGTTCTTTGGAGGGAGCTCCCACCCTGCAAGCTAACACCTCTTCTTTGTGTGCCACCAGCTCCTGGCTGAGGGGCTGATTTTTGTGGCTGGTCCAGGGCATCCTGGTGTCCTGGGTGGTGCTGGTGCCCAAGTGGCATGAGTGCACCATCTCTAATTACTCTAATCACTCTTTGGTGTTGATGGGAGAAGGAAATAATTGAGGGCTATGCTTTGTAGGGCTTCCTGTGATGCCCACAGCACTGCCTTGTCCCTCAGAGTCCCAGGACTTAGGCAATGCCATGTGGGGGTTGGCTCCAGCTCCTGAAGTGTCCCACCCTTGTGAGGAGCCTGAGCCACCCTCCAGCAAAGCCTCATCAGGGCTTGTTGTAGTCTCAGCACCTGTCAGATGGGTCCCATACCCTTGGGTACCTAATGGCAACAGTGCAGCGTTGCTGTGTGGCCATGAACAGCTTTAAAACCAGCTGAGCTGACTCAGAGGTGTGAGAGTGATCCAAAGGCACAGTGAGGATCACCAGCTCCTCACCTTCTCCTCGGAGCAGCATCCCGCTCATTCACGGGCGGATGGTGAATCAGGGGAGCTGTGGCTTGCTGGAACCCCAGGGCTGCTCTGCTTACACACATCTTCTCTGTTCTGAAGGCTCTGTCACTTTTCAGTCTGCATCACAATCATGGGCTCTCCACATCTGCACAGTCTACCAAGGTTTCCTCTTCCTTGCCGTGAAAAAGACCTTTCAAACAGCTCCCGAGGTCTCCGAGGGCTCCTCTTCTCTTGAAAGCTGAATTGCCTTGTTGGTTTTGGAGGCCCACGTTCCCCCCTGGCAGCCTTCCACAAGTATATTTAGAAAGGAAGATCATACCTTCCATCTCAAAAATAACCAAACCTGATGACTTAATTTAGAGCATGAAAATTCAACGCTCCCTCTTGAGCTGCCGAGCGGTTCAGGCTCCCGCGGCCTCGCGCCGGCTCGTCAGCCGGGGACGTTCCCCCCCCCTTGGCTGGAGGTTTCTCTCAGCTGACTTTGGGCACCTTGTGAGTTGTTTGGGAGCAGGATTGTGACCCACAGACCTGTGTCTCCTCACTGCTGGTGCTGGGGTCTGGCTGTGCAATTGGTGTCAGACCTGGACATGGGTCTCATGGGAGACTGTGCCGTTACCGACAGGTGGTTGTAAACAGAATATATTTTGAAAGTCTCTTTTGATCTAAGATATAACTTTATGCTTTCTGTGGGTTTTTCTGGGGCATCTTCAGAGAGCTGAGTCTGTACACTGCCATGAAACGGGCTGGAGACCTGTGTAACCCACATCCCAGCAGAGAAACCCCATCTCTGCAGGCAGCAGTGCTGTCCTCGACGTGGGCTGGACCACAGCCCTTCTCTCTCACACACACACACGGCTGCATCTCCTTCAGCAGCTTCTGCTCACATGGAGCAAGACCCACGCAGGTTCCAAGCCATGCCAGAGGTAGGACACCTGCTCTCCCTCCTCACCCCTCACTGTGGCTTCACTGGCTGAGCCTAGTCCAGCTGCTCAGTTCCTTTACACCCTTGTTTATCTGTAAACCCGGGATAGAACAAGGGGAAACGGTTCCAAACTGGAACATAGAAAGTTCCATCTTAATATAAGGAGGAACTTTTTCCCTGTGAGGGTGACAGATCACTGGGCCAGGCTGCCCAGAGAGGTTGTGGAGTCTCCTTCTCTGGAGACATTCCAGACCCATCTGGACACGTTCCTGTGTGATCTACTCTAGATGATCCTGCTCAGGCAGGGGAGTTGGACTGAGTGATCTTTTGAGGTCTCTTCCAGCTCCTAATATTCTATGATTCTGTGGTAAGCTGAAACTTCACCCCTGAAATGAGGCTCCTCACGGGCTGCTCAGGCCTTGCCTTTTGTAGATACAAACCCATAACATCTTATAAGGGCGCCTGAGCTTCGTTATAAAGCCCTGGAGACCTGTGGAACAAAGATACAGCATGTTGCCACGTTAAACACCTTCATTTCACTGAGGCTCAGCCCTCCCTGCAGCTGCTGATCACACCACTCTGGGGGTTTTTTGACTTTCTCTACCAGCTGCATTATCTGAAGCACACTCTGAGTGGCTGCAACATTGAAAGGCCCCCAAGTTAATTGGCATTAAGAGTGGTGGAGTGTTATTAGCTGTGCCTTAATGTCACAATCTCCATTTTTGTCTATTTGCTCTGCTCTGCTGAGTAAACCCAGAGATAAAAGAAGGTGGAATTAGCACTTCTCTTGCTTGTGCTAAAGCCAAGCTGGGTTATTTTCTTTTCTGTGGGTTTAGGCCTAAAAGTAGCTCAGGTATGTGCAAGTTCAAACAAGACAAACCAGGGCCCCATTAAAAACTACTCTCTCCTGGATAATATTCAACACAGGATTAATAGTAAAGAGGCTGATGTCATCTCGAAGCTCCCATGACCCTTTGCACTTTTTCAGCACGGTGCTGAAATAAAAGGTTTGTTCCGCTTCCTCCTGGAAAATGTGACGCTGCTGCCTTTCCAAAAGCAGGGGGAGAGACCTTCAGAGCAACATGCAAAAAAACTAATTGGGTATTAAGAGCTTAACCTGAGAAACCACCTTCTCCTAAGAAGGTCCTTGTTGGAATTGGGCAGCGTGCTGTGGGTGATCCACGTCCCACTCGTGGACTGATGCTTTCCAGTGTCCAGCTCTTGTAGCCATTCAGCGTGGAGGGGACTGATCACACATCAGTGGTTTTAGCTGTGTGGGGAGGAAGAGTGGTGGAGCACTGGAACAGGTTGCCCAGGGAGGTGGTGGATGCCCCTGGATCCCTGGAGACGTTCAAGGCCAGGTTGGATGAGGCCCTGAGCAAGCTGATCTAGTTGGGGGTGTCCCTGCTTCTTGCAGGGGGGTTGGACTGGATGGCCTCTGGGAGTCCCTTCTAACCCTGATCATTCTATGATTCTATAAGGCTTCATCCATTGCTCTCCATGGTTCAACTGATGCCATGTGTGTTCCTCCCCTCACTCACACTGCAGTGATGAGTTGCTCCAGTCTCTGCTGCAGCCAAGCCAGGACTGGTGTTGTGTCTTCCAGGGGTTCCATTGCAGACACTGCAATGGAATCATTCCCAGTTCTTGGGGGAATACAAGAATTATATTTGGAATACAAGGAAGAATTGGCTTTACAAGGAGTACAAGGACTCTGCAAGGTTTGGGTGGTCTCAGAGGGTATCAGTGAGGCCAGGTGGTCCCAGCACTATTCACACAGGGTTGCTTGGGTTTTAACACTGGTTTTATCTTCTGGGCTCTGAACCATGACTTGTCCTGGGGGGCTGGGATGAGCTGTGTGCCCCACTGCACTAACCTGGCTACTGCTGCATCAGGCTGGAAAAGGCTGGATTAAACCAAAGCATCGCTCGAGACTTTGAGGTTACGACCGGGTCTCCTGATAAGGAATCAGTCGTGCTATAAAACAATTATACAGCGACTCCCCTCTCTGAATGGTTATAAACACTAATTAGCAGGTTTCATCACATCAGTTGACTCGTTTTCCCCGTGCCTGTAGGGACAGGTAAACACTTCAGCTCTGCCCCTGGTGCTCAGTCTGCAGCATCGGGAGGGAAGAGCTTTGTGGAGGGGTTTGCGTCAGAGCCGTTTCCTTGTGACCTCACTCACCCTGATTTAACCCCAAAAACACTGAGTTAGAGGTGCATGTTCTAGGTTTGTCTCCCAGATATAAACATACACCCTCGTGCTGGGGGTAAGAGAACCTCTCTGGGACAGCCTGGAGGTGTGTGTGTGTTGGGCAGCTCTGCAGTAAAGGAACAGTGTGTGCTTGTTGCTTTTTTTCCCCCCAAAAAAAGTCTCCTTTTCTTAGTTTTAATTTGGGAATCCATTGAGATATTTTTTTGTCCCTTCAGGGATGCTGAAGTTTGTAGTTACAGCCTGTGCATGCTCTTTGTAACAATATTGATGCAGCAATGAAAATGCATTTTCAGCATTTTATAAAGAAACTGCTGTGACAATCCAAGTGCAAAAATCCTCCATCAGGCAAACAGCTACCTGCTTAAATGACTTTTCCCTGGAGAGCCTGGGGGTCTCAGGCCTGGGCTCATGCAGGTGGGGGCCAGAGGGGGGAGGAATGCTATTCCTCTTTTCAGAAAAAAAAAGTCTTTTCAGCATTGTATTGATTGGTGAAATTTAACTTTATTTATTGGCTGCACATGACACACTTCAGTGCAGGGAAAATTCAAATGATGATAATTTGCTGGGGCAACCCCTGAAAAAAGAAACTGAAACACCACCAAAAAAAAACACCAGAAAAAGGAGAACAAAGCACCCAAATCCAGCTGTGAACCTCCCCGCACTGGGTGAGGGCTGGGGCTGAGCAGAGAACATCATCCAGAGAGATGAGGGTGAGGGCTGGGGCTGAGCAGAGGAGAACATCCTGCTGAATGTTCCTGGTTTTGGTGCTCTTTGGACATGAGTTGCTGTGATGTTGCTGCTGATGTTGCCCCTGAGTGAGTGGGATAGTCCCCAGACCCCCATCCCACATGTGGGGACGGTGAGGAGAAGCTCTGGCTGGTGGGATTTGCTGTGGGAACAACAGTTGTGGTGCTGGGACCCTCTGGGCCAGGTCTTGGGAGAGCAGTTTGTTGTGTGTGGCTCTTGAAGGGGCTGGTTTCTCAGTCCCCATGTGTCTCCAGCAGCCTGTTCAGCAGTAGTTCTGCCAGATGCTTGTCACATCTGGGCGTGTGGCACAGGAAATCCCTGCAGTCTCCTTGCTGGAGGCCTTTCAACACAGCCCACGCAGCAGCCTGGAGCATCTGTGCCCTGGTCCCACCTGCAGCACCCAGGCCCTGCAGCAGTGGTGGGAGAGGTGGGTGAGGTGCTGGCATCCTCACTCTGCCAGTCCTAGGGGATGGAGCTGGGTGGCAGGAAGACCATGGTCCTCCTGTCCTGCCCCAGCAGGTCCTATAAGGGATGTCACCACGTTGACACATGATCCGTGGAGCAGCTGCTCATCACCCACAAACGCTCATCAGGGAGGATGAGCAACACTCCTTCCCCTGGGCAGTGTTTTCTGATGCCACAGAGTTCATCTTCTTTGTTTATTGCTCTTGTTTGCACATACTGAAGTCCCTGAGGAATGTGAGAAGTGACTGGAAACATCCAGAGCACAAACCTGCCCTGTCCCAGCTCCTAATGCTGGAGCTCTGAGAGCCAAGAGCTGACTTGCTTGGACATCAGCTCCACAGCCACCCCACAACCTTCCCCTGGCCCAAGCTGGGGGTTTATTCAGGGATTTACTGGAGACCTGCCCAACAGAAGAATGCCACAGGACAGGTCGTGCCTGTTTTCCCCAAGATTTCCTTTGGAGGGGCCTGGGAGAGCAGAGTAAGTGCTGGCAGCACCTGGCTCCGGGTGCCACAGCCAGGGCAGAGCAAAGGGTGGCCTGGAAGAGAGCAGAAGAACCCTTCTCTCTGCACCCAGCTGCTTTGCAAACCAGAGGCTGACTTTTCCATAATCCTTTGTGCTTTGTGGGGAGGATTTGCAGCTCAGTCTGATTCCTCAACACTGCTCTGGTTAAAAACTTCTTATTTTTTTTAATTTTTGTATGTGACTTTCTGCAGGGTGCATGATCTTAGCTGAATTTTGCTTCACTTCATATGACTCCATACTGTAGAGGTGACTCCTTTTTAAACTACCCCAAAGGAGCAGCTTTGGCACTTGCAATATTGTGCTATTTTAAGTGTTTAAAGCATCACACAAGGCTCCTGGAGGAGCAGGTCTTGATGTGACCCTTTCTTTTAGGTACTATTCTGCAGGAAATAATGAGGAAACTACTGCTAATGCTCAATCAGCACCAAAACCTCCCAATTAACCTTGCCCAGGGTGTGAGCAGGGGATATTTTAACCCTTGAATGCCACAAGTGCCTAAAGATGTTTAATTGTAGGCTGAAATGTACAATAGATGGGCCAGAAGATAACAGGAGAATGGGAGGCCAAATTGGTGTGGCCAGGGTGACATGGGTGAGGAGCACCATCACCAGTCAGCTCTGCTGTGGGATGGGGGGCTGGGACACTCGGGGGTGCAGAGGAGCGGTGGGATCATCGTGACTATCAAGCTGTGGCCGTGCTGGCCTTGAAATCCAGTTGCTATTTCTCCTTTACAAACAGGATATGGTGGTTTAGCTCACTAGGTAAATATGGACAGCTTGGAAACTGGAAAACCTTCCCATGTCACGAGGGCTTTCAAAGCTGCTCTTGGGACATTGCTGATCTGGCCCAGCGCTGAGCTGTGGGTTTGACCTTCTGTGCTCGTTACCGCGATTTCCTCTCAACAGCTGACACGTGGAGAGGAAAGTTCTGCTAAAAATCCTCCTCCTTTCAGAAAAAAAAAACTTAAATTTCTAGGCTTTGGCAGGTCAAATGGAGAGGCAGAGTACGGGGCAGGGCTCACCCGCAGCGAGAAGCAAGGGGACGCTTGAGATGTTGCTGTGTGCAGCCTGCTCTGGAGCTGTCACCTCAAGGGATCAGGAGGCTGTGATGGACCTAGCAGGGATGATTTATGTGTGACACAAAGCCACTCCAGCTATTTTCTTTTTTTTTTGTTTTAATTATCCCTGAAAAGTGTCTCTTCCTCTAGTCAGGGTGATACTGATGTCCTGTGTGCAGCAAGGCTGCCCAAGGGACGGTACCCACCCGGTTTTCAGAGGGTTCTGTATGTCACCTTTGCTTTGGAGCTCCTTGCCTGGAGGATGCTCCATTGTTAGCACACACATGGGACAAACCTCACCATGTCTTCCTTTGGTTACATTTTTTCACTTCTGCATTTGTCACAGATGGAGGTGCCAAACGGGGACATTTGCGCTCGTTCCCACAGCCTCAGGATTCACGTTGGGACCCGGGACATAAAACCTGAAGTTCCAGAGAAAATGTTGTGTTTCCAAAATAGACAGAAACTGCCCCAATCTGAGCCATGAGCTGAAGAGAATGACTGCTCAGCAGATACAAATTAGGCTAAAACTGCAGTGTCTTGGCTTTTGTGGCTCAGGTTGAAATCCCAATATGCTGACAGCGATTGTTCGTGACTTCGCTTGTCCCCGTAGGTATTTATAAAGCTGAACATGTCTCTATAAATTAGGCAGTCAGGTGTTTTACAGGCTCCCTTGTGGCTCTGGGTTTTGTCTCTATGTATTATAAAGAGCTGAGGAGTGTTTTGGAGGGCTGCTGTGGTAGCAGCAGGGTGAGAAAGAACTGATTTGTCTCCTCTTTCCCTGTGCTGGATGTGCACCCTGGTAGGATGAGTGCTCCTTGCTCAGCCTGTCGAGGTTTCCCCATCACTATAGATAGGTGTGGGGTTGCACCCCAAAAGTAAAGCCTTGGGGTTTAGTGCTGTCCCTCTTGTCATTGCTGGGAGAGAGTAGAGGCACTTGGAGGAGAGGTCTGAGTTAATTTTGACTCTGCAGTTTGAGTCCAAACTGTCCTTTTAGGCGCTTTTGGTATGGGAAGGACTTTGTTTAGCAGACACACAAATATTCTGGGGCAAGATCATCATCAGGATGAAGTTCCCCTGCCAAAACCATTTTGCTGACCACAAACTCTGAGTAACTGCATACATTTTCCCTGTGTTTACGTTTTCCTGGGAGCCTGCTGGCAGGTTCACCCGTGTGCTGCATCTGGCACGGAGAGTTCTAGCAGTGACGGGGTTTTGTAACAGCACGGAAGGACAGTGTGTCCAAGCAGCCCAGACACGTGCTGCCACGGGGTTCAGCTACAGGTGACCACGCTGGGGATGCCAGCACCTCATGTGTGAGATGGTTTTCCATCCAGAAATGATGGCATTTGGATTGACAGGACAAAGGAGTCGTGGAAATTGGTGTGTAGACATCACTTGGGTGGATGGGCGTGATTTGTGGGTGTTTGTGCAGCCATGACATTGGCAACTGGGTTTGGCTGTAGGTGAGCTTGGGGCAAGGGGGTCCTCCAGTTGAGGAGCTCTGTGTGGGGATGGTTTTGGAGAAATCAGTCTGGCTTTTCTCACCTGGCTTTTTCCATGTGCCCTGATGGAGGGTGTGAAAGAGCGTCAGTGTGTCATACTGTGTGACAGCACATCCAGATGTCACTGGAGAGCTTTTGTCAAACCTTGAGGAGAATCCCAGTTGTGCCAATTGCTGTGGAAAGGGGGCAGCCACTGTCCTGGGGACATGGGCCAGCAGGTCTTTGAGACCTGGGCTGGAGGCTCAGCAGGAGCTGAACCACAAACCAGGCAACGGCTGGGTGGATTTTGCAAGGAAAAGGCTGGAGTGATGGGCAGCAGCACTGGGACCACGTCACACTTAGGCACCAGCATTGGTCTGTGCCTGGGGAGAGCCCAAACCAACCTCTGCTAAAATGATATGGAGCTCTCCTTTGATAATCCTAATTTTTAGTGGTGTCCCCAAGGCCTTACTAACAGTTTTGAGCTTTGCCTCACTATGAAACATTCCTTCTAAAATGCTTTTTCTTGGACCAAAGTCATCCCTGGAGTATCTTTACTGAGGTTAGTGGGCTTGACAAGAAAAATCTGGGCTATTTAAGGCTGCAAATCTCTGCAGTTCTTAGGAACTTGCTCGTGTGTACAAGCAGCTCAGATATAATCAACAGCAAGTTTCTCTTGGAAGCTGTTTACATAACATTTCAGCAGTGTTTAAACCAATATTTATTTGTACAGAAAGGCTGTAAGGTCAAAAAGCGAAGCAATGTTACCTCTTGACAGAAGGGATGGAGCAAGGCAGCCACCTCAGCTTGCATCAGGTCCAGGACCCAAAGCCCAGCAGCATCCTCTTGCAGCAGCACCCCACAGTGAACCCTGATTTATGGGAGGGTTTGGGATTCCTCGTGGAAGATGCTGGGATGAAGGTTGGTGTTTGTTGTCATGTGGATGTGAACCACCAAGCTGCAGCTTGATGCAGAAGATGATTCCTCCTGGTGCTGATCCACAAGGGTTAACCAGAGGCTGCAAGAAGGGAGCTCCACAGTGGAATTATTTATTAGAAATCCAGATTTCTGGGAGTTTTCTCACTTTGATCTTGAAGTCCTGGTGAGCTTTAAGCTGTAGGCTGGACACTCAAACCAGCTAGAAAACATCCAGGGACTTATTGCCCTGCTTCAGCTGTGGTCAGCATTCAAAAATCCTTCAGAAATGAACCTGAGGAAAACATTCTGTGGATAAAGACCCAAAGGAGATTGATAGAGACAAACCTGATAGAGATAAACCTGATGGAGACAAACCTGCTGCACAAGCAGGGCTATACCAGTGTTAACAGCATCCTGCACTGGAGGACTGAGATGATGGAAGTGGCATTTGGGATGTCTGTGATGTGGCTTTCTCTGACAACATGGGTTAAGCTCCCCCAGGTTCTGGGTCCTGAACACATCCTCCTGCTGAGCAGCCTCAGCTGGCAGCTTCAAAGGCTGCACAGTGCAAAGGCAAAACCTCAATAAAGGATCTCAGCCATGAAAAAAAAAAAAACGTGGGTACCCAAGAGGCCACGTGCTGTGCATATGCCTGATAAACCACTCCTGGATTCATCCTTTGCAGAGGGTTTAAATTCTTGTTTATAAAATGGGGGTGTGAGATGGAAACCCTGATTGTAGCTGTGCTGCAGTCCCCAGGAGCTGGAGGAATCCCACTGGCCTTTGAAATGGAGAGCTGCTCGGGCCAGCTTCAAACTGGTGATGTGCTGGAAAGGGGGTTGTGGAAGATGAAAATCTTCTTTGTTTCAGAAAAGCTGGAGGTTTTTCCTTTGGAAGAGGAATGCTCCTGGGCTCTGGTTTGACTGCAGGATCTGAAGCTCTGCTGGGCTCTGCAATCAGGAGGAACCTGACTGACAAAGATAATGGCAGCTTAAGTTTTGGGCTGAAAGATAATTCCTGTCAGATGCTTTTGGCTGCTCTTGCAAAAACCACTTACTGAGGGTTTATTTCCAGTAGCCTGGGGCTAGAGATTGAATTGGGAGTTGAAAAGATACATATCATGGGGAAAACCATGTCCTGTGGAGATCCAGAGCTTTCCTTCTGAGCTGTGGCCGGACCTGGAGAGCATTGGTCCATGGTAGCTACATCCCTTGATGCTCCATGCACCTCCTTAGTACCACCAAGAGTGACTGAGACCTTCAAACACATCTCTTCTGATTTTTTGGGTGGGAGGGGGGTTGTCCCAGGCAAGACTCAAGGCATGTGGACACACAATCCCAGGCTGGGCTGGAAGGGACCCCAAGGATCATCGAGTTCCAACCCCCCTGCCACAGGCAGGGCCACCAACCTCCAGGCCTGGAGCTGGACAAGGTTGCCCAGGGCCCCATCCAACCCAGCCTTGAACACCTCCAGGCTTGGGGCATCCCCCACCTCTCTGGGTAGCCCCTTCCAGCCCTTCACCACTCTCTCCATGAAGAACTTCCCCCTGATGTCTCTCTGCATATCTCACTGGAGGTGGAAACGTGGGATCTGGGTGAGATTTCTCCTCTTCAGGGAAGAACAAGACACTTCAGAGGGCTCACAGCAAGGAGGAAGGGTGCATCAGCACAGGCCAGAAAGATGATGAGCCCCCAAACATAAAAATGAAAAAAATTAAAATATAGGCTCAGAGAGACAAAGGGAGAAGCCAAAGGCTAATACAAAGGTCTGGTAAATGAGAAGAAATCGATGTATAATACTGACAGGCTTCAGTCCCAACCAAAAAGGGAGTAAACCAAGTTCTGGAAGGAAAACAGAAGAGGAGTTGGAACTTGTGCAGAAGCTGGATTCACTCTCCCAATGTCCTGCCTTTATTTCTCCTCCATGCTGGTACACCCAGGGATTGCACTGGCTGTAGGCAGAGCTCCATGGGTTTGGAGCTCCACCTCCTCACCCTGCCATCTTCCCCTCTTCCCTCGGTGAGTACATCAACATGACCCACAGCAGAGCTCATCCCTTCACTCAGGGGACAGGCACCACGCAGGGTTTGAGGTTTGGGTCTCTGTCACTGCCCAGAAAAGGAAGCCCCAGGCCCAGTGTGCTGTGACCAGAGAGGTTGGATCTCAACTCACATCAAAGGGATCTTGGGGAGAAAATACCCACGAGAAACAAGACAAGGACGCAGAAATGGGGCATCCCCACATGGCTTTATGGGGAAGGGGAGCTCAGGCTATGGGGTGTAACAGCAGAGGGAACAAAAAGTTGCATCCAGCTGCTGCTAAACATCAGGAGCTTGTGGAAAACACCCAGAGGAGCATGTGTGGGGTGGATGTGGCCACTAATTCACTCCACGTGTGCCGCTGACAAAATGTGTTGAGGAAAGAGTGTTGCTGTGCTTACTCCAGAGCCTGGTGTGGGGGGTGAGGGGTTTCCTTCAGGCCTCAAAACAAGAGAAATTTGCCCTGGTTTGACTGGGAAACCTTGAGAGAGAGTCATGTGGGAGCAGAGCTGAGGGCTGGTGTGTCCCCAGCCCGCAGGATGGAGCAGCGACATTGAGCTGCTTTGGGAGGTGATGGGGACATGGGTTGTGCTTCAACCTTGTTTGTTCTCTGGGTTTCCTGGAAAATGTTTCACTGCTTCCCACTGGCATGATATCATACAACAGAATCACCAGATCCCTTGGGCTGGAAGAGACCTTTAAGCTCATGGAGTCCAATCCCAGCTTGACCTTGTCCNCAGAGCTCCCTCATCCACTCTTCATAGGACTTGTGCTCCAGACCCTTCCCCAGCTCCATCACCCTTCTCTGGACACACTCCAGCATCTCAATGTCCTTCCTGGAGTCTCTGGGCCCAGAGCTGCACCCAGCTCTTGAGGTGCAGCCTCACCAGAGCTGAGGACAATGGGACAATCCCTTCCCTGCTCCTGCTGGTCACCCCATTCCTGAGACAGGAATAAAAAGCCATTAGATGTATCCAAAACCTCTGTTGCATTTTCCCAGGAAGGACTGACTTTGGTTGGTGCTACTGGTGGGAACATGGTGAATCCCCTCCCTAAGGTGGTAGGGTGGCTGTGCTGGAGGTGGGCTGACAAGGTGGCATCAGGCTTAAGCAATGTCAAGAGGTTCACAACAGTTTCCCACTTTCTTGAACTCTAAGCCATTGGAAAACCCTTCTTGAGCTCAGTGGAGAAGGTGGTGGCTCTGAGCTAACTCTGACTGTCATTGTGTCCAACTGCACTGTTGTCCCCACAATGTGACTTCAACTGCCTCAACTATTCTCCAAGAAGCTGGGAACTAAGAGAAGCAAGGATGGATGGCAGCAGGAACGAGCTGCCCCATGCTGCCTGGGGGGAGGGAGCAGCTCCTGGTTGACCTCCCATGAACTCCTGTGGGGCAACCATGACCAGATGTGAGAAGCTGCTGGCAGTGATGTCATGTCCTGTTTGGTTTGAAGTGTTTGTCAGCTGTTAATTGCTTCCATTGAAGTATTTCAGGCAGCTACTGCACTTCAGCTGGGAGGATGGTTTGAGTAAGAACTTGGGAGTGGGCTTGAGTTATGTCTCAAAATAATGGGGTAGCGCTTCAGAGGGGGAAGCGAGGAGCTCTCCTCCAGGGCAGAGGTAGAAAAGGTGGTTTTAAGCACAGGGTATGTCTGTAGCTGAGATTTAGGGGTTTGATCTGGCACCACAAAGCTTTGGAGGCACCCTGCTGGAGGCAGCTGGGGAGTGTGGGGTGCTCTGGGTGAGCATCGTGGATATGGGGTGGGTTAGGGGACAACACCTTGTTCCAAAGGTGGAAATAAGAAGTGGGGTGCAAAATTCTGGCTACTTGCTGCAATGTGTCAATAGAGACAAATGTGGGTGAACCCCTGGAGAAACTTCTGGCTTTGCAGAGTTGTGCTGTGGGTGGTAGTAAGGGGGTGATGCATGTGACCAGTGTGGTGGGCACATCAGGGGGAGGGGAAGGACATGTGTTGGTCTCCATGAGCTGGTTTGGACCTGGGTCACCCACTGCTGTTGGACTGTGAGGTATTTCTTGCTCTGCTTAGCTAAAGTTTGTCAGTGTTCCTGCTGCACCCACTGTCTCCCTGGGACTGTTTTGTAGATTTTAATGTCAGAAGACCCATTAGGTCCAGGCTGTTCTGGTGTAGGTTATAGACCACCCCAGATATGGAGGGGCTGTACCTTCTGGCTGTAGACTCCAGATTGGAGAAGCCAACATGTTCCTAGGTCACCTCTTGCAAACAGGGATGAACATCTCAGTGTCTTGTTCCTACACTGAACTCATTCAGGGCTGGAAACAGGATCCTCTGCACCTCTAGTCTTAGCAGTACTGGACTCCTCCATCTCTCCTCTTGTGTAGCCCTCAGGCCTGGTGAGATCTTGTGAATCATCATGTGAGGACTTCCCTAAGTGAGAGTTGTGTGACCTGGCTGTCATCCAGGGCACTCCCCAGTTATCCCTGCAGGATTCACCTTATTGAGGCTTTGCAGCCCAGCGGGGTGGTGCTGGCAAACGGTCAAGTGACTGGAGGGCACATTTTGCTGGAAAAAAAACCAAACCAAAAAGGATGCTCTACCTGATCCTTGCTGTGAGCCAAACACTTGGCCCCTCCAGTGACCAGGCACTATGGTCAGTCCATCAGCAGAGGGTAAGGCAGCCTTCCTGCATGCCCAAACAGCTGGAGGTACACAAGGATGGGCAAGGCTTGGAAGAAACTGCTCAGGAAGAATAAATATCATTGGTCTTTGCTGCTATCCAGTGGGAAGGAATGCTCAGGTCTTCTGCTGCATCAAGAGGAGGGGTCAGCTCCAAGAGCCTGAGCTTAAAAATATTATCACCTGCTCTTCATGCAGCTTCTTGTCTTGTACTTTGCCTTGATCTAGGAGTAAAATCTCTTTTGTCTGAGTGTCATTGAGTAGCTGTAAGTCACCAGTCTGCCTGAACACCAGAGACACTCTTGTTTTGGCCTTTGGCCCTGGGACCTGATGTTTGCTTGTATTTACAAGCCCAGTAATTACTGTCCTGAACCTGTTATCAGGGTAAATACATACAAGGGAAATTGCAAGGTTATGGTCGAAGCTTGCAGGGTTTTAGACTAACAAATATTTTAGCCTGAAGATATATTCAACTTTATTTTCCTTTTAAGTGGCTCTGGGTAAGATGAGAAGTTGCCTGTCAAATTTGATGGGGTCAGTAAAATTCAACCGTGTTCTACTGTAATTAACATTTGAAAAGAATTTGCTTAGGAATTAGCTGTTGGCAGTGAAAAGCACCTCCTTGTATGGAAACAGAGCAAACCCATCGGGGTGGATACTCTCCTGCCTGGTGCAACAGTGGGAAGGGAAATCCATCTATTAACACTTGTCTTCCTGACAGTTACTTGAATGTTCATCATGGGAAGCCAACTAGATCAACCACAAGTGTCATCTCTGTGTCATTTAGAAATACAATAATCATCCCAGCCAGTGCTGAGTGAAAGAGATGTTTCTGCAGTGATGTGGGGGGAAATTTATAATCCAAAATGTGTAAAGAATGAAGCAGTCTGAAGGTTGAGTTGTCACTTGGTGCTCTATGTCCTGATGGAATAAGCTGGTTGTCCTGTTGGGAAAGCTCCTCTCTAAAGGCCACTCTGTAGAGCACAATAGCTTGTCAGAGTGTAGCAGAATAAATTGCAGTTGTGAAAGTTAGGGGCCACCTTGGAACAAAAAAAGAAATAGCTTGTGGTTCATTTCTGTGTGGTTCCCAGCTGGTAGAACAGGGAGGATGGATTAGCCCTTCCACAGTGCCCTGAGATGGAAGGTACCAGGGTATCACCCACTGCAGACATGAAATAAAGTCACTCAACTTGTTGCTTGGGCCACATTGGTTTTCACTGCAAAGACCAGCAAAATACCAGTTTTTATGATTGGCAGCAAAATAGCCCTTTGTCATCATCACTTAGAGACAACTACTCAGACTTCAGATTTCAAAGCATTATGGGGGTGGGGGGGGAAATCTGTTTCATTGAGATCACAGGAAAAATGAGGTTTCAGTTTATCAAAGGTTTGGCAGTTTGGCTCAATCTGCCAAATCCTTTCCTAATAAATAACTCAACAGGCTTTTTCAGGGAACAATAGTGTTACTTAATAGCACTCTGTAATTAAGGCTGAAATTGTATTGATAGACACCCAAAGGCTCTTTCGGTTGGTGTGGATTAGAGCTGCAGGGATGGGGAGCTGGTTTCAGAAGGTGCTGGGCTTAGCAGAAGATGACTTCTGATAGCTTAAGTGCTGTCTCTGAAACCATAAACAAAGTTGTGCCTCAAAGCTACTTTTCTTTCTTCCTTGATGAAGCTCTTGCTCTTTGGGGGGATAGGAGATCTCTTCTTCTTTTCCCTTTTTCTTTTAAAATACACTCCAGAAAGCAAACATCAGGGAGGACTACAAAACACTAAGCACTGCTAGACGTGGTGATTGGCAGCACTTCTGGTAATTTGGCTCATTAACATGCCAGCACAGTTGTTAATGCTGGGGACAGATGATCATATTAAAGAGCATCTGTTTTGTTGTGCTGTTTTATAACTGGTGGAGAGTTGATGTTCTGCCCTTCTGAACATCTCCGTGAGCACCGGTATAATAAATCTGTCTGGAGTCTTCCTGCTTTTTGTAGTGAGTTAGGGACTATTACNTATAGTGATGTGCACTCTGTGAAGTCCCACAGATTCTCCTGAGGCTCTGAGCTCTACAAGCCCAAGTGCCTCAATGCATCCATAGGTTTCCCAAGGCTTGCTGCTGACCTCTTCACTGGGATAGATTTGAATCCCAGTTTTGGCTCTTTCCAAGGTGAACAGCCAAGGGAGCAGGCTGAAACGTTCCTAGATGAGGCTCCTGGACCAGGGGCACTCATGAAACTTGGCCAGGCAATGGGCAAAATGTACCTCAGCACATGAGACCTATCATACCAGACCAGTGACAGGACAAGGGGCAAAAGGAAGGTCCATCTCAATGTGAGGAAAAACTTCTTCACTCTGTGGGTTCTAAAGCACTGGGACTGCTCAGAGAGGTTGGGGAGTCTCCAGAGAAGGAGAGATACAAAACCCACCTGGACACCAACCTGCTTGAGGTGATCCTGCTTTAGGGGGGGGTTGGACTAGATGATCTCCAAAGGTCTCTCTTCTGATTCTGCATGCAGGGACTGATCAAAGGAGATGCTTTGGTTGGTTGGTGTTTGGCTGCATGTCATTTCCAGCCCTTCCCTTTCTGGTGGCACTCACAGTGTGTGGATGTCAAGTCTCTTGTGAGTGACCTTGAGTGTGGTGGGGGTCAGCATGCTCAAACCAGCCCCTGGAAAAGGGGATGAGGCTGTGCTGCTGTGCTGCTGTGCAGAGGCTGCTGAGCTCTGCTCTGGTTCACCACTGCCATGTGACTGCTCTCAGAGCTTATGTTCAATGCTGACACAATGCTTGGGCTCAACTCCACTTGGTCCAGACCATATTTAAGACATTCTCAGAGGGTTTTCTTGGGCAAACATGCTTGCTCTTCTGCATGGCTGGGCAGGAGCTATTTGGGCTGTCTGATGTTATCTCTTCCTAGTTAGCTTACCTTTGTTGTTGCCTCAGGGCTGTCACTGGGGGTAGCAGAGCAGATTTCTAAGTCTGGTTGCTGTCCTGCAAGGCTGATATTGGGAAATCCCACCTTGGTTTTGTAGCACTCCTCTGGTCTTCTGCTTCCACGGTATGATGGCAAGAAGCCTTCACCTCCAGCTTGGCTTGGAGTTGCACTGACAAAGTGTGCAGATGGTCTGGATGGAAAGGAGATGAGAAATGACCAGGGAGAGGAGGATCCTTCCAGGTGGCAAGTCAGGGACCAGCCAGCACTGGCATGTGTGCACTGTGCACAATAGATGTCCCTTTGGAAACTTAATCCTTTAATTTCCCCTAATCAAGCAGGTTGAAATAATAATAATAATAAAAAAAAAGCCTTTCTCATGGTCATGTGAGCTGTAATTCAGAGCAACCTTTTTCTTGTAGCATTCTCTCCTACATAAAATTACTGTCTCTTGTTCCAGAAGAAGCTGCATTTGAGAGGAGTAATGAGCTGCCCTGGCAGGACTACAAAGAGCTTCGGAGGAGCAGGTACGGGGAGGATGAGGTAAGTGTTGTCGTTTGGGTGAAATAGGTGTGGAAAGTGCACTCTGAACACGTTAGTCTTCAAAGCCAGCAATAATTACTGCAGTTGAGGCTGTATCAGCAGTCAGGGCTGCGATTCAAGTCAGGCAGGAATACTTTGTGTAGGGCTTTTGTTCTCCAGACACCCAAGCTCCCCACCGGTGCGCCCCGTCGCAAGCAACTGGAAGTGTTGTGGCTTTGAGTTGGCGATGGTTCTCTGTGTAGCCTTGTCTTTGATGCCTTCATTCACAGCGCCCTCTGAGTCCATGAATATGACTAGACTGTAATTACCTTTAATGGCCAAACCATGAAAAGAGAAAATGAGGAATGGGGTGGGTGGCAGCAAGACAGATCTTGCACGGGGCGCTGGCAGCTCAGAGGTCTGTCTGTGCGGTGGCTCCTGGCAGGACTGAGCTCCCCAGGAGCGCTGCTTTTGGTCTCCTCTCCCTTCCTGCTGCCTCTGTAGTCGCTGCAGAGGCTTGGGGTCGAGCTGGTGTTGCACAGTAGGTGTCTCTGAGATGATGTGTGTGCTTTCTCCGTAAGCGCGTGCAAAATACAGCGTCGTTCTGTGTGCTGCCAAGAACAAGGATCCCCACTAGAGCTTAATGGTCAGTGTGTCCCCAGTTTACAGAAGAGAAATTAATGGGTTAAATGACTTAATGACTTGGGTCACCAGCAAGCTACTGGCAAAGTTATGACAATGTTTTGATGCGCTGAGTTGGAGGTACCCAGCTCCATCGCCCCTGTGTGCTGCTCTTAGTCAAGTCATGGCTTCCCTCCACTGAACTGCACCTGCTGTGGGTCTTCTCTGAGGACACTGGGGTGGGTGGTCACAGTAAGCACCTAGAGAGTAGAGCTTTGCAAGTGATGGAGTTGGGGGTGTTCAGTAAGGGAAGTTGGAAGGTAGACTTGGTGGCGGTAGGTTAATGGTTGGACTGGATGATCTTAGGGGTCATTTCCAGCCTTAAAAATTCTATGATTCTAAGTCCATCTGTGGGCTTGGGGTTGCTCCACACAGTCCATGTCCACCTGTGCCTTCGGGATAGGGTGCAGCCATCACCCTGGAGCATCCACCCCCTCTTCCAGCGGGGGATTCCCACAACAGTTTCGGTTACTCCTGGGGTTCAGCCGTGAGCATCAGGCATCAGTGGGGCTGTGCCTGAGTGCTCAGAGCCAGCCCCAGCCCATCCCATCACCCATCTGGAGAAAGTCCCTTCTCTGTGAGTCGTGGGGTCACTTTCCCTGCTGGGAACAGCTTGAAACAGTCCCCATCACACACAAAGGCGGTGTCAGACGCTCCATCAGCCGCCCTGTCGCCAGTTTTATCCCGGAGCACAATAGAGAACCGATCTAATCTCTCCACCAAGGCTCTTCATGAAACTTCTCCCCCCAAAGAGCTCTTGTGCCCCAGAACAATAAATACCACGGACACGCTGCCAGCATCATACTCAGACCTGTGGGCACGTCTCCCCCAGGCCTGGTGGGGTCTGGGCACCTCTGTGGCCGCTGCCCACGCGGGCTGGCGGGCAGCCGTGGCGTCCCGGCGACAGCAGGTCTGCTGGCAGCAGCGAGGGCCGTGGGCACCGCGGGGTCTGGCGCTTGGGCCACGCGGTGACGTCCAGGCCCGCGTGTCCGGCTGCACAATGCGCCAGTATGGCGGCCTGCGGGAGGAATGCGGCCCCCGGGCGCCGTGTCACCGGGGGCAGTCGGGGTCTCGCTGGAAAAGGTCAGGCAAACGAAACACAGCGGAGCTTGTCTGGTGGACAATAAGGGATGTGTTGTGGCAGGGTGAATGGGCTGATGGGAGGGGATGTCAAATGTTTACTCTGGGTTTCCACAGAGCGGTCAGGCGAGGACCGCGGCCTCCAGGCCTCCTCGGAGCGGTGAAGGCTGTTGTAGGAGCATCAGGACTCATCTGGTGGGAGAGGCGGTGGTGAACCTGGGTTTTTTCGCTTCTGACACCTTCGTGGTCAAAATCAGGTGTCACATAAAGCCAACAGCAGCAGCAGGAGTGACAGATGTCACTTGAGTTGGTGCTCTGGGTCCCATTCAACAACATTGTCTCATTCAAACCCCCTTTGAATTGTCTCATTGAATGAGACAACGTTGTTGAATGGGACCATTAACCAATTGGTCAATTAACCAGTGCAAGCATCTGTCACCAGTTCTGTGGTGCATCCTAACACCTTTCAGCATGTCAAAAGGTCCCCTCAGTCTGGTCTCAGATGAAGTGCTGGGTGGTGGTTGTTGAAGTGTCTGTGCTGCCTGTCTGCGTTGGTTTGCACGTTGCTGATGGGTACGAGCTGATCTAAGAACCTCTTCTCAGTGGCCTGTGGGGACAGGACAAGGGGCAATGGCCACAAGTTGGACCATAGGAGGTTCCACACTGATGTGAGAAAGAACTTCTTCACTTTGAGGGTGACAGAGCCCTAGGACAGGCTGCTCAGGGGGATTGTGGAGTCTCCTTCTCTGGAGATATTCCAGACCTGTGTGACCTGCTCTAGGGACCCTGCTCTGGCAGTGGGTTGGACTTGATGGGCTCTGGAAGTCCCTTCCAACCCCTATGATTCTGTGATCCTGTGACTTCTCCAGCACCCCAGTGCTGCCTGTAGGAAACCAGGATCAGCTGTCCATGGGCACTGTTACAAGCCCATGATGTTTGTCTGGAGCTGCTTGACTGCATGTGCTGCCCATCAAGGGATGCATCCAGGGCTGTGGATGCTGCTTTTCACTGGTAAATGTGGTCTTTAGTGGCTGTATGAAACCAGAGTGCCTGTCCCACATGGACCATGATATATGGGCAGCGTGGTAGGATGGGACGAGGGGATGCAGCCCTTCAGAGGTGTCATGTGAAGCTACTGGGGCCAGCTGGGCATACCAGGGTAGAACAGAGCCCCAGACCCACGCAGGGGCCAATGCCAGCAGCTCAGTGACCTGCTTGCCCTTGGGCAGGCTGCTCAGACTGGTGAGGTTTGGAGCGTGGAGAGCATGACTTGTGCATCGCGTCTCCTCCTCCTGCCAACGCTCCAATCCCATTCATTAGGGAGAACTTCACAGGCTTTTAATATACCTTCCTGGGTTTAATTTACAACTTGGGGAAAGATAGACAAGGTGACAAAGTGAGCTGAAATATGAAATTACTTTAATTGCAGAGGAGGACAGTTTATAGGCTTCAGAATCCAAGTAATTTATTTTAATGATCTCTTCTGCCCTCAATGCATAATTACCCTTCGCATGCCGAGCTGGTTTCAGGAGAGGTATGCACTGAAAGCTGGTTGGACCTGTTCAGACAGCAGAACTTCAGCATCTAATAATCTGAGATGAAAAAGGAATTAAAAGCAAAATATATTGTAATGTCAGAAACACTTCTCACACTGGAGACTGGGGTTTGCTTAGTTTCCCAGAGATGGCCGGGGTCTGTCTGGAAGCTGCAATCCAAGGTGCCTGGTTGAGTTCCTTTCCAACCCTACACCATGAAGCACTTGGAAAAATCTCTAGGAGTTAACACAAGGGCCAGTGGGAGAGGAGATGGAAAATGTTTTCTGTCTCTGTAGTTCATTAGATTGGTGGGTTGGATGTTTGGGGTTGTAGTAACAGGGGAAAAAAAAAAAGATTTTAAGAGAAATCAATCTTTTCTTGCACGAATATCTGCTTTTGGCTGGTTGTGCTAGAAGCCAGCCAGAGACTTTCAACACCATTGGCAGAGGGGCTGTCCATCAGCAAAGCTGCCATCGTGACATTTCAGGTCCCACAGCTCAGAAACCTGGGGATGTTATTGAAGTCTCTCACTGGGTGATTGGGCACATGAACGTCTTGGTGCTTCCTGACTCTTGTGATGGAGCTGCTGTGTGTGTTTGTATGGGCAAGGCCTGGCACAGGGAGCTGCTGGAGGTGTGATGAGGCTTGATCTAGCTTCACTTTGAAGGAGGTTGTCTTGTAATTACCTGGCTTGGCTTAGCTCAGCTCTGCCTTTGCATATCCCCTTCTCCGGTGTCCAAGAGCTCTTCGGTTGAGCTTGGCCTGGCTTATTCAAAAGAAAAATGCTGATGCCTTCAGAAACCTGAGCACAGTGCTGGGCTCTTCTTCTGGCAGGGTGGTAAAGTAGGAGGAAATTGGGTGTAACCTGAAGAAGCTGGAAAGCAATGATGAGCCTGGGCTGGTGGGGCTCATGCCAAGGAGCGGGCTCTGTAGCCAGGCTGATGCTCCTTCCTGCAGGGAAAGGAGGTGAAAATACCCTTTTTTTATAAGGATCATTAAGTTCCTTGGACTGGACAGTTGTGGCATGGAGCTCTCCAAGCACAGTCTTCCCAGGTGTTTATGGATTATTTTCAGATTTCTTTTAAAAAACCACAAGGTTGGGCTGTGTGCCAAGCGATCACAGGAGTCCTTAAGGTCTCTCTTAGCTCCCTCTGTGTAAAGTGACTCCACCACTTCCCTGGGCAACTCATTTCAAAGGGTTGTCAGGTGTTGGAACAGGCTGCCCAGGGCAGTGGTGGAGTCCCCATCTCTGGAGGGATTGGAAAGGCCAAGAGCTGAGGTGCTGAAGGACATGGTCTAGAGGTGGCCTGGGCAGGGACTCCATGAGCTTAAAGATCTCTCCCAGCCCAAGGGATTCCTTGATTCTATGATTCTAAGTGGTCATGAATATGTGGTAAAATGGGACAGTCTCCAAATCCAAGGGGATGGATTTCAAGCTGGAGGAGGGAAGGGTCAGGTGGGAGATCAGGGGAAATTCTTCATAGAGAGTGGTGAGGTGCTGGAAGGGGCTGCCCAGAGAGGTGGGGGATGCCCCAAGTCTTGAGGGGTTCAAGGCCAGGTTGGATGGAGCCCTGGGCAACCTTGTCCAGCTCCAGGCCTGGAGGTTGGTGGCCCTGCCTGTGGCAGGGGAGTTGGAACTCCATGATCCTTGGGGTCCCTTCCAACCCAGACCAGCCTGGGATTCTGTGTGATTCTGTGAAAAGTTGATGTTCCCCAGTGATGGCACTTTTGCTGAATTCTTAGAGCTTGATTTGTTATGCAGATGATTGACTGTGGCTCTTGAAGTGCCACAAGTAGAGCTGGTGCAGCTCTGTGGCTTCACAGCCGCTGGTAATGAGGCCTTTCAGACTTACCAGCAATGTGAAACTGCAGTAAATGAATTTCCCTGAGTAGCTCTGACTCCTCCTTGGCCAGATTGGTCTCCAGAATGAAGTGCTCCTGGCCTGCAGGAGAAGTGTGACATTCCTCCCCAGAAGAAAATCTCACAGGTCCATCATGCACCCACCCCAGCGCGCAGACACGGCCTCTCTGGCCCAGTTCCCTCACCACCTCCACCAACTGCCTTAAAACCACGCTCAAAAAACCCCAAACCTATCTTAGAAAGAATGTGAAGGACACAAAGTTCATGTCTTAAACCTGGGAAACACTAAAACAAAGCTGCTTTTTGTAAACTTGTGCAATCTCCTGCCCTGGCTTCCAGCCTGCTTTGATGTCTCCACTGCTGTGAGACACAAGTGGAAGAAGCGGTGGAAGAAGAGGCCATATGGCCTCTTTATGCTCTTTTTCATGCATATTGTGGGAGATGTGATGGAGGGGGGATGCTCCTGCTGGGCTCTGCATCTTTGCTTCATGGTGTGTGTAGCCACAGAGCTGGTGTATTGTGTGCTGGTGGGTTGTTGGGTGGACGTGGTGGGGAACGCTCGGAGGTGCAGATGGAGTCTCATGGCTGTTGCACATCTGTCCTGTGAGAGATGGAGGCTCCAGGCTAAGAAGCACATGGGAGAATTATTTGGGAGTGGGATGGTGGGGCTGGGTGATGCCTGACATGAGCACAGATACCTCTGCAAAGGGATGGGGTGCTGAGGAACTGGTCTCCACTTGGCCGCTCACGGTGGGCTCCCAGGAAGCCTCCCAAGCTTTGCACCCAGGTTCTCCATGCCCATCATTGGCCATGTCCAGTGCACAGTGCCCAGATCTCAGCACAGCATCCTTCCCCCTTGCTCCTCTCCCTGGAATAACCAGTCCTTGGCATGAAGCAGCCTGGGGATTCCAGGACAGGCTCTCCTGGGTGTTTTATTGCCCAAAGCAGTTTTGCAACGGTGCCTTTGAGGGCCAGGGGTGAGGAAAACACCACGGGGTGGTCCAGACCGGCTCCTCATTTCCAACATCAAGTCCTACTTTTTAGGGAAAACATCTTTTTGTTGTTGTTTTGACAGTGAGAAATTTAGGGTTTTCTGCTTCTTTTTTGTTATTATTTTTATTTTTTTGACCTGAAGTAACAGCAGTTTCCAGACAATTCAGGCTCAGGGACCAAACTGACTTAATCCCTCGCGTTGTTTTCTTACGCGAGGGTGTGCGAACTACAAGACCGATCTTGTTCAGACCCTCACTGTCTGCTTTACTTGGAGGCCAAGAGAGGAGCCACGATGCTGCTGGGGGTGGGGGGAGGGAAACCAAGTGGTGGGAAGGTTGTGGGATTGGTGGTGCTGCTCAGCAAACAGAAAGAGGGAAAGGAGAGTGATTTCTCAGTCTGTTTCCTAACTCCAAACACGACCTGAAGTTTTTATAAACTTTCTGCTCGTGTTTCAGGAAACTGCAAATGAAGCTGCATTCCTCTGTGTGGGTATTTTATTTTATTTTATTTTATTTTATTTTTTCTCTTTTTTTTTTTGAGATGTAATAAAACATCATCACCTACAAGTCTGCGAGCTTTCAAAGTGTTCTCTGGAGGGTCAGTGAGGAGTGGAGGTGGATTGACTGAGGGATGGAATAAAGTCTCTTTATTATCCCTGGGATTATGATTTCACTTGATTTTGGGCACTGGAGCATCAGGAGATTGGTGGTGTCTGTTCTCACTGGCTTGTCACATGTGATCTAGATGCCATAATGGTGGTGTCCATCCCCTCTGGTGCAGGGGAAAACACATCAGCTGAGGAAGCTCAGAAAATGAAGTGGTTTTTTCCAAAATGAGGGCTGTGAAGGCCAAGTGTAACCAGTGAGGAAAAGACAACATGTTAAATAAGAATATAAAAATAGCTGGAGTGGGGGTGGACTGAAGGCCAAGTGCAACTGGGGATGGAGCAGCCGTGGCAGGACGTGGTCACAGCATCACGTGGCTGTAGGAGGGTCTGTCCTCCACCATTTCTTTTAAATCTTTAAGCTGGTCCTGGTGTCTAAAGCACAAAACCTCACAAACCAGTGGCTTTCTGGAGGTGAAGCTCACAGGCTTGCCTGGTTAGATGATGAAGGGATGGAGCATCTTCCTTCTGAGGACAGGATGAGGGAGCTGGGGCTCTTGAGCATGGAGGAGACTGAGGGGTCACCTCATTAATGTCTATAAATATGCAAAGGGTGTCAGGAGGATGGAGCCAGGCTCTTCTCAGGGATGGCCAGGGACAGGACAAGGGGCTGTGGCTCCAAGCTGGAGCAGAGGATGTTCCATGGGGACGTCAGGAGAAACTCTTTCCCTGTGAGGGTGATGGAGCCCTGGACCAGGCTGCTCAGAGAGGTTGTGGAGTCTCCTTCTCTGGAGACATTCCAGACCCATCTGGACACATTCCTGTGTGCCCTGATCGAGGTGATCCTGCTCTCACAGGAGGTTGGACAGCTGGGCTGATGCTATAGAGTAGCATCAGTAGCTGATGTGGTGGGGCCAGGTCCTCTCCTGCAGTTCCAGGCAGGAGAAGGGATGTGGGAGGCAGGGTAGGGGCAGTGCTGGTTTGGTGTGATGTTCCTGCTCACTGGAAAGGGACAAGGGTGCTGCCTGCTTCCTTTTGGGGGTGATTCCAGGGGTTTTGTCTGTGCTCCTGTCAGGAGATGGGGTGAGGGGTGTGTGGCTTAGGTGTGATTCCAGCATGGCCACCTTTCCCAGCACACTCCTGCTCCTTACAGATCCTGTAAATGCCTGGGGTGGAGAATTCTTGGAAGCCAAATTGCTTCTAATAATTCATCTTTACAGTCCACCACAAGAATAATACAGCATATGTGGTGCCCTGCAGCATGTGTGAGACCTTGAGATGTTGTGAATGTGAAGCACATTGTGCTGTAGACCTCCTGTGACACATGGTGCTAGCCATGATTCAGTGCAGACCTCGGTGTCCCTTTTGCCTCATTGCCACCTCATTAACTCATTAATGGTGGCTCCTTGCCCTGCTGCCCCTCCCCTGTGGAACTGGGAGCAGAGCTGGACCCGGGAGAGACCCTGCAGGTTCCTCCAGGCCCCACGTGTTGGAGAGCAGCCCCACTGCCCAGCACCAGAGACCTAAAATCATTCAGCAAAGGCAGTCCAGGATGCTTGGTTAATTAAAGAAGACCCATTACTGGCAGATGTGGGGCATATTTATTTTTTAAAGTCTGTTACTGACAGTGAGAACATGGCTCTGGCGAGAGATCTGAGGCTATGGCTGTGTAACTCCCTTGAAAAAAGGGATGGACTTTTTTGCAAAGCTAAACCAAACCCCCATGCCCCACCCCCTCCCTGCCAAGGAACAGCCAGGATCAAGGAGGTAGGGAGCTGGAAGGGACACAGGCTGTTATTTACACAAAGTTTCCACCTCCTTCCTTCCTTCCTACCAACTCCCCATGACCCAGACCTGCCTGGTGAGGAAAACTGCTCCCCAGCCTTGCCAATTCTGGGATAAATAGGTCATCCAAAATATGCAAAAGGCAGTTCCAAGTCTTGCAACAGTCAGAAAGATCTCACAAGTCTTTGGATGCATAAAGCCCATAGTAACCTTAGTTACTATGGTGTTACTTCCACCGTGGTTTTGAAGCTCTGGGTGCTCCACAGTGGTCCAGGGGCAGCCATGTGGCACATGAGGAAGCAGAACACCATTTCCAGCTTTATTTCACCCATTTTCTAGTTCAGACCCTTCCAGCAGTGATGGCAGCTGCAGTCTGCATCAGTACAAACAACAGGCTTTTATACCTCCCTGTGGATGTGGGCTGTAATCTTTTAATTAAAGCAGAGAAGAGAACAGCCAAGGATGTCTTGATTTAAGCCTCGGTGCTGCCTTTGACCTCGCAAAGTGGAGCTGCCAAGTCCTGCTGGAGGATTGAGGATGATACAGGAGGGTTTCCTGAAGGAAACTCTCCAGCATCCTGCAGAAACTGGCAGAGATTTATCCAGTTTGCTCAGACCATGCAAGGCACCTCTAGAAATAAGGGGCTGGGAGGGGAGAAAACTGTTGAAAACTCTCTGCTCTGCCCCTGTTCAAACCTCTGTACTTTCTGTACTTGATACAGTGACTGAGTATGATCTCTAGGTAGTATTTCTGCCCTCTCTTACTGTTTCCACCACTGTTTTTCACAAACTTTTGCTCTCAGTGAACATTCAAACTGTTTGCAAGGTTGTTGACCCCCACCAAGTCCCCAGGGATGATAAGTCAGATTTCTCACAGCTCAGACCCAGGTAGTGCCATGGTTTATCTTGTGCAAGAGGTTGAAAACATTTGTAAGTGTCTCTGCAAGTCAGCAAGTTGTTGACCACAATCTTGGTGTCCCCTTGGTGTTCCCTGTGCTGCAGTAACAGTTACCTACAGTGGCCTTCTGGGAGGCTTTAATCTGCCTGATGCTGAAATAACAGATACTTCTGCCACAGCAGAGCTCATCATAGACTCACAGGATCACAGAATTGTCTTGGTTGGGAGGGACCCTTTAGATCATCAAGTCCAACCATCACCCTAACCTGCCAACCATTACTAAACCAGGTCCCTCAGCACCACATTTAACCATCTTTTAGATCCCTCCAGGGATGGAGACTCCACCACCCCCCTGGGCAGCCTGTTCCAGTGCCCAACAACCCTCACTGTGAAGAAGCTTTTCCTAATATCCAATCTGAACCTCCCTTGGTTCATGATGCCATTGCCTCTTGCCCTATCACCCATCACTGAGGAAAAAAAGGTCAATCCCTGCATCCCTGCACCCACCTTTCAGGTAGTTGTAGAGAGCAATTAGGGCTCCCCTCAACCTCCTCTTTTCCAGACTGATCACCCCAGTTCCCTCACCAGCTCATCACATTTAATCACCAGTCCCCACCCCAGCCTCTTCAGACACACTCCAGCATCTCAAGGTCTTGTCTGGCATGAGGGGCCCAATGCTGAACACAGGACTCCAGGTGAGGTCTCCATGTGTGTGTGGTCCATGTGGTGTACTCCAGAGCTGAGCACAGCAGGGCTGTCCCCTTGCTGCAAAACCAGAATCAAGCACCTTGGTCTAATTTTACAATATATTCATTTTGTAAAGAAAACTGTTCTTAGAATCATAGAATGATTAGAGTTGGAAGGGACTCCCAGAGGTCATCTAGTCCAAACCCCTGCAAGAAGCAGGGACACCCCCAACTAGATCAGGTTGCTCAGGGCCTCACCAACCTGGCCTTGAACGTCTCCAGGGATCCAGGGGCATCCACCACCTCCCTGGGCAACCTGTTCCAGTGCTCCACAACTCTCACAGGAAAGAACTTTTTCTAATATCCAATCTAAATCTCCCTCCCTCTATTTTGAAACCATCACCCCTTGTCCTGTCACAACAGGCCCCACTGAACAGCCTCTCCCCATCTTTCTTGTAGGCCCCCTTGAGGTACTGGCAGAGCACTAGAAGGTCTCCCCAAATGGGGTGGATGCCCCATTCTGCACAGTGACACTTGCCCGTGCACTGGTGTGATGGAGGTTCACACCTCCCGCTCTCCTGGGCTGTTTTATCCCTTATGGCCAGTGACAGGACAAAGGGCAATGGGTCCAAGCTGGAACATAGGAAGTTCCATCTTGAATATAAGGAAAAACACTTTCCCTGTGAGGGTGCCAGAGCTTTGGGCCAGGCTGCCCAGAGAGGTTGTGGAGTCTCCTTCTCTGGAGATGTTCCCGTGTGATTTAATCGAGGTGACCCTGCTCAGGCAGGGGGCTGGACTAGATGGTCTTTGGTGGTCCCTTCCAACTCCCAAGCATTCTGTCATTCTATGAGCAGTGAGACCCAAGGCAGATCCCAGGGTTTGGTGTTGCAGAGAGTGTTCCACAGCAGAGACACCCGGCCTGGGGTAGCGAAAGGTGGGAAATAAAGGAAGCGAATGTCGTTAGCGAGCGCCGAGTCCGTTATTAACAACTTCCTGGCATTGTCAGTCCTCTCTCCACTGGCAGTCCTGCAGCCTGGCCCGTGTCCAGGCATCAGCAGCAGGTATTTCCCTCCTGCCCACAGCTCCATCCATCAGCATCCTCCACCAGCTCCGTCCCCCTGCGCTCTGAGGAAGCATTAAAAATAATAACATGAGCTATGGGATGACCCGTGGGTGAGAGCATCTCTGCACCTGCAGGCCCAGGGGATGGCTTCTTACCTTGGGACAGCTGCTCCAACAAATGTCTCAGTATCTGTTCAGTAGGGCCTGTTGTGACAGGACAAGGGGTGATGGGTTTAAAATAGAGGGAGGGAGATTTAGATTGGAGATTAGGAAAAAGTTCTTTGCTGTGAGAGTGGTGGAGCACTGGAACAGGTTGCCCAGGGAGGTGGTGGATGCCCCTGGATCCCTGGAGATGTTCAAGGCCAGGTTGGATGAGGCCCTGAGCAACCTGATCTAGTTGGGGGTGTCCCTGCTTCTTGCAGGGGGGTTGGACCAGATGACCTCTGGGAGTCCCTTCTAACTCTAATCATTCCATGATTCTATGATTGTATCCGGTGATGAAGAAATAGAAAACAAACTCACACACCAGGATCCACAGTTGGGATGTGTAAAAAAAAAAAAAGGGATGCAAGATAGTCAACTTCTACATTTCCTATTTTAATTAGATATTGGGAAGAATTTCTGTCCTAGAAGGGTTGTCAGGTGTTGGAACAGGCTGCCCAGGACAGTGGTGGAGTCCCCATCCCTGGAGGGATTGGAAAGGCCAAGAGATGAGGTGCTGAAAGACATGGTCTAGAGGTGGCCTGGGCAGGGTCAAGCTGGGGTTGGATTCCATGAGCTTAAAGGTCTCTTCCAACCCAAGGAATTCCTTGATTTACAAAGAAATAAGCCTTAAATCTCTAGAAGGACAGCAGTTTACCTGCAGCACACATCTGCACATTTTTATTCCTTTTTATTTTGTGAGCTCTGCGCTTTCCCAAACGCTGTGTAGCAAGAGGTGTTTAAGGCACAGGTTTTAAACCTCTCTTTGGTACTATTTCTGCAGTGAAGTCACCCATGTAGGATAAATAGTAGCTGATCTCTTGGTAGTGAGGTACATGCTCTCCTTCATGCCTGACTGGAGTGGAAATGCAAAATACTCTGGCATCTGCTTCCAGCAGGCGCCTGCAGAGAAGGATGTGGACTCGGCATCCTCCATCCCAGGCCAAAGGCAACGGATCTTGCTGGTGCTGCCTCAGTGAGGAGCCCCTTGTCTGCTGTGGCTGAGGGGGCAGGGGGGTAGTTCTTGGGACAGAGGGGGATTTTTAGACAGTATTTCCCTGCTCAGCATAAAGGCAAAGCACAGGTTGCTGCAGGGATGAGGTTACACATGGAAAATGCTGGGAGAGGGTCGTGCGCCCGACGGGTCCTGTTTGATGATGTGTTGACTGGACAGGAGCCAGCAGAGTGTCCAGGTGGCCAAGGGCATCCTGGCTTGGATCAGAATCAGCATGACCAGCAGGTCTTGGGAGGGGGCTGTGCCCCTGGACTGGGCACTGGTGAGGCTGCACCTCGAGGGCTGCATTCAGCTCTGGGCTCCTCACTCCAAGAAGGACATGGAGGTCCTGGAGCGGGTCCAGAGGAGAGTGATGGAGCTGGGGANGGGAGATGAGGTGATCAGGGAGATGGGTCAGGAGAGAACAGGGATGGTTGGACTTGATGAACTTAATGGTCTTTTCCCACCTGGGGATTCTGTGATTATGTCTAACATAGACATAGAAACTGAAGCCATACAAAGTGGCCAAGCTGCCATTCCTTCAGGAATTATCCCTTTTTCTAATAAAATAATAAAGGGGTTCATCTCTCCTGGGACAACCTCCTTGGCTGGTGTGTGTGAGGTGTCCAGCTGACGTGACAAACACCCCGACGGCTCTTCGGCCACTTCAAGTTTCCGTCCACAGAACATAATTATCACACATTACACTCTGTTTATTTAAAGAAGGGAAAATACAGCAGCAATCAGATTTTGTGCCAAGTTACAGGGGAAAATAAAAAAAAAAAAGCTTTTTAAAGAAGTAAATATGCTCCCAGGAGGCTGGTGAACAGGAGATCCTGGAAACAAAAGCACGTGTCCCTCCTGCTGCCCGTGAGCATCCTCATCCCGTGCTGCTCTGCTTTGATTTAGCTCAGGGAATAATGATGCAAACAAAGACATCAAATGGTGTGAAGAGCATCAGGCAGCAGCTGATGAGGAGGGGAGTGCTGGATTGCAAGGAGGAGGAAGGCTTGATCCTGAGGTGCCTTGGATGTGGGATTCGGAGCGGTGTGGAGGTGTTCTGACTGGTACCACTGCTGGGTTCTGCTTGTTTCCCCAGCCAGACTCAGCTTTTTCTGTCACTATTTCATCAGTCCCAACTTTTCTGCTTGTAAATGAGCCTTGTGCTTTTGCATATCATAAATATTTTAACATTGGGTCTTACCTGGGCTTTGTGGGAGGGGAGTGATGCTCGTGACGGTGCCTGGGCCACGAGGGAGAGGGCAGCTGGTTCACAGGGGCTCTGTTCCCCCAGAGCAGTGGCAGATGAATGGCAACCAGCCATGTGCCAGGGAGGGGATGAGCCACAGCACCCCAGCTTGTGGCTCTGGCCTTCTCCTTGTCCATCACCTGCTGCTTTGGGAGGTTTGCAGATCATGTGAGGGTTGTTTTTCACTGACTCTTGGGAAAGAGCACACGAGAATGAAGCTACTGCTTAGAAACTGAAAAACTTCTTGTTTTACCTGTTTTCATGGGAAAATGTAAACATTACTTGTGGGTGCTGGACTGACTTTGAACTCAGAGGCCACCCTGCCACCCCCTAATGTCTTTGTTACCTGTGTAGAAACTGGAAGGTGCCCAACTGTCCGTTTGCAAACACAACACCAAACACATGCACATCCCCATCCCCAGGTGGAAAAAACAGTTGGTGCCTCACTCCTGGTTCCTCTGTGTGAGCCAGAGGAGGTCCAGGAGTATCACAGCCACCCTGGTCCCCAGGGTGGGGTGACAAANATGCAAACAAAGACATCAAATGGTGTGAAGAGCATCAGGCAGCAGCTGATGAGGAGGGGAGTGCTGGATTGCAAGGAGGAGGAAGGCTTGATCCTGAGGTGCCTTGGATGTGGGATTCGGAGCGGTGTGGAGGTGTTCTGACTGGTACCACTGCTGGGTTCTGCTTGTTTCCCCAGCCAGACTCAGCTTTTTCTGTCACTATTTCATCAGTTCCAACTTTTCTGCTTGTAAATGCACCTTGTGCTTTTGCATATCATAAATATTTTAACATTGGCTCTTACCTGGGCTTTGTGGGAGGGGAGTGATGCTCGTGACGGTGCCTGGGCCACGAGGGAGAGGGCAGCTGGTTCACAGGGGTTCTGTTCCCCCAGAGCAGTGGCAGATGAATGGCAACCAGCCATGTGCCAGGGAGGGGATGAGCCACAGCACCCCAGCTTGTGGCTCTGGCCTTCTCCTTGTCCATCACCTGCTGCTTTGGGAGGTTTGCAGATCATGTGAGGGTTGTTTTTCACTGACTCTTGGGAAAGAGCACACGAGAATGAAGCTACTGCTTAGAAACTGAAAAACTTCTTGTTTTACCTGTTTTCATGGGAAAATGTAAACATTACTTGTGGGTGCTGGACTGACTTTGAACTCAGAGGCCACCCTGCCATCCCCTAAAGTCTTTGTTACCTGTGTAGAAACTGGAAGGTGCCCAACTGTCCGTTTGCAAACACAACACCAAACACATGCACATCCCCATCCCCAGGTGGAAAAAACAGTTGGTGCCTCACTCCTGGTTCCTCTGTGTGAGCCAGAGGAGGTCCAGGAGTATCACAGCCACCCTGGTCCCCAGGGTGGGGTGACAAACCCACTCACCACAGCAAACCCTGTGCTGATGCTGCTGTGGTGTGTNCGGGGGGGTTGGAACTCGATGATCTTTGGGGTCCCTTCCAGCCCTGACCAGACTGGGATTCTGTGAAAGCTGAGTGCAGAATGAAAAGCTGCTGAGGAAATGGGTCTAAACCCCTTTTCTAAAGGCTGGAAGGAGGTGAGATGGGAGGTGTGAGGCAGAGCTGCATCCCTGGGGGCTGCTCCTGGCTCCCTCACTGCCACCTTGGGCTAGAGGGACCTGGGCTGGTTGGAGGGGAGGCAGTGCTCCAGTACAACTGGCTCCAGAATAAGAATTTGGGGCTTTTATGACAAAGTTTGACATTTGGACATTTACTTCTAATCTTCTAAGGTCGGCTTGGGGTCTTTTTGTATGTTTTTGAACTTTGTAAAAGCAATGGGCTGTGCCAAATGACCATTCAGCTCAAGGCAGAGTTTAGATTTTGGGCTCCATATGTTGGGCATGGCCTGGGGCTCCCCAAAAGTCTGTCCCAGGCAGTGAAACAGTTGCCACGGTAGGGTTTCAAAGCTAGGGTTTGGGGTTTTTTTTAGATAAAAACAACCCTAAAACCCCAAATAAATATTATTCCTTGCCTGGAGCAAAGGTGTATGAAACCCACAGCTTTCAGGGCAGCCAGCTTCACCATTGAATTTGCACCCTTGAAAAGTCCCTCACATTTAAACCATCACTGTTAGAGGAATGTCCAGCAGAGATGCAGCAGCAAAAAAGAAAAATAAAAAAAATCCATAGTCTGTCCAGGAAAGGGCCTAAATCAAACAGTTATTGGGCTCAGCAGAGCTCAGGCTCGTTCTGCATGATCTAGCAGGGAGCATGTTATAGAGCAATGTAATTCTGCAGTATGGAGCAGGGAAGATGAGATAATAAAGGAGGTATTTTGTTAAAAATAATGTTGAGAGTAAAAAGACAGAGGCTGTGGCATCCCCAGTGCCTGGCCACACGCAGAGGCTGAGGCTGACCCCGACCTCCCTGGATTATCTGATGCTCTCAGGGGTTATGAGCGAGGAAGAGCCGATGGTCGTCAGACCGGCTGGCTCCGCTCGGAGCTCCCAGCCCAGATGGGAGGCGAGACCTGCCCTCGGAGCATCCCAGTGCTGGGGTCAGCCAGACGAGTCGATTCCTCCTCCCTGTCCCCAAAAAGGAATGATACAAATTGCTGGCCAGGGCAGCAGGGCAGCGTTTCCCAGCGGGTCACTGGGCTGGGACCATCCTGGGTAGAGGAGTCACCAGGGGAATGTCTCGCCTTGCAGATGTCTCCAGGGTGTCTCACAATCAGCTGTGTTCTTCCAGCAGTGTAGCAGGACTATCACACAGACATTTTCTTTTCATTTTTAGCTGGAAAAATTGAACAAAAAGCTTGAGCTGTCACAGAACTGGAGGCCCTGTGATGTTTTTTGGGTTCAGTTGGTGTCTGTCCCCGTGAACGCAGGTGCTGCTGACCTCTCCTGTCCAGGGGTAGATGCCTCCTGCAATGATTTTTGGTGACCCAGCTGCAGGGAGCTCCCACACCCCTGTCTGGGGCACTGAGGGTTTGTAAGCTCAAATCAAGTGTTAAAATAATTCTATGCAAGTGTTAAGTGTGGGTTGGACTTTGCACAACTCCACGTTCAAGCTATGGTGTCTTTAGGCCAGAGTTGTTACTTCCATTAACTCCTCAGCTCTCACTCTCTCTGGTAGGAGGAAAGGTTGGATTAGCTAAATGTTGATGTTCAGACTTTCAGCCCTCCTCAAGCTGTTTTAAATCAAAGCAGGGTAGGTAAACATTTGGCTGCGTTTCCTGCGATGGCCCCGCCGTCCACAGCCTGTGAAGTAGCGCGATCCAGAGGGCAGCTGTTAAACAAAGTGAAAACAGACAACGGGCTGCGCGGCTCCTCGGCATCTGCTGCCCAGCCCCCGGGGAACGCTCCCTCCTCCCCCTGCCTCCGCAGGCACCGTCCTTTGTTAGGCTGAACAAAGCAGCTCGTGGCTTTCGGGAGAGCAGCGTGGCCCAGGGGTTGCAGGCAGGGATGTGTGTTGGGATGTAGGGGTAGCCAGGTGATGGAACTGGGATGCAGTGGTACCCAGGTGATGGAACTGGGATGCAGTGGTACCCAGGTGATGCAGTTGGGATGCAGTGGTACCCAGGTGATGCAGTTGGGATGCAGTTGGGATGCAGTGGTACCCAGGCGATGGAACTGGGATGCAGTGGTACCCAGATGATGGAGTTGGGATTCAGTGGTTCCCAGGTGATGGAGTTGGGATTCAGTGGTACCCAGATGATGGAGTCGGGATGCCATGGTACCCAGGTGATGCAGATGGGATGCAGTGGTACCCAGGTGATGGAGTTGGGATGCAGTGGTAGTCAGATGATGGAGTTGGGATGCAGTGGTACCCAGGTGATGGAACTGGGATGCAGTGGTACTCAGGTGATGGAGTTGGGATGCAGTGGTACCCAGATGATGGAGTTGGGATGCAGTGGTACCCAGGTGATGCAGATGGGATGTGGTGGTACCCAGAATGATGCCGTTAGAGCACTGCCCTACCAATGCTCCCACAAGCAAACCTCTGGCTTATACAGGTTGTTTCTTCTCTTCTTTCCTCTCCTCCTCACCCAGGGAATCCTCTGCCCAAACCACAAGTAGAGATACAGGTTCCTCTTCATCTGGCCAGACCATAACAAGAAAACCAGTCAGGTTTTGCTGCTCTGAGCACAGCTCTTTTGATAGAATTTGTTGCAGGCTGTTAGAGGGACAGGTAATGAATGGGGTTATGTTGTTGAGTATTTATAGGAGCTGTAAAGCTCAGGAATTCATCATGTCTGTGACTCAAATGAGGGGATGTGGAGGAGTTTGCTGTCTCCTGCCATCAGCAACCTGCCAGGGTGAGTGGCAGAGACAGGGTGCACCCCTGCTCCAGCCTTTCCTGGGGATGCTTTAGGGGACAGGGGTGATAAAATCCAGTAGGAATCAGTGGATGTTCCTCACTGGAGCTGCATAACTGTCTTTCTCGAGATTTTGGCCAGGCCAAGCTTGTTTCCAGTGCTTGGGAAAGCAACTGGTACCTCAGGCAGGCACTAGTAAATAGCTGCAGTGTGTCGTGGCATCTTAAGCCCAAAGATGTTCCTTGAGTTGTCACCAGCTTTCCTCTGCTCCAGCCCCATTTTTCCATGAGCTGCTGTGAAGGGACAGAGGGGGTTTGTGAGAGGTGACCCCTTTCTCCTGGCTTTTGGGCTTCATGATGTCATTTGTGGGCAGGGTGACATGGGCTGTGCATCCACATGAGGGTTTTTTTCAGTTGAGGAAAAATCAGCATATTTTTCCCAAGGGATTATCAACAGCTTTACCTGCAGCACCACCCTGCAGGACCCTGGAAAGATTTTAACCATTTCCAATCCCTTCTTTGGTTTGTTTGCTCACACCACAAACTCAGTAGAACAGGAAACCAATTCTGCTTCTCTCAATTCTGAATCACAGAATCAACACAAGGTTGGAAAAGACCATTAAGATCATCTAGTCCAACCATCCCTGTCCTCTCCTGACCCATCTCCCTGAGCACCTCATCTCCCAGCTGGTCAATACACCCAGGGGTGGGGACTCCACCCCCTCCCTGGGCAGCCTGTCCCACACCCCCACAGCTCTTTGGGGGAAGAATTTCTTCTGACATCTCATCTGAACCTGCCCTGGTGCAGCTTGAGGCCATTCCCCTTGGCCTGTCCCCTGTCCCAGGGCACAAGAGACCATCACCCACCTCTCTCCACCCTCCTGTCAGGTCATTCCAGGCAGGGAGAAGGTCTCCCCTCAGCCTCCTCTTCCCCAGACTCAACCCCCCCAGCTCCCTCAGCCACTCCTCAACAGGTTTGTTCTCCAGACCCTTCCCCAGCCTGGTCACCCTCCCCTGGACCCACACCAGGACCTCCATGTCCTTCTTGGAGTGAGGGTCCCAGAACTCCAGCTCCAGCCTCACCAGTGCCCAGTCCAGGAGAGTGTCACAGCCTGTGGCAGGATAAACCCACCTCCAGGTGATGGATGACGCAGGAGTCGCACGTGTAAACCGAGCTGATTTTTTGTGCCCGTTTCTTGTCTTTTTGCAACCCCTGAGAAGTGAATTTAATGCACTTTCAGTTTGGGTACAACAAAGTGGAGCTGCAGATCAGAAACACATGTTGGAAGTGCTGCAGGGACTGAGTGAAACCTGATCAGCCGAGGTTTCCCTTAAATCTGCACTTTCTCATTTGGCTCTCATATTAAAGTTGTATTTCAGAGCTGTCTAACCCCCTCGAAAGATGATGAATAACAATAAAAACATTCACTGGAGGACTGTCATCATTTCTAAAGGAAGTGTAATAAATACTTTACGACAGGACTTTTTTTTTTCCCCCCCTTTTTCTATGTACAGCCATAAACCAGTTTTAAGTTACAACTTATTAAGCCTCTAAACAATCAGAGCTCGGCTGCAGGGAGGGCGCTGGGGCTGGGTGCTGGGCTGGAGCTTGTCTTGATTTTGGGCTTGAGGGACCTAGAGGCAAAGAGGTATCACTTTTGCATGCCTCTGTGCTGGTTAAGCTGGGGGTGCTTATGGTCACCAAGGTCTTGGAGGATCTGAGTCAGGTTCTTGTGTGCCAACATCCCCCGTGCTCGTTGTGCAAACAAGAACCGGCCTTTTGCTTGTGTGTGTCCCACCACTGTGCACCCTCTGGTCCTTATTTTGGTTTCAAAACTGTGCAACTGTTTGGTGACATCCATTGAAAAGGAATAACCTGAACACTGAGTGTGTGTGACCTCCCTGAAGGTGCCCTGTCTCTGCAGTGATCCCCTCCATCCCTGCAAGAAGGAGCTGGCCCCGCAGCTGGTCGGCGGAGCTGCCTTGTGTCGAAGCCCCCTTCCCCCTCTGATGCTTTAGCTGGGGAAAATCTGAGGGAAGCTGGCTGGAAATAATCCAATCAGCAGAGGTTTGGATCCCTCTTTATTGTGCCTTTTATTTTGCTTTTGGTTTTAGTGAGTGGTGATAAAAATAAAAGGGGGCTCGTGGCCCAAGTGTGTCTCCTTTTGCAGCATCCTCCCGCTCTGGGTGCAGCACGTGGTGGCTGAAAAAGCCTTTTTGGTTTGAGCCTGCCCCTGGCTTAGTCTTTGGCAGGAGAAGTGATGCTTCAGGAGCTGCACAGACCTGAGCTGGGCTGAAAGGTGCTGGGACCCTTTGGTGCACAAGGATGGGCAGGATGGAGCAGAGGGAGGGCAAAGACCCACGGTCAAAGGCAACAGTGAAATGGATAAGAAGTGACTTCCCGCTGGTTACTGGGGTGTTTCCATCATGGTTTCAGCTTCCCACCGTGGCTGCTGGGCAGCCAAACCCAGGGATGGGAGCAGCATGGTGTTTGCCATCTCTAGCAGACCTGCACTGTGTGGACTTTGCTGGCAGTCAAGCCTGAAGAAGGTGCAGGCTCTGTGGCTGCAGCTCGTTACATGTTTCTTTCCAGTCCCAGTCATTTATTAACTGGACTCTAATTGACCTGAGTATCTGAGTATTCAACCTGAGGACTAAATGAATGTCTCTGGCTGGGGCTTTAGGGCTGCCATGGCAGGAGAGTGGGTTTGGTTTCAAGAGTCAAGTATTTGCTTGGGGTATTTGAGCTCAGGTGTGTTTTGACCATGACAAAAAAAAAAATGATGTTCTTGTCTGGAGATCTCTTTGTGCTGTCACACCCCTACACTGTGGATGACCTTCTGGATGGGTTCCATCCTTACTGAGTTCTGACCCTTAGAAATATTATTAGGAGTAGAAAAGCACAGACTGAGACTCTGGACCAAACCTCTGGAGCACCTCAGCAGCAGAGCACAGGTCCCTGTCCCACCTCCCCATACCCACCCTGCGGTCCTGTCCCAGGGATGTGGGGATGTTCTCAGTCAAACTGGGACCACCAGTGCCCCCAGACCTGGTTGCTGGGTTAGCAAGATGCCTGAGCAAAAACCTCCAAGGATGTCTCTTGCTTCAATATCTACTTCCCTAGGTGGAGTTTGTTTGAAATATCTGGGTAAAGAGGGAGAATTTATTCTGGAGTCTCCAAAGAGGGAAATGAATGTACACATGGAGGGGCCCAGAACTGGACACAATACTCCAGGTGGGGTCTCCCCAGGGCAGAGCAGAGGGGCAGAAGGACCTCTCTTGACCTGCTGACTACACCCCTTCAAATAGACCCCAGGATGCCACTGGCTTCTTGGCCATGAGGGCACATTGCAGGTCATGGTCACCCTGCTGTCCCCCAGGACCCTCATGTTCCTCTCCCCTCCGCTGCTCTCCAACAGGCCAGTCCCCAGCCCATCCTGGTTGTTCTCCCCCAAATGCCAGACCCTACATTTGTCCTTATCAACCCATGTACCAGAATTACTCATGAGTTGGTTTTGGGGAGTCCCTCTGCCAGGTGGGATGTGTGATGAGCTCCAGCACTGGTGGATGGGGGATGTTGTTGGCTGTGTCACTCTGACTTGTTGTATTGAATTCCACGGAGCTGGAGAGCAGATTGACTCACATCACCCCATGTTGGTTTGCTCTTCTCAACTGAGGTTGGGTTTGTGCTCCTTGAAATGTTGTGCATAAATAATTGATGGATGTGTAACTGATGGAACAGGCTGCCCAGGGGGGTTGTGGAGTCTCCTTCTCTGGAGATATCCAAGACCTCTCTGGACACTGACACAGCGAGAGCCGGCCCAGCGCCGCTCGGGGTGTGCACATGAGAAATGGTGTTTCACTGCTTTGGTTTCACAGGTCTGGGCCTCTCAGGGGGGTAAGTGGGACACTGGGGGCTGTCTGGGTGGTGAATGCTTCTGGTGGCCACCAGCCCCTCATCCAGTGTGTGGTCTCCTGAGACCAGGTTGTCTGAGCAGGAACCTGCTGTGGGGGTGAGCCTGGGTACCGGCAGCATGTTGGGATTCAGAGGATGCTCTAGTTCAGGCAGGGAAGATGCTTTGCTGAGACCATTGCCAGCTGGGCTGATGGGTCCCAGAAGAAGAACATGTAGAGACCTCTTCAAGGTCCAGAAAGCTCCTTCTCAGAGGACGTTGGTCAAAGGATAAACTGGGGCCTGAGGGACAAGGAGATGAAAGGGTTGAGCTGGAAGGGACAGAGGAGCTGTGTCAGGGGGTAACAGCCCTGACCTTGGGAAGGCACATGCAGGTCATGAAGGGAGGGTGTAGGGAGTGGAGCTGTGCCCTGGACCAGCTCTTTGCCAGGCAGAAATCTTTCCCCCCACTCTGAGATGGCAACACTGTGGTGAGGATGGAGCCCCTCAGCTCCTCAGAGGTGGCTGGGGATGGATGTCCATGGAGTCCCCACCCTTGGGCAGGCTCTCTGCTTCTCAGGCATTGATAAATCTTCCTGCTGGGGGGAAGCTGCTGCTGCTGGGTTTCTGTGTGTATTTGTACTGGTCAAAGTGACAGACTCAGTTTCTCAGAAGCATCCCCAAGTTTCACTTTCTCCTTCTCCATTTGCCAGGCCCAGGGCTATGCCAGCAAGTCCTTTTTTTTCTTTTTCTATTTTTCTCCTACTGTTTTCCCCCACATTGAACAGAAAACTGGTTTTCCCATTGTAGTTTTTGCAAGGTTCAAGCCTGTACCATCAGCAACTCTCAGCCATGTCACTCAAGAGCTCTTGTGTATTTGGAAGTAGCATCATCCCCATGTCTGATTTCCCTCTAACTCTGAACTGGGTGGGAGCTCAGGGGCTGCAGTCATGAAGTACACACACTGCTCAGAAATAAGCAGATAGTTGACTTACTAAGTTAATTTAATCTTTTTCATCTCCCTGACAATTAGTTTCCCTCAAGTGTGACCAGAATTGGGGTTGGCCTGAGTGGGTGTGAAGTTTTTAAGCTGTCTGAAGCTCCAAGCAGAGCTCTGGGGGGGAGCAGTTTAGTGTTTGGCTGAGTGGGGTGACCAGATAAGCTACGTGGAGGCAGCCCCAGTCCCCAGTCAGATGAACACTTGTGAGTGCTCAGGCATTTGCTTTGAAATTAATTTTCCACGAGCCCATGTGGCTTTGAAATTCACTCTCCATAAACATTCCTGCTGGTAAAACCTGATCCTGAGAAGGTCCCTGGGAGCTGGGGGCTGGGAGCAGGGAGAGGGGGGGTTCACTTTGAAATCCAGACTGATAGCAAAGAAATGCTGTTGCCTTGACTCACCTGTAACCACTTTATACTGGTACCAGCTGCATATCCATGTCCTGGGCAGAGCCAAAGCACTTGGGTTCTGCTCCCCAACCCTATGGGCAGGTATTGACTCAGGTGGGATCCAGACATGCAGGAGTCCTGGGTCCAATTCATGCAGGCAAAATCTGGAACATGTAGAATTAATAGGGGGAAAAATATATTAAAAAAAAAAAAAGGGAGGGGGGGGGCAACCAGCTTGGTGCTCACCTGTTAATTTGGTTTTTTACACCACAAAAAATAGTTTTAGAAGGTCTGAGTAACGTGTGAGCTGGGGTTTATTGGCTGGCAGCTTGACAGACACATTCCAGTGCCATGGCTGGCAAAAGTAGACAGAAGGGTCACTCCTGGGTGTGAGATAGAGGGATGGGGAAGGTGTTGAACCAGCACCAGGCAGCTTTCTCAGCCATCCATCCTCTGCCTGAACAAGGAGCGTGTTCCCCCCTTCCCTGCTGCAAGCTTGGAGGTGTCTGGCTGCCACAGAGACGAGGTTTGTGCTGCTGGTTGGACCTGGGGCTCTGGGATGAGGCTGAGTATTGATGGAGTGAAGCATTTCTCAATGACCTGTGCCATCTAGTGGCAAAGCAGAGCTGGAGCCAGACGAGCCGAGAGGTTCGTGTGACATGGTGACACGAACCATGTCACACGAACGTGTTCGTGTGACATGGTTCACGCCCTGAATCTCATTTTCCATCTCACCAGGGTTTCAGTGCCATGCCTCAGACTGAGCAGAGAAGACAGGGGTGAGTGTGTCCAGCATGTGGAGGTGGCTGTCTGTCTTCTCCATGTCTCACTGGTGGCATGGGCCACAACCCTGTTTCCAATAGCAGCAAAGAGCTGCTCTGCTCCAAATGCCTGTGTCCGCTGGGGACACACCCTGGGGACACACCGTGGGACACACCGTGGGACACACCACGCTTCCCCTTGTGGCATCCCAGCACCTCTCAGACCTCCTTTGGTCATATGCTGAGATAGGAGAGGCATCACTTGAAAAAGGTATTGGATAACCCCTCTGTATGGCAACCCAGAGTGTATATCATAGAATATATAGTATATAGTATATAGTATAGTATATAGAGCTGCCCTCACCACCACGGGGGCTTTTGTCTTAACGTTCAAAATTGATCTCAAGCCTGAAGGATTTTCCACAGATGCTGGACAATGTGCAGTAGCTCCAAGCAGAGTTGAGTTAAAACTTGGTGTCAAAGCTTTTAGGCCTTCTGCATCCATGCTGGATGTGCTCACACCATCAGTGATGCCCATCTCGAGTGTGCCCACCACAGCCTACAGCTCTGGAGTCCTGCCTGGTGCCAGGGACTCTCCATCTGCTGCAAGCTCCACATCAACACAACCTTCCTTCCATGCCAGATCAGGGCTGGCAGAAGAGATGATCCCTGTACTCCTTTCATTTTTTTCCTTGTGCTTTTCTTTGGGGAGCTTCCCCAACGTGTCTGACTGCAGGAGTGGGACCAGGGCTCCTGGACTGAGAGCAGTCTGCAGGGATGGTGATGTCCAAAGAGTCACAGTTTAACCCTCTTCCCATGTCTGATGATATGAGATTGATATTATATGAGATTGATATATGATATGATATATGATATGATATGATATGATATGATATGATATGATATGATATGATATGATATGATATGATATGATATGATATGATATGATATGATATGATATGATATGATATGATATGATATGATATGATATGATATGATATGATATGATATGATATGATATGATATGATATGATATGATATGATATGATATGATATGATATGATATGATATGATATGATATGATATGATATGATATGATATGATATGATATGATATGATATGATATGATATGATATGATATGATATGATATGATATGATATGATATGATATGATATGATATGATATGATATGATATGATATGATATGATATGATATGATATGATATGATATGATATGATATGATATGATATGATATGATATGATATGATATGATATGATATGATATGATATGATATGATATGATATGATATGATATGATATGATATGATATGATATGATATGATATGATATGATATGATATGATATGATATGATATGATATGATATGATATGATATGATATGATATGATATGATATGATATGATATGATATGATATGATATGATATATGATATATGATATGATATGATATGATATGATGGAACTGCTGGAAGGGGTCCAGAGGTCCATGGAGATGATCAGAGGGCTGGAGTACCCCTCCCATGGAGTTGGGGCTGCTCAGCCTGGAGAAGAGAAGGCTCCAGGGAGATCTTAGAGCCTCTTCCAGGCCCTGAAGGGGCCGACAGGAAAGCTGGGGAGGGACTTTGGAGAAGGGCCTGGAGTGATGGGACAAATGGGGATGGTTTTCACTTGGAAGGGAGTAGATTGAGGTGAGATCTCAGGAAGAAATTCTTCCTTCTGAGGGGGGTGAGGCCCTGGCACAGGGTGCCCAGGGCAGTGGTGGCTGCCCCCTCCCTGGAGGGGTTCAAGGCCAGGTTGGACGGGGTCTGGAGCAGCCTGGTCTGGTGAAGGTGTCCCTGCACATGGCAGGGGGTTGGAACTTGATGAGCTTTGATGTCCCTTCCAGCCCAAACCATTCTATGATGATATGATATGATATGATATGATATGATATGATATATGATATGATGTGGTGTGACCTATCTTTCTGCTATGGAGGAGTTGAGCCCCTTTTCGAGTGGCTGATGAGCAGTTAAGGAACGTGACCAGCCATGGGCTGCCCTTAAAACTGAAAGACAAGTTGTACCTAAACTAAAACAGGTTGATGAGTCCATAACCCAAAAAAGAACCCGAAACAAACCATCCCATTAAGCTGTGTATTTACGCTGCTATTTCTAAACTAATGCTCTCTGCTATTTACCGAGCCTAAACCACAATATTTTACCAAGTGCTCCAGAATCCAAATGCATTTTTGCAACTCCAAGTCAGTGGAAACTTAGCAGTTTATTTTTCCCCTTGGAAAGCAACCAGTTCCTATATTTATCCTGGTTAAAGCCCACAGCGTCACCGATCAGGCTCCTGCAAGCAAACATTTCTTCCACCCTTTGCACCAACCCTGCCAGGCTTCCCCCAAAACCAAACAGTGAATCGTTGCTCTGTGACCCCAATTCATTACTCTGAACTAGAAATGGAAAATGCTGTGGCAGGAACACAGAGATCTGTCAGTAAAGAAAACCAGGCAGGCTATTAAAGTGCATTTAATCTCGGGTTGCTGGGTATAAACTAATCTTTCTAAGAGGTCTGGATGAAAGAGGTTGGATTATCCCATGTCTGACTACTCCATTGTTTTTGGACCTTCCTCCAAAGCATCCGGTGCTGGCTGCTCTTGGAGACAGGATGCTGGACCAGCTAGACAGTGGCTTTCATCCTGCACAGCCCTTTTGGTGCACATATAAACGGGCCCAGTCTGTGAAATATATTGAAAAACATTTTTATAGGAACTGGTTTCTGTCCTCAGTCCTCAAAGGATTCCTTCAAGCCCATCAGTAGTTTTCCTTCAAAGACTTTCTCCTGCTTTTAACCCCTTGGCTGCCTGATGGGGACATCCCTGTGCCCCTTTTCAGCCATGCCAGCCTGCAGTTTATAAAGGCAAAGGCAAGGTTTGCACTCTAAAGGTCCTAAGGCTGAACTGCCCCAAACCAGGACTTTAGGTGTACAGAAGCATGAGTTGGTGCCTGATGCCAGCCATCTCCTACCAGACCTCCTGGTGGTGGGTCCACAGCCAAGCTCTGTGGGAGGTGAGTGATGTAGTTGCCACAAAGGTATCGGTCCCAAACGGGATGGCAGGTGCTGAGCTCCTGGTCCTGCTATTGCAGAGGGTTTGTTGTTGTTCAGAAGTCACAGTTCTTTGGTAAATATTCCAGCTTTTTGGTAAATATCCAAGTGATTCTCACTGGCTGTGCCTGGTGCCAGGCCCCCAGTGTCTCTTCTCCCTGGTTCACCTCGTGAAGCAGAAGGTGCTGCCCACCTTGTTCTTGCACGTGGATGAAATCGCTGAGGTCATGGGAAGACGCAACACGGTGCCGGAGGGGGCTTGGGCTGTGCTGCTGGTGACACCCCTGGGTGCTTGGCTGAAGAAATGCATTTTCTCCTGGTGCTTTGTGAACCAACATCACCCTCCAGCAAGCCTGAAAGCTCCCACACTGCCTCTTAAAAAAGGAGGAACAAGGAATGTGGTGTTACCGTTAAGTTAATGGAAATAAAGATTTCGAGCCAAAGCGTCGTGCTCTAATCACAGTCCCAGCTGATGAAACTGATACGAGCCCCACACTCAGCCCTGTGAGCACCAATTAGTGATAAGATGAGTGGATCCAGGTTATGATTTCTTTATCTGTCAGGAAACAGTCCTGTCCCAACTGTGCATCAGCGGGCTCTCCGTGCCGGGAGCGCTGGCGTGTCGGCCCCAGGTGACTCTGTGAACAGCTTCCAGCACAACCTCGCTGCTCTTCACTCCGGATTACAGGCAGAAACAGTGTTTTGCTTTAGAAGATAAAAGTTCAGGAAGGCACACAACTCCACAATTGCTTTTTCCAGAGTCTGTATGTGAATCAGGAGCACCAATCCCTTTGATTCTGGCACCCAACATCCCAACCCAGCACCAAGTGCTGTGACTGCTCAGCCAAGCTCCATATTCACTACTTGCCATTGTTTCTCCCAAAGGACATGGAGGAACCAAGTGATGTCAGCTCAACCAGTAGAAGTTCCATGTAGCCCCATTGGATGTCAGGACATTCACTACAAGTCCCTCTGTGCTGTCCCACCACGCCATGCAGATGGAAAAAAAATATTGGGATTTTCCTTTAAGTCCTTACTCCCATGGAAATGGGGAATTTGTATCCACATGTGTCTGTAAAGCTTTCATAGAATCACAGAACCCCAGGCTGGGCTGGGCTGGAAGGGACCCCAAGGATCATGGAGTTCCAACCCCCCTCCCACAGGCAGGGCCACCAACCTCCATGCCTGCAGCTGGACAAGGTTGCCCAGGGCCTCATCCAACCTGGCCTTGAACCCCNAGGCTGACCCAGCCCAGCTCCCTCAGCCTGTCCTCACAGGGGAGCTGCTCCAACCCCTGTGACTTTTGAACTTAGGGCTGATTTAAAATAAACTTGCCAGAGATGGGTCCTGGAGCCTCATGGGGTTTGTAGATGTGGAGTGGAAGTATGTGTTGAGGCCACCTCTGAGCCCTGCAGAAGACAATCCCACCCTACAGCGAGGAGTCCCTTGGGGCAGCAGGAAGGTGCAGGGAGCCACACACCATCAGCTGTTCCATGCTGTAATTATTATTATGACAAGAGCAGGAACTGAGAGGAGACAGCACAGTAAAGTGACCAACACATCAACTTTGTGCTGAATAATATTTACTGAAGGAAGCAAAGGAATGGTGCCACCAGTGCGTTAAATCACCGGCACGGGGCTGGGAATGGTGGGATGCAGCCTGTTGCCTTCTCCCCACCTGCTCCTCTGGGTACAGCCTGGGTTTTACCTGCTGTGCCACAGCTTGCCTGCAAAAAGCTTTATGAAAAATATTTTCCTGTGTTTTCTCACCCCAATCTCCCTGTTTTCATGGATGATGTTGGCTGGGGGTGAAGCTCCTTCCTTCCTTCATGCAGGAAAAGCTGTGGGCAGCCCCTTACAAGAGACACGCAGGGATCCTGTGTCCTCATCCTGCCACGCTCAGCATCCCTCAGATTCCAGCCCCAACACACCCCTTCTGTGAAACAAAGGCCTTGAAAAAAGCTTCCTAGAATGAAACATGGGTGTTTTGAGGTCCTGTATTTGAATTTTTGGTCGGGGACCAGCTGATGCTGATTCCTGCTCTCCTGTGAAGCAGAGTATGGCGCTGGGATGCGAATCCTGTTCTCGTGTCACAAGCCATGGTGACCTCATGGAAACACAAGAAGCTGCCCAACCTGAAAGCCAAACTGAGTAACAGCAGGAAGACCTCAGCCAACATGCAGATTCTCATGTTTAGCTGCTTTGGAAGCCTCTTCATCCCCCCACAACCCCCACTCCAGCACGGGGCACGTGGTGCTGGAGGAGCTGATGGACCCACGCCAGGGATCTCGGTAACAGGTGATGGAGGCTGGGATTGCTCCCAGTTTGCAGCCAAAGGGGAAAAGGAGCATGAGGTTTATTTCAGCATCAGTGCTGCAGGGAGCCTCCAGATACAGGTCACAAGGGGAAACACCGAGGTGGTGCAGCTGGAAGGTGTGAGCCAGGGATGCATCCAAAGCGCTTCTGGAGGTCTCAGAGCCAATCCCAGGGGGTTTCAAAACTTCAGGGAGCCCCATGAGCCAAGATCTAGTTAAAGGCTTGGTTGCTTAATGGACCTTTCTCATTCAAACAATGACAAAAAGCATGAAACCAGTGACAAAAGCCCACCTGAGACTGCAGGAGAACATCAGGCCAGTTTGCTGTTCAGTGGCATGAGTGACCCCCCCCTTTCTTTTCCCCATTGCTTGCAGCAGATTTAACTTGCTCTGTGCCTCTGAGTTTGCATCTCTTTGACTCTACTGGAAGATCAATAATTGTATCTGAATTTCAACAATATATTAAGCAAATTTCTACCCACATGGAATTACTACACCAAGTAACACGCTTTAGGTTTAGGTGTGAGGTTGTGAAGAGCAGAGTGGAGATCCTGCCCCTGGGACATCACAGCCCTGGGCAGTGCTACAGGCTGGGGACAGAGTGGATGGGCAGCTGCCAGGTGGAGAAGGACCTGGGGGGTTGGGTGATGCTGACTGGGCAGGAGCCAGCAGAGTGCCCAGGTGGCCAAGGGCATCTGGCTTGGGTCAGAACCAGCGTGGCCAGCAGGGCTGGGGAGGGGGTTGTGCCCCTGGACTGGGCACTGGTGAGGCTGCACCTCGAGTGCATCTTTAGCAGTGTGAGGCTGATGGTGCCCTAACCCTAACCCATGAGTGATCTTGGGAATTGGAGACTGGAAACTTGCACCATACTCCCTGTATGAAGGGCAGAGAGACCCTCCCAGCCAATACTGGGGATACTGGGCTGAGCAGGGACAGGTCAGAGGGGTTGAATTTCCTGCTTTGTTGGTGTTTTTTTCCCTTGATAGATGATTTTGCATGGCAATCATGATTCAGCAGTGGTAGATCTGCTGGCAAATCTGGTGGGATGTGCCCAGGGTTTTGCTGTGGTGGCTGACAACAAAGCCACCACAGCCCTGAAATAACCCCCTTGAGTGTGAAACCCCCACAGCCACCGCGCACCAGCACCCTCGGGCTGGGCTGAAAACTCAACATCAGTGAGAGATCCCACCCCAGGGGAAGTTAATATCTAAATGTGATTTTTATCTCTGCTTCCTGGGCTGCAGATAAGGCCTCTCCAGGGGATAGAGAACTTGAGACTGTGGTTTCTGGCACTATAAATGTAACACCACTGTGTTTTCATTAGGTCTGAGGACAAATATGGTGACTGAAACCTTATCTCTTACATTACCCTAATGACTTTCATGGTTTGAAGGCAGGAGGGTAAGAGAAGCCCGTGAAGGGTGACTTAACAGCAGTGGTGGGTTTTGCACAGCTCAACATGTGTAACAGTGACAAACATCTGAGTGCTGTGTTGAGGCTGAACACAAACAAACCACAGGCTTCAGTGGCAGATCAGGCACTTTCCAGCACAATTATATTAGATGTTCATTACTCAGAGCAGGTATTACATAGAGGCTTCTCTATTTCAGTGAACTGGTGTTGAACCACGGGTTCCCAAGGGGTCTGGCTCTTGTCATGCCTCAGATATAAATATTTTGGGGTTGTGGAAACCTGTAGCTGCTCCTGCATGGAGCTCAGGGTTATGAGTACAAGGATGTGATGGTTGGCTCCAGGCACATCCCACTGCAAGAACAAGGGTTGTCCAAGCCTTGTGTGGGCTCAGAGCAGCAGGGGGATCCAGGGGATCCCTGGCTTTAAGCCCGTTTGGATTGCAGCTCTGATCTCTTGGTAGGTGCTGAGCAAACCTCACACGGTCCTCAGCCACATCCCTCAGCAGTGACCAGGTCCCCAGAGGGCAGAGCATGTCTTTGGGGTGCTGACTTTCTGTGTTTCTTGAAAGCACAGTGCAGGGAGTTCTTATTCCATGGGAGATGTAAGAAAACATTAGTGTTGTTCCAAATCAGAATAAAGCTGGGTTTTAATAGTCAGAATGTCCTGACATGTACTGACCCTGGGAGCTGGACAATCTGGCTAAGGTTGCCTCAGTGATGTTGTGAAACCAAGAAATTAAGAGCATTTTAAGAGTGAATTATACCAAATTAAGAGGATCCTTTCTTTCCTTATTGGCTGTACAGCTCATATTAACCTCATATATATATATATGTCTGTATACATAGATATATATCTGTAGTTTATTTTTAATCAGCCATGACTTATATCTGACCTACCCTGAAATTTTGGTATTGCTTTGGTCAGAACATCTCCCACCTCCTGCATCAACAGATCTCAAGCTGTGGTCCTGTGGCTGTTGTGTCACCAGAGATATATGGGGGGTGTTGAGGGACCCCCTAAAATGGGGGTTGCTATCATAGGGTGCTTCTGAACCTGCAGGAATGATTTTGCCATAGATTTTCTCACTAGGTGGGTTGAGTTGGCAGCTGAATTGTACCAGGGAATGTTATGGACACATTGGATGAACTGAGAGACAAATCCAGCCAAAGGGAGGAACAGTAAAGCATAGGTTCTTCTGGGAAACATGGTATGTGGGTTGCTCTTCATAGAACCAGAGAATCACTTGGGTTGGAAGAGACCTTTAAGCTCATGGAGTCCAACCCCAGCTTGACCCTGCCCAGGCCACCTCTAGCCCATGTCCTTCAGCACCTCATCTCTTGGCCTTTCCAATCCCTCCAGGGATGGGGACTCCACCACTGCCCTGGGCAGCCTGTTCCAACACCTGACAACCCTTTCGGGGCAGAAATTCTTCTCATGGGCAACCTCAACCTCCCCTGGGGCACTTTGGGACCATTTCCTCTGTCCTGTCACTTGTTCCCTGAGAGAAGAGACCGACCCCACCTGTCTGCACCCTCCTTGCAGGGACTTGGAGAGAGCCAGAAGGTCTCCCCTCAGCCTCCTCCAGACTCCAAAGCCCCAGAGCTCCCTCAGCCTCCTCATAGGTCTTCTGCTCCAGACCCTTCCCAAGCTCCCTCAGCCTCCTTGTAGGATTTGTGCTTCAGACCCTTCCCCAGCTCTGTCACCCTTCTCTGGACACATTTCAATATTTGCCTTCTTGGCCACCTGGACACACTCCTGGCTCATGTTCAGCCAACTGCCAACCAACCCCCCAGGTCCTTCTCCTCCAGGGAGCTCTCCAGCCACTCTTCTTGGTCAGGAGCAGAACTGGAGGGTTGTGGTATTTTTTGCCAGTGCTCATGGTTTCATCAGCATTCTGGAAAAAGAACCCACTTTAAAAATAAAAATAAGGCCTTTCCTCCTTCCTTTTCAATAATGTTTTCCCAGTGCCTCCTGTTGGTATCTCAGGTATTTCTTCTCCGCTCAGCTGTTGCCAGTAAGCATGCACAGAGAAACGGGGTGGTGGGTTAGGGAAAAGCCCTGCTAATTATTAGGGAAAAGCCCTGCTAATTACTCCATCACATTAAGAAAAAAGAACAAACCCAACCCAACCTGAGCAGTGATAAATGAGCCATTAGCTTGAACAGAAAGAGCTGCGTGTGCCCCACACGTTTCCACACAGGTGGGAAACGCTTTTTTCCCCCCCAGATAAAGTGTTACCAGAATCACCCAGCGATTTACACACACCCCCCTCGAGCTGCACAAACAAAACCTATTTCTCATAGATAGAAAATACACTTAAGAGCAAGGGGATACCAGGGGATTACTCCCTGCAACCAGGGAGGCGGCTGCAACAACAAAGAGCAAATTCACGGCCGGGGTCCTGCCCCGTATGAGGTCATTTTCTGTTGGAGTTGGGCTCATTAGTCCAGCCAGCTTGTTGATACAGCTCGAAGTGAGGGTGACAAGTGTGACTGGGTTTGCTGAATTAGGCCTGCCCACCGCACCCAGCACGCAGAGATTCATCATTGTCTCTCTCTGGGAACGGGGGGCCGTTAATTGCACCGACTGCCTGAGCCGAGTTTTCCAGCCGCGTGTCTCCGCGAGGTCATTTCTGTCCCAGAACCATCAGGTTTTGACAGCAGAGTGTTTAAACAACACGAGTGTGGTTTGTTTGGGACAATAAGGGAGAAGGCTGGGTCACAGGACTTCATTAGGTAACTTCCTCTGTGTAGGAGGGGGTGGGTTTGCCCCCCCCCAACCATGGCTACCTCTGCAGTCCTGCCCATCACCCTCATCCCGAGCTTGGCCACAGGACTCTGGGATGGGGAGTTCTGGGTGAGCAGAGCATCTCCACACTGCCTGTCCTCCTGGTGGAAAATACCCTGATCATGAGATTCTGGTCACAAGCCCTTCCTCTTTGATTTATTTTGTGAAGCATCCCATCTTTGATTGCCACCGCAGGGACGAGAGCAGCCTGGTGGAAAGGGACCTGGGGGTGTTGGTTGACAGCCACCTAAACATGAGCCAGCAGTGTGCCCAGGTGGCCAAGAGGGCCAAAGGCATCCTGGCTTG
>VXBZ01006338.1:183899-214832 GCA_013399135.1 Heliornis fulica | reverse complement strand
CCAGCCTTAACAATTCCATGATTCTATGATTCTTTGTGGTTGCTCTGATGAATTTGGCTGCTCCTCCCAGTGCCGTCTGCTCCAGCCCAAGCACTTAGGGTGGTTTTTGGGTGGCCATGGGCAGTGTTTGATTCAGAGAATCCATCCCACAGCCACTGAATTCATTGCTGAGGGGAGGTTCAGTCGAGGTTGGGGGTTGAGCAGTCAGGTATGTGGGTCTGGTTTGGAGATGCTGGTGCAGATATCCAGCCCAGGTCCTCAGTGCATGCTCATGGCCACAGTGCTTCACCCTGAGGTCACAGCAAGGAGTTGCTGAAAATGCTGGTTTGCAAATTGTGTTTTAAGACAATTACTACTTGAATCTAGACATTTTATTAGTAATTAGGGATGAAGCCCCTTGATTGTGTTGTTGTTTTTTTAACAAATGCTCCATAATAAAGCAATTACATAATTAGCAGTAAGTTAAGTAGGTGAGGGAAACGCGTTAGAACAAGAAGTGGATCTTTCACATCCCTGAATGTGAATGTGAATGGGAACAGATGACAAAATGTCCAATCCAGGAGGTTTCTTTCCCAGCCAGGGGGTTGGGTTAATGCTGAGGAGGGCACAGACTTGGGGGAAGTCCCAAGCAAAGCAGGTGATGCTGTGTCATGGCTGAGCAGGTGCAGGGATGCTGCCGGGGATGCGGCTCCCTGTGAGGATGCTCCTACCCCTCCAGCTCAGCCGCCAAACCCNAATTGTGTTTTAAGACAATTACTACTTGAATCTAGACATTTTATTAGTAATTAGGGATGAAGCCCCTTGATTGTGTTGTTGTTTTTTTAACAAATGCTCCATAATAAAGCAATTACATAATTAGCAGTAAGTTAAGTAGGTGATCTTGCAAAGTTAGAACAAGAAGTGGATCTTTCACATCCCTGAATGTGAATGTGAATGGGAACAGATGACAAAATGTCCAATCCAGGAGGTTTCTTTCCCAGCCAGGGGGTTGGGTTAATGCTGAGGAGGGCACAGACTTGGGGGAAGTCCCAAGCAAAGCAGGTGATGCTGTGTCATGGCTGAGCAGGTGCAGGGATGCTGCCAGGGATGCAGCTCCCTATGAGGATTCTCCTACCCCTCCAGCTCAGCAGCTCCCAGCCACCAAACCTACCCAGACATTTTTCATCTCCTGTTCTGGTTTAGACAGATATAAACATCTCTGTGATAAGTGATGGATTTAGAGGTGGACATGATCCAAGTCTGATCCCTGGGCATGGCTGAAGCATCTTGGGTTGCTCCGCATCCCCCTTTGGTTCGCTGCGCACCGGCAGTGATGGATTACAGCACCAGCCATTACCACAGCACTCTGGGGGTGAAGTATTAGTTATGTTTTCCACTCACTGCTCTGGATTTTGTTTCTGACCTGAGAGCAGGCAGAGTTCCCCACAGCACCCAGCCCTCCCCTCAACAGCCCTGCTGCCACGGCGCTGCCGGAGCCCGAGGGAGGATGATTCAACCTGCTGCTGTGACAGGGAAGCGTCAGGCTGTGGTGTACAGAAAAGACTCCACTTCATTTTACTCTAACCAGAAAGTTTGTTCACCCAGAAGCCCTTTTGGGGGAGCTACTTATTTTCTAATCTTGTGGTAACCACGAAATGCTACAGGAGTCTGGGGATAATGAAGACAAACTGGTTTCCTAATGCACTGAGCGCAAGGAGAAGCAGGGAAACGTTTCAGCAACGAGACCATAAAAAAAAGAAGAGTTTATTTTAAATAAAGATTACAAAAATAACCTACTGTCAAAGATGATGTGAAAACCATTAAATAGCAATTTAATGTAATTATAATCATGGGTGAGCTAAGGGCTATCTTACACAATTACAATCAATCTTTGTGTCTGGATGTGTTATCCCGAGCTCTTACTCCTGACTCCAGCCCTGCCTTCCCCCTGAGGAAATGCTGTGTGGAGAAAGCGGCTCCAGGGCCACCAAAGCCACCAAGGAGACCGAGTGACAGCGAGAGGTGTCAGAGGAACCAGCTCAGGCTCTGCCTTCCCCAGCTGTGACAGCCCTTCTCCAAGAGCCGCCGCTGGAGTCCGTAACCGAGCGCGGTACCTTCCCGCCGCCGATCGCTGTGACGCGGCGTCTCGCCGAACGAGTAGCAGATGGCACCATCATGCTTGGCTGTGTTGAACCCTTCAACTCCCAGCTCAAAGCCTCTCCACTGGGAGAGGCTTTGAGCTGGGAGTTGAAGGACTGTGGGAGTGCCCATGGAGTTGGTGGGATCCTGCCCACCAAGGCTTGTGGTGGCCTTGGTTGAGACCTGGCATGGTCTGTGATGCTCCATGTCTCAGCACAGCGTTTCTAGTCTGAAGCAAAAGCTCCTCTGTCAGTTCTGAATGAAGAAACCAAGAAAAAATAATAAAACTAATTGCAGTAATCTAATTTAGTGCTGGTTCGAAGGTTTCTGTAAGCATGGGAAGTTAATCAGAGAGACTAATTAACAGGGCTCAGAGCTGCCCTCCATCATTTGCCATCAGCTTTGGCAATCCTGGACTGAAACACCCATCATGGGGAGCTGGTGGGACCATCCCACCCCACCTGGCATGACTTGAGGCTCAGCAAGGGCGTGTGGTTTGGGTCTGGCTGCTGCCCACAGCTTTGGGCTTACAGAGGAGAGGTTGTGTGCTTCTTGTTCCCATGAAAGTCAAAAGGCCACCCATGTTCTCTTCTTGGTGATGGATCTAAACCTGCTGGTCCCAGAGAGGTCTATCTCAGGACATGGAAATGCAAAGAGAGGCCAGTGCTGGACCAGAAACAGAAAGTGACATTGGATCCTACCTGTTGTCTTCTTCTTTGACCACCATAGTTTCAGAGTATTTTCAGCTGGTTTAAGAAGTTTCTCATTTCCCTCCCCATTTCCTCCCATCTGCCTCCATGGGACAAGCAGTTGATGAATCCCATCACCAACATCATGGATGTGAGTTGTTACCAACTTGTTCTGAGTTCAGTGGTTCCTCAGTAGCACGAACTACTACCAACAATTGTAACACAATCTCCACCACAGCATCCATGGCCTCACAGCGAGGCTGGAGCATCCCCAGAACTTACTCCTGACCTAGAGCATCCCTGCTGGAAAGGGAAGAAGTTATTAAAGGGACTGGGACCAGCAAAGAAAACTTTATAAGCATCTTCTGTCCTGTGTGATGGACATTCAGCCACGCTGGTGCATCAACCGTGTGATCTGCACTGGGCAGTCATGCAAATTGTCCCCATGATGATTTTGTTGTGGAGATGATTTTTTTGGGTGGAAGGAGAGCAATAGGATGGAAAAATCAACATGGTTGGGCTGTCATAAAATAGCACCAAGGATCCTTAGTTCTAAAAGGCCAGGGTGTTGTTTCTATATGTCCTCAGAGAACAGCCACCGATTCTCTGAAGGCAACAGAGTGGGTGATAACCCCGTCTGGGTCAGTCCTGAAGGTCTCAGCTTCTGCTGAGGGGTCACACCAGATTTCTGCTTCTGGGATAAATCACTGGCAGCAGGAACCTGGCTGCTCTGGACGGGGTTTGACTCTGGCAGCTGCAGAGTCCAGTTTGAGCCATTTCACCGGGGCGTCGCGGGGTGCCGGCACGGCAGTACTGAGCTCACTGGGGGAGCAGCTCCCAGGGGTTGTAGGGATTGTAGGGATTGTAGGTCCATGTGAGTGATGCAAATGCCTCTGCCTCAAATTCCCCACCCCTGAGTAGAGCCTGGGAGTATCAGAGTTGCTGTGAGTAAATGATGGGAGTAAAATGCTTTAACGGATCTGATGATGGGGCTGTGGGAAGCACAAAGGATTCTGCTCAGAGCAGCTCCTCCTGCCTCCTCCTGACCCAAGAACTACCCTCAGCCCCCTGCTGTGGCACTTTTCCAGGTCAAGCTTAGCCACAGCAGTGGTCTGGATGGCAAGAAAAGCCTCTTAAGGAGAAGTGAGCAGCCAGGACCAAGGGGAAGGTGCCCAGAACCGCTGTCACAGAGCTCATTTTATCTCCACATGAAGGGATTAGCTATGCATAAAAGATTCTGCAGGGTGTGGGGGGAGGGAGTTTACTAATTAATTTGCTTTTCATTTGGAAAAGGGGCGGTGATTTGAGAGCAGAAATAGCCTGATTATTACCAGCACATAAATTTCTCCTGGAAATGTGGCTGCAGTTTATCCTAATCATATTCAACTTTAGGCAATGAAAATAGTTCTTGCTATTTGTTTTGGCTTCTCTTGCTGTTCCAGCGTCTGCAAAAATATGCCATGCATGAAATGCTCCCCTATAGTTTGACAAGTTATTCCTTATGCTGGCTAATTTTTCATTAAGAAAAATGACAGAAACACCAGATACCCAGTAAGGTCTCGGTGAGAGCTGTGCATCGAGATTAAAGACTGAGAAGTGTGGGTCTGCTGGAACTGCTTTGTCTCCATTATTTTAATGTATTCATTAGAAAGAAACTCTTCCAACCCCTTCCTGCACTTCTTGGCTCCAACAGCTGGATTTTTGCCTCTAAAACATGCAGGATAGGTTGGGGTGTAGAGTTTGCACAAGGCAGATCTGCTGGCCAGGCTGAGTGTGTTCAGCCAAAACTGCCTTTAGCTGGCCCTAGGTGCTGCTGGTGGTTGAGGCAATTAGTGTCCTTGTAGCAGAAAGTCGAGTTTCCAACCAAAACAAAGGCCTTGGTGGATTAGGAGGTCTAGGAAAAGTGAGTACAGACAGTCTCTGCCCCAGCTCCAAGTAACTCATGGGCAGGGACATGTGTTGGGTGCAAGGGACTGCAAGGGACCAAGGATGTGGAGGGTGTGGAGCAGAGCGTCGTCGTGCTCCAGTTGTGGATGATGCCCTGAAGAAGAGCAGGATTGATGGTCTGGAGGTTAAATTCAAGGCTGAAGCCTCCACAGATACTTTGTCTAAATTTCTGCAGAACTGGGGAGGTCTGAGTTAGAAAGAGGCTTCTTTCCCAGCCAGAGATGCCTCTAATTTTCTGAAAGGAGGTTGGAGAGAGGTGGGTGATAGTCTCTTGTGCCCAGGGACAGGGCAGGACAAGGGGAATGGCCTCAAGCTGCACCAGGGCAGGTTCAGATGAGATGTCAGAAGAAATTCTTCCCCCAAAGAGCTGTGGGGGTGTGGGACAGGCTGCCCAGGGAGGGGGTGGAGTCCTCACCCCTGGGTGTATTGACCAGATGGGAGATGAGGTGCTCAGGGAGATGGGTCAGGAGAGGACAGGGACAGTTGGACTCTGTGATCTTAAAAGTCTTCTCCAACAGAGTCATTCTGTGATTCTGTGTGAAATGATGGAGGTGAGAGGGAGCATTTAGGTCTGTGAGGACCCCAGGAGCTGAGGCTGAAGAAACCACTGCATGAAAGGAGGTCAGATGCTTTGAGTACAACCATGGTGCTTTCCACAATGCCCAGGGCTGTAACCTACTGGAAAAAGGACACTGAGTGGCACTGGGAGTTTGTTGTGGAGGTGGCAGAGGGTGAAGCAGGTCTGTCTGTTCCATCTTGGCAGAAAGGGAACGTGTGGGAACGAGGTAACTGGTTATTTTAGGGCATCTTCAGGGCTGTGTCATACATCTGCTGCCCTACCACCAGCTCCTGAAGCACTGGGATATCTTTTAGAAATCCCAGCTGATGGGATGTCAGACCTGAAGTGCACAGCTCATCTGAGCAGTGTCTGCCAGACAGTCTGAGGCTCCTGTGACATCGCAGCAGGGAGTGAGAAAATTGATGTTTAGGTACCCCAAGTACCGATGTCCCCGCACCGATCAGTCTGCGCCTTGAAGCGTGGAGCAAACTTGGGGATGGAGCTGGAGGGAGCCTGTGTATGAGCTTCCTGGGCTGCTTGTGAGAAAGGGGGTGAGGCACAGAGTCATTTACATGGTAATTAATAGAGTCTGTGCATGTGGAGGAGCGAGGACGGGTGTCTCCCCAGGGAGCTGCCTCGTCCCAGCGCGCTCGCGGGGAGCCCTTGCCCCCAAGAGCAGGGTAGGAAGTGGAGCCCCCAAATAGCTTCATTTCCTCAAGGACTTTCCCAAACAGATGGGATAAAATTGCTATAAAAAAAAATAAAAATGGAATCCCAAGATGGGAAGATATAATGAGCTGTGGGCAAGGGGAAAAATAAATGCTGAGGGATATTTATGCAGCACGGGGAGTAGAGAGATGAAATCAGAAATTCCAATTAAGTCCATAATTTATTTCAACGGAAATAATAAAATGAGAGATGGGCCCAAGTGGTAGAATTCAGATTGGGATCATGATCCAAAATGGCAAGTTTGGGCTAGGGCCATGGCCAGCAATCTCCACCTGACCCTAACAGATGGTATGGACATGCACACAGTGGTTGGGCCTCCAGAAGTTATGGTGGAACCTACTTAGGTGAAGTAGCCGGCCCTCACGGGGCATCATAAATTGTACATGCTGAGAGACAGGTTAATCTCTCAAAATACCTGTGGTTTTTTTTGCCAAAGGAAAGGATACATGATGCAGAGATGAGGTATTGAGTGCAGGGGGAAGGGTTGGCTCCCTAACTCATTCCTTAGACAGAGACAGGTATTTATTGGGCTGTTACGGTGGCTGCTGAAAAATCCCCGGTGGCAAAACTGAAAAATCCCCGTGGAAATCCTCTTCTTTAATGGAGCAAACTCAAGTCCCAGCAAAAGTGGGTGTGAATCCTTGCTAGGAAACCAAGGCAAGCTCCAAAGGGAGTTTGGGAGGGGCAGAAAAAATGTGGTTTGGGGTATTTTTTTTATCCTGTGTGTGCAGGTGTTGGCAGCCACTGGGCATGGCCAGTGTGTGGGTAAGCTGGCACTGGTTTGTAATGGGAGGATGTCATTGTAAACTGGAGCCAAAGAGTGGGATTGCTTTTCATGGTACTGTCTGCCCCACTCAATTCAGCATCAGAATCACAGGGATTCCACAAGCACAAACATTTCCCCAAGATCCAACAGGAAGGGGCTGGACAGATTATTTTTTCTTTGTTGCCTCCCCCCTAAGAGGAATTCTTTGAAAGACAAAAGGGTGATGAAGATGGATCATTGTCTTCAGCCCTCATGTCCCAGCAGCCCAAGGATGAATCAATCACCTGCAGGGTGCATGAACCAGAGCTCCCTCCACCTCCAGACCTGACCAAGCACATAAGGCCCTACCCAAACCACCCTGATTTAGTGCAGGGGAACCAGCACTGGGGAATGCCCAGCACTGGAGCCTCTTCCCACGGCCTGGCTATGAGTGAGGACTCCCAAGGCTGGTAAAGCCCCTGCAGGTTTATAAAGGGATGTGGGTCCAGCATGTTCCATCCCATTTCACCAGGGCTCTGTCTTGCAAACAGTTACCTATAAACAAACTAATTCTCAGTGCTCAACCTGGGTTTGGTGCACGGCCCAGCTCCATCACTGCTCTGAGGAGCATCTGGGGCAGTGGCCACGGTGGCACAGCCCATCCCAGCACCCTGCATGTGACTGGGGTGTGACTGGGGCATCCTTTGAGTTAACACCCACACTGGTGCCACCAACATGGGAGTTTTGAGGAAATACAAGGGAAAAGCCTCATTTTCTCCTGTAGGGGAGTGACCAAGAGTGTTGTCTTGGNCTATAATTTTCCTCCAGCCATTATTATTAATAATGATGATGATGTTAATGATAATAATGAATAATGGTGGTAATAATAATAATAATAATTATGATAACAACAACAACAATAATAATAATGATAATGATAATAATAATAATAGGCACCAAGTAGTGGGTTGGTATGATTTCACCTCTACTGGGGTGTGTGTTATGATGCTGCCTGGGGTCCTCACCCCACACCCCTGTGGGGTGAGGACCCAGGGATGGGCCAGAGAGATCCCCCCACCGCAGCTGCAACCAGGGTGACGGGAGCATCTCCAGTAGCCACCAACGCTCCCCTGCAGGCCAGCAGGTGAGCCCCACACTGCCAGCCCAGCCCATGCTCCAGGCTCTCCTTTCAAAGCCTGGCACCTCCTGGGGAGAGCAGTGTTATGGTTTCATTTCAGCCTCCCAAGTGCTGCACGTCTGCAGCCCTTGTGAGTCAGGTTTTCCACCCCCCTTTACTTAACACAGCGCTTTGAGCCAGCATAGTTCATGAGCCGAGGTCGTGGTGATTAGAAATGTATGTTTTCTATAGTGACAATGTACTTTCCCTCCCTCCACCCACATTCAAACCTTCAGTTTGCCAAATGGAGAAAAGTATTTTAAACACGTAGGTCAAAATGACACAGCAGCTTAAACGTGTCACGTTCTGGCACAAGCCTGTCATCTCTCAGCCAAGACTTGAGACCAAGATTTCTGCTCCCCTATTTTATTGATTTCTTCTCTTCTTTCCAAGGGCTCAAATAGCCACTTAACACACACAAATAATTAACCCCTAAGCAGCTGCTCCATCTGCTTCCTTGGGGCTTGGGATTTGTGCTAATCCACAGCGTTTCCCCATACCACGGCGGCTGCTTATTGACTGTCTGAAGTTTCTTGTCTTCTCCAAATTGTCCCAGGTCTTTCACCATGGCTGAGGTGGATCCACATCCAGTGTTCTCCAGCAGTCATGGTTTTTTTTTGCAGGGGCAAATATGGTTTTCTTAAATAGAAAGGTCAGAGTCCTCTGTAAATAGAGGTGGTTTTATATCCTGTCATGTCATTTCAAAGGACCTCGGGGTTCCTCAGGTGTTGTAGCCTTTAATACACTGTGTAATTTAAAGGGGATCATAGCTGCAAACATGAGTAGATGTGTTTGCAGTTGGGTAAAGGAAAGAAAGATAACATGAAACAGTATTTTGCACTGTATTTCTGCAAGGGTCCTGTACCAGGAAGGTCCCACCAGGCAGAGGGGACTGAGTTGTTCTGGTTGGAAGTGGAGAATATCACAGAACCCCCAGGTTGGAAAAGACCATGAAGATCATTGAGTCCAACCATCTCTGTCCTCTCTTGGCCCATCTCCCTGAGCACCTCATCTCCTGTCTGGTCAATACACCCAGGGGTGGGGACTCCACCCCCTCCCTGGGCAGCCTGTCCCACACCCCCACAGCTCTTTGGGGGAAGAATTTCTGCCTGACATATGATGTGCTGCACTGAGAGCTTTTGGTCTCCTGGCACGTGCAGTGTAACACAGCTCTGTTGAGCAGTTTAGGATTTTTCCAGGCTTCTTTGCTGCCTTTTGAACTCTGTGGCCTCAGGTAATAACTAGATGTGTACACACACACATCCATTGTTAACTAGAAATTAACCAACACAGCGAAAGGGCGTCCTTGGTTGAGCTCTGTTCCCAAAGCTGGGCAGGAGCAGCTTGCAGAAAAAACCCTCAAAACCCCCAAAAGGGAGATTTTGAGGGAAATAAAAGGGTTAAACCTGAGCAAGAGCTTTGAACAGCAGGAACTTCTCCTCCCTGGCAGGGTTCAAGGCCAAGTTGGATGGGACTTTGGGCACCCTGGGCTGGTGGAGGGTGTCCCTGTGGCACTGGGGGTCTCAGAGGTCCCTTCCCACCCAAACCAGTCTGAGATGTTGTCCTTACCAAAGGGGACAGTGTGTGACCTCCTGGGTTTGTGTTTGGGTGATACAGGACATGGGTTGGGGATGTCAGGGAGAACAGGGTCTGTTCCCTGCGTGGGCTGGATGCCAACAGCAGCAGAGCTCAGCTGCTCATCTGCTACGTACCTGGGAAGGAGCATCACAGCGAAGCAGCGAGGAAATGTCCTTCCCCCACCCCCTGGTGACAGCTGCACACACTTCCCAGGCTGATGGTATATGACAGGTCTGATGTGAGCAAGGATTTTCATTTACACTATGTAGCAGTTAGCAACAGATGGAACCATAAGATCAATATATAGTCCAAATAATTAAGAATCGTGTTTTTAATTGTGCCTTTTCAACAAGCATTTCAAATGCTTCTTAAATCAGCCGTGTGGTTGTTGATATAGGGAGCAGTTGTGATGTATTTCTTTTGGAGAGACACATCTAAACCCATCCAGACAAGAAGTGTGAGTGCCTTGTGTTTGTGAAAGGGTTTTGGCAGCTCCAGGGAAGGGGTCACAGCAAACCATCCCTGTGCAGACAGGTTGTGATACCCAAGAGATTGACCTGGCTGGCAAAGCACAATTAATTTTATCCTTCTGAAGCCTTTGGGCTTCATCCTTCCTAACACTGTGGGTCCAGATGAATCAAACTGTGTTAAACTCTCAGAGTTCCCATGTGAGTTTGGGTAAACTGAGGCAGGGAGGTCCCATGGCTGGGCCAAGCAGGGGGAGTGGGAGCACTGAGCTCCCCTTGCATCTTTTTCCCTTGGTCCAGTGTTTTGTTCCCCAAAAGTGATGTGATCTACGAGCTCAGAGGTCCCTTACGATCCAAGCAGCCTGGTTTTAAGCTCAGATGACCTGGATGTCCCCTACCATCAATGTTCTCTCATGACAAGCTGAAATGAAAGATTTTTGCATCCTTTGGGAAAAAAAAATCAGTTTATTTGGCTAATCTTTTAGGCATCTAATCAAAGTAACTGGCTAAAAATCAAACATCATAAAGGAACAGCTCAGTGGCTGTCCTGTCACCTGCCACTCTTCCCCAAGCACACAAAAGGATGCTCAGACAGGCAAACTCCTTCCATGCCAGATTTTGGGACAGTAGCTGGCACTTTGCTGTCACAGAGCCTTGGGATGGTTTGGCTTGGAAGGCACCTTCAAAGGTCATCTAGTCCAAGTCCCCTGCAACGAGTGGGAACACAAAATCACACAACATTGGGGGTTGGAAGAGACCTTGAAAGATCTTTTAGTCCAATTCCTGGCCTGATCAGGGTCACCTCGATGAAATCACACAGAAATGTGTCCAGTTTGATCTTAAATGTCTCCAGCAAAGGAGACTCCACCACCTCTCTGGGCAGCCTGGCCCAGGGCTCCATCACCCTCATGGTGAAAAAGTTCTTCCTTATATTCAGAGGGAACTTCCTATGTTCCAGTTTGGTCCCATTGCCCCTTGTCCTGTCCCTGGCCATCCCTGAGAAGAGCCTGGCTCTGTCCTCCTGACACTCACCCTTGACATTTATAGACAGTAATGAGGTCACCCCTCAGTCTTCTCCAAGCTTCCCACTTGAGACACGCAAGGCGTGGGTGCTGCAGTGCTGGGCTGAGATGAAGTAACGCCTCCCTGTGATGGGTATTTCAGCTATGTGAAGGCCATCTGCTGTCATCTCTTGTTCTAAGGGGCTTCAGCACCAGCACAAGGTGCTTTGGGGTTGTTCCCATTCACTGATGTCATTTTGAGAGGTCATTTGTTTGTCCTTTGGCTGGAACAGAACATAAAGCCGCATCCACACATGGCCGAGAGCCAGAGGAGCCTGGGCAGGTGATCGGCTTTTCCACAGCATCTGGTCCTGTCCAGCCCCCCTGGACTCACCCACCCAGGCTCAGTCCCAGGTCCAGCCCTGCCCCACAGCAGTGGGGGATCACAGGGAGCATCCAAGCTCCACCACCCCCAGATCCTGCTGGCACGAACCGGGCCACGACCGCTGCCTGCCCGTGGTTACTCCCTGCCTTAATTTATATTAAACGTGGCCATACCACTCAAACAACCTCCACGCTCTTCTGTTTGTGCAGGTAATGATGATATAGACTCATTTATGCAAGATTATCCTTTTATCACATTTCCAGACTCATTTATGAGGCTCATGTTTTCCCCCCAAGGGCATCATCAAGTGAGTTAAGTTGTACTATTTGCCTCCCGCGGTGAACTGGCAGGAGCCTACTTCATTGACTGATGAGGGCTGCTGCCTTCGCCAAATAGGGTCTGTGTGATGGATATTTTACTTGTGAATATTATAGCTGGAAATTAGCATGTTTATTGAGGTAGAATGCGTTTGTTTACATTCTGCTACCCATGGTATTACCTTTTATGACCTGAGTTATTTAGCTGAAGATAAGCATAAGTGCTCCCCATCTGGGGGAGGTGAGGGAGGAGATAAAAAAAAAATAAAATAAAATTAATGAACTACTTGATATCAAATTATGCCATAAGTAAGTGACAGCGATGCTGCTTTGGGAGCTGCCCTGGTCCCCTCACCTGGGCTGGACTGGCTGGAGCACAGAGTGGTGGGAGGGAGGGACTTGGCTCCATTTTCCCTATAGTTTTCCCTATTTTTGCCTGTCAAGAAAGAGAATTTCCAGGGTGGAAACCAACCCATCTCACTTGAAGCATCCAACAGCAGTTAGATCCCTAGTAGTGGGGATGGTGGGTGGAAGAGCTGAGGGGTCTTTCCAGGCTCAGTCCCCATCCCATTGCCCAGGCTACATGGCAAGATCCAGGACACAGCAAGGCTAAAGGATCAGGAGAAGACCCATTAATTGTAGATTCCAGCTAAATGAACCATTCCAGATTGTTTAAATGTGAAAGAAAAATTTAAACCCTGGGTTGCAAAGCCACCCAACGTGGCTTCCAGCATCATGGGAGTGTGCAGAGTGCAGGACGTGGGTTCATGCTGCTCCTTGGACTCATAGGTAGATGCTCAGTGTGTAGGTAGACACTGTCTTTACCTGCTTGTTTCTACTTTTGAGATAACTCATGGATGCCACCTACCCCTCTCGGCACCACGCTCCTCCGTGAGGTCCAGACAGCTCATGGGCTTTGGCTTGTTCCCTCCATGTCTCTTCTCCCCAGTAACAGGTGACAGAACTCGAGGTAATGGCCTCAAGCTGCACCAGGGAAAATTTAGGTTGGATCTTAGGAAGAACTTCTGTCCTGAGAGAGTCCTCAAGCACTGGGACAGGCTGCCCAGGGAGGGGGTTGAGTCCCCATCCCTGGAGGGGTTTAACAGACGGGGAGATGCGGTGCTTGAGGACATGGTCTAAGGGTAGACTTGGTGGCGGTGGGTTAATGGTTGGACCAGATGATCTTAGGGGTCATTTCCAGCCTTAACAATTCCATGATTCTATGTGGTTGTTCCTCCATGGTGACAATCACAATCCATTGGCAAGTAACAAACTCCCAGGAGATGCTAATGGTTGGAGCAAGCCTGACCAGCCCCATCTCAGAGCAGACATGCCAGGGAAAGCTCCAGCTGGTGAGACAGTATCTAGAGTGACCCCAGCTGGGTCAAATTTTCCTAAAAAGAGTCATTCCATGCCTAATTAAAATGATGATGGCACATTCCTTACGTGAATTACCTGGCTGCAGACCTGACAAAGATGCTCAGGGGGCTGGAGCAGCTCCCCTGTGAGGACAGGCTGAGGGAGCTGGGCTGGGGCAGCCTGGAGAAGAGAAGCTGCAGAGGGACCTCACTGCAGCCCCCCAGGACTTAAAGGGAGTGTATGGACAGGAGGGAATCGGGTTTTGCCAAGGGCAGAGAGTGGTGGAACAAGGGATGGAGGGAAGCTGGAGGAGGGAAGGGTCAGGGTGGAGATCAGGGGAAGTTCTTCATGGAGAGAGTGGTGCGAGGCTGAAAGGGGCTGCCCAGAGAGGGGGGGGATGCCCCAAGCCTGGAGGGGTTCAAGACCAGGTTGGATGGGGCCCTGGGCAACCTTGTCCAGCTCCAGGCCTGGAGGTTGGTGGCTCTGCTTGTGTCAGGGGGGTGAAACTCCAAAGCCTACAGAATGGATGTTGCAAAATGGCCTTAAATCCATACGTCAGATCCTTGGGCACACGGTCCCGGTCCCTGCGTATTCAGAAACACCTCCCTGGAGTAGGGATTATTTGCCCAGGCAAATCAGGGACTGGCTGTGGGACCAGACACCCTGCTCCTGAGCAGGAGCTGTTTGTGCAGTGGCAGATGAATCCTGTCTGCAGCCTGCCTCAAGATTTCATTTCATTTTAAAAGGTGCCTGCCAAGCTCTCTGTTACTCAGCTCACGTCTGCAGACAAAAAACGTGGTTTCTATCAAGCGAAAGAAATGTTCTTTTTCAGCAAAGTTTTGGCTCGAATTTTTACAGCTTTCAGATACATATTATGTGTGAGCAAAAGAGAAGGGAATAAGTGTTGTGTCAGCTAGAGAGCAAGACGAGGCTTCGGCGATGGGTAGGGTGAGTGCCAAAGCTCCCACCGTGCCGGCTCGTGAGCTGCGCTGGGCTAACGGGAGCCAGGAAACCCTCCTGCTGCCCCAGAAATCCCACCAGCCTTTCCCTGCTCTGCCTGGGTCTGTGGGTGGAGACTGAACCCATACCCTCATCTCCCTTCACCACCACACATGGAGATGTGGTGGCCTCAGAGGACTCGGGGCCGGCAACGCCGGCACTTGGTCTGCGCGAAGTGACACCTTTGGAGAGCAATGACAGCGTTACCCCCATCAGCATCTGCCTCTCCCTACTTTGCTTACCATGTTAATCTGCTGCTGCATGGCTCTCCAGGGTGAAATGGAGACAAATATGACTTCAGTGTTACAATAAGTAGTAATAAAAATTATGATTGCCAATATCTGGGAGGCACGCACTGGCGAGTGGTAAGATGAAGCGAATTAACAGCTTGAAAAATTGTTGGCCCTGGTGGAAAGCAAAGCTGTAAATGTTGGGATTATTTCCCCTGTGACACTGCTGTCAGCAGGGGGTGGTGCAGGCAGGGATGCTCTCTGCCCCCACAAGAAATCATCTTCCCTTCCCCTCATCTGTGCCTTTGCCACGGGTGTCCGTGGGGCTTGGCCGGGGTGTCGCATACGTGGGGAGTGAGGTCACGTTATGCACAGATGAGTGTGTAAACCCACTTTCACAGGTCAGCTCCAGAAGCATCCCTGAGCCACGTGTGTGTGACAGCAGCCACAGTGGTTTTGTACCCATGAAGTCATTTCTTCCTGACTTCTTCCTTGCCTGGTTGGCCAAAACTTGATGACTTATCCTGGTTCGGTGCCTCTTCCCGCTCTCCAAAACAGCTCTCGACGCTCTCGTTATCCCCCTTGAATTCCTCTCCTCACCCTGCTTTTGGCCTTACAGCTACCATGATGTAATAAATTCTTGGGGCTAATTGTGTGTTATGTAGCAGATATTTGAAGCAAACAGTTTGCCCAACGGGCTAAACCGCATTTGCATGAAGCGTTCATCGAGCGATTATGAATAACCTACAAGTTTTAAAAACAGCCTCTTTGTGGATAATTTGAATGTTTGCTGCAAAGTGCAGCATTTGCTGGATTAATGACTCATTACAGATATTTCAGGGAGCTCTGGTGGCACTGCCTGCTGCTGCAGGAAGGGGTTGGGGTTTTTTTTCCTCCGTTGCACCTGTACCATCCCAGCGATATGCAATGCTTAATTTCTGCAAATTACTCCTACTAGAGCAATATGAAATACGACTAACTCGGGGGAAGGAGAGGTATACTTTAATTAAATCATCTTGCAATTAGTCCTTGAGTGATGAGGTAAGGTGTTTTATCTCTGTGTGGTGGTACCAAACCACTGAGGGGATGCACAGGGAGGGAATTCTGGAATTGGACGTTGTAATCTGATGAGTTGTTCAACAATTGGAGATTTCTTAGAAGGAGCCAGCCAGCTATTTAGGGGTTACTTTTGCTGAGTGGTGGGACTAATTAAAATATATGCCATGTATTTTTATATCTTTTATGTCATATGTGCTGTGATATATTTCACAGCTATGCTGTGATGAGGAGGATGCACGACATCACCTCCCTCATGTACAGATACCGGGCTCAGTCCTTTGAGATCCTTCCCACCGTGGGATGCCGGCTCTGCCCTTCTCACATCACTTTTGGGGAGCACAGAGTGAGACTATCAGCCATTCAGGCTGGATTGGGGTGTGATGGGCCTGTGTGTGTCCCTTGCACAGTGACACCTGCACCCACAGCAATCAGAGGTGCAAGCACCATCCCAAACATCCCCCAAGGTGGGATAGAGATTTCACCATTCATTTCCCTTCGGATGCTTTGCTGGCCAAGTTGATGAATGGCTGAATGCTTCCCAATATATGGCTCCCCTGACAGCATTTAGCACAGTGTAAAGTTTTCTCGGTGATTTATTGTCCCTAGAGTTTTAGACAGACAATAAATGTTTGCAGTCTGTCCTGCCTGACACTAACAACCTGGTCTGGCATATTGAACCCTCCGAAAGCGAACAGCATCGTGTTTTAAGACATCTAAGAGCCCCTCGGGAAGCAGACATGAATTCCTCAGTGTCTCTGCTCTGTGTAAACAGCAGTTTGTGCAACCCAGGACCAAGCTCTGCGTGTCTCTGAAGTGTAGTAGAGTCATTTTTTTATGTTGAAGCCCAAGAGATGCTTTGCATGATGCACTGCACCAGCCTCTGTCATCTGAGTGCTGGACCGAATTGTGTCGAAGTGCATGAAGTCCAGTTCATTCATCTGGCAGGTGCTGGGCCAGGGTTTGCAGGCAGACTCATTTTTCTATGGTTAGGTTGGGGTTTAATGCAGGCAGACTCGTTTTTCTACAGTTAGGTTGTGCTCAGGAAACTTGGGAGAAGGCAGTGGCACCAGAGACGTCCTGCCCCACGTTGAAGAGAAAGAGTTAAACAAGGACAGGCATGGGATAAACCCATCCTTCAGATCACTACTGTCCAGATGTATAAAATAAATACATTCAGTAATAAAAAATCACCCTAAGGGCAGGATCACAGATTCACAGCATTGTAGGGGTTGGCAGGAACCTCCAGAGCCCATCAAGTCCAACCCCCTGCCAGAGCAGGGTCCCTAGAACAGGTCACACAGGTCGGTGTCCAGGCGGGTCTGGAATATCTCCAGAGAAGGAAACTCCACAACCCCCCTGGGCAGCCTGTTCCAGTTTATTAGCAGGATTTGGAATTTAAAAAAATTAAAAATCACCAAAAGCAAAGAAATTCAAAGTAGCAGCAGCAGTTTCTCCCTCTCAAGATCCCTGAGAATTACAGGGACCAGCGGGATGTGATCCAGGGACTTGCACGGGGGCAGTTTCCACCGAAACACCATTTCTTTGACGTTCAGTTATAGACTCGTGTGACATCAGGTTCACCTCCCCTGTGACACCAAACAGTGGCACTTTCACGAGGACATGGAGATGTACAATGGAGACAACAACAAGCAAAGGGCCTGGCTTGAATTTAGATTTGGGGCTGGTTGCGTAACGTCCTTAATGTTACTTAAATGTAGGTGTTTTGCGTGTGGGTGCAGGCGCCGATGTGTGTGTGTGCATTAATAGCAATTTGTGATAGATGCCTTTGGGGCCCACACATTCAATAAGAAAAAAAAAAAAAAGGAGTTTTTTATGGGAGATAACATAACTGTTTGCAATTTGGCTATTCATTGTATCTTTGGCATTTTATGTACTGCATTAGCTGAGGCAATTTCATGCATATGGATATAATGCATTAAGTAGAAGCATTTAAATATAGTGAAACTAATTTTATGATGATTAGTTGAAGGAAAACATTGCATTCCTATCATCTATATAGGAGCCAATTTGCATGAAAATGCCCAAAGTTGCTATGCCAACATTTTCCGTGTTGTCGGTCGGGGTCGTCTCCGTGTCAAGACTTTGTATTAAAAATCGGTCTCCAGTGCCCGTGTCTTTTAATTCATTGCAAGCTGTAGGCCATTTGCTCACAAAGCACTTGCAGTAAAACAAATGAATAGCTAAAATACTCATTTGCATGATTCCCATTTGAAAACGATTCCCCTGAAATTAAGGAAGCGTGTGACTCGGTTGTGAAGATGGATGGGCAGATGAGCCACGCAATTAATATTTTTCGGCATTCTCTTTTAAAGCCCTCCCAAGACTCAAAGCAACACATGCTGCCTTCCAGACAAATTGGGTCCCACAACAGTTCCAGGGCTGCCATGGCAGCAGCTTGTTCCCACTCTCTCCCCTTTATTGTCTCACTTACATTATGCAGTAATTAAAACTATTTACCATTCCTACTTATCTGCCATCTGCTGCCATTGAAGTTTCCTCTTCTTTATAAAGGCATCTTAAGCAGCAACAAGGAAAGTAACAGATTCAAGGACAAGGGGGGCTGCTGGGTGGGGAGGGAGAAAATTCTCCTTTTTATTAATCGGTAGCGGACCAGGACGAGGGTTGAGTGTTATAAACGACCGGGTACTTTACTGTGTCGTTTGCATCCTGGCCACAGCACTAAAAAGAGCTTTTTTTTTCTGGAGCAAAGCACATGGTAGAAGGAAAAAGATGTGGCTGATGTGGATGGTGATCCCAGCGCAGCGTTGGGATACGCCTCTGTTTACATGGGGGGGAAGTGGGAAGAGGGATGGTGATGGTGGTTTCATTCACTCCTCGGCCAAATGGGGAGGAGGGAGTGAGAGATTTTGGGTTGAATGGGTGCTGGCTTAGAAGCACAGATGAATTTTAGCAGCTCCCTGAGTGGGACCTCGGGTTGTGCTGGATGAAACCCTGATTGACGTCAGGCAGAAACAGTGATGTCAAAGCATCAGAGAAACGGGGGTGAAGGTACCCGGAGATCTCTGGGTGAACAACAGTGCTTGCAGGTCTTGCTGTGGGAAATATGGGTAGTGGCTGTGGCCTGAAGAGTGCTTAAATCTTCCCTGGTGCTGGTGGGATGGGAAGTGATGACAGCCAGGTAAACGGAGCCGGCGGGGGACTCCAGAGAGCCCAGCCCCGAAGGCAGATTTAGGGAGGGCAAGAGGTACCCGGCAGGGCTGTTGCACAGGCAAATGCGCCAATAAAACAGCTCCCAGTGCGCTGTCGGCAATAAAAAGTGAAGAAGCCGGCAATTACTGCCGCCCTCCTCGCATAACTCGTGCTCCACATTATTTACAGTGACTCTAAAATTTAAAAAATCCAGTTAGCTTAATTGCCTTTCCTCCTGCCTGGATGGCGGTGGGAGCCGGCGGCGCGACCCGGCCGCTCCGGCTGCAGAACCCCCCGGGATGCTCCCGGGGACCGGCGTGCCCGGTGCTGGGTCTGCACCGGGTAACCAGTAGCAAAGCATCAAAACATTAAACTTTCCTGGGTAACTGCTAAAAAGCAGAAGAATACCTGCTAAAAAAGCAGGTTTGGGAGTATATTTTTCTTTATTAAAAGTCCAGCGGCCTGAATTCGCTGCTGCATAAACCCAGCCATGGCACAGAGGACTCTGGCCGGGTTATTTTGTTTCTTAGAAAGCCCAGGCAGTTTGATTCGTTTTCCATCATCCAATTACAATTGATTTTCTTGGTATTAATTTGTTTTTTAAAAAATAAACACTCAGTTCTGAATTTCAACTATTTTTTTTTTCTGAGGGTCTGGACTTGTGCCACCATCTCCTGGGCTGGGTAAGAAGTCAAGGAAAAGAAAGATGAGGAAATGTTTAGTTCGGGGTTTGAGTGAGTGGGTGGGGTTTTTTTAAACACAAAATCTTTAAACATCAGTGATACTGGTGTAAGGCTTCATCAAAACCCTCTGGCAGAAATACTCCCAAATCCACAAATACAGGCAACACAGGGAAAACGATGCCTTCGCCTTACAAAGACTGCTGGCAAGGGGCTGCCTGTTCGCTGGGGTGGCTTGTTCAGTCTTCCAGATATTTCATTCTCCCCACATCTGGAAGAATTTACTGCTTAGGTGAGAAACAGCATCCAGTTTTTCAGCACTTTTTTGTGATTTTTCAAGTACAGTGGAAAGCCTCATGTTCAAAACGACCGTCATTTTCCAAGCCATTAAATTCCTTTGTTAACGCGCAAATACTTCTCATTCCTTCCGAAGTACAGTAGAGGAGGCATTGTTGCACCAAATTATTTACAGACACAGAGCTGAAAGCTAAAAACACAGGGCTCTTTCTAGTCTCTTTTGGGGAGTGCACTTGGCTTCTCCCCAGATCAAACGCCCTTCGAACACGGGGAGACCGGAGCATCTCACGTGCATCGTCGCGGCAGGACAGGACCACCCTGCTCTCCCCACCACGTTGTTTCTGCACAGAGCAGAGACCTCATCCAGATATGGCTCATCTCTCTAGGAGGATGCAAATTGGCTCCAGAGCAGTGTAATTAGCTTTTGGTTGGTGCTGGGCTCTTCTTCACAGCCTCCAAGCAGCTGTGATGCGGTTGGGTTCCTAGAGGTGCCTGGTCATTGTGACCCCGTGAGTGAAGAACTCCCTCAGCCCCAGAAAATATCAAATATTCCCTTCAGCTGAAGCTGGAAAAAATGGGCTGAGTTTTCCTTGTGCCATACAGCATTCCCGTGCCTTTTAGTAAATGATTTTGCATCACAACCCCACAAAAACATTACCATACAGATCCCATTTAAAGCAAGAAGAAGAAGAAAGGGGGGAAAAAAAAATCTAAAAGGAAATATTTTAGGTAGGAGTTGAATAGCAAATGCTTTTTGGCCTCTGTGGGGAGTAATGATCCACAACAAGGACACAATTCTATATGCATGTAATATTATCACATGCTTCAAAAAGCTTTTAAATCACATAAATGCAGTTATGGACCATTGTACAAAATAAACATTCCACTTGTGTTTAGGCTGTTTTTAGTTCTTTGATCTAAAGTGATGCTTGCAGATTTTATTGCTTTGTAAATTAAAGCAGCTTTGATTTGATGGAGCTAAATTAATAAGACTTCTCTGCCTTGTTGCAAGATAACGGCTACAGTGTATTTCGGCTGCGCCCGCACATAAGAAATCTGCAGTCTGTAACAATTCCACTGAAGCTTCATGGAGGATTTCAATACCTATTTTAATTAAAACAAAAGCCTATGTAGCACTAATGTGTTCCTTAAAGAGCAAAAAAACTTGAAGTGTCCTTTTAAATCTATTTTAATATGTCTTAAGGACTAGAAGATAAATGGCAGGAGAGCCGGGCTCTGACAAGGTATTTTTTTCTCTGCCTTTTGAATTTTCTTCTTGCAAGTCCAAGTCAGGTCTCCTGTTAAATACAAAACTCACATGGAAGAGCAAGCAGGTGTCCTCTCAGGCACTGAATGACAGCAGAGATTTCAACCCATCCTCAAGGAGCCCCAAAAATCACCCACAGCCTTGGGCAGACCCGGTGACGTGCTCATCACCACCCAACACACGACCATCCCCATCATGAGGTCGGCTCTGATGGTACCAGCAAAGCCCATGTTGGTCAACCTGCAGTTGGCTTTTCTAGCTGATACCTTCCCTGTGGGTCTCCTTGGGGTGGAGCTGCATCACTGGAAGGAGGGTTGACCCCAACCCCAGACCCAGAACAGTAACCTAACCATCTTTTAGACACTGAAGAGACCTTGGTAGCTCACAGCAAGGTCTGTGACATGGGAAATCAAGGCACAAGGCTATTTTCAGCCTGCTGATGATCTTAAGCAAGCCCCTTGCTGCCTGTGGATCTCATGGGCTATTATTTTTTTTTCCCTCAGGAAGATTTGGGAAGTTTGAAACTGATGTTTTTAGTTTAATTCCATTTACCAAAAATCCTTAAATAAAAGAGGCTCTTTGAAATCTGTAGCAATAAGTGCCAAAAGAAAAAATGGAGCTGCCTCATCCTGACCACAGAGGCACCACGGGAAGAGCAGGGAATGGCTTCAACAGGGAAACTCAGGGCAGAGGGGCTGTACCCCTCCACCCACCTCTCCCTGCAGATGGTGGAGGCCCAGGCAGACCCACAGTCAGGAGAGCTCAAGCTACAGCTCTGCCCCACACATCTCCAGGGACCCAGATGGAAACGAAGGAAATGGAGGGGTGAGATTTCCCTCGAAATCACAGTGACCACATCCCTCTGGTACTTGCTTTACCAAGGGGGTGATGGAGTTTCCATCCCTGGAGGGATCTAAATGATGGTTAGACATGGTGCTGAGGGACATGGGTTAGTAGGATGGCAGGTTAGGGTGATGGTTGGACTTAATGACCTAAAGGGTCCCTTCCAACCAAGACAATTCTGTGATTCTATGATTCTGTAAAGCAGCTTCTCAGTGTGGTGCCCAAACTGTTCCAATGTTTCCCCTCTAAGCTGAGTGGGGACCTGGGAGATGCAGGACAGCATTGCTGTTTTGAATCTGCTCTTTATCTTGGAATTTGTCTCCTTTAAGTAGGAAAAGAAACCCAAATCACTTGGGGTTTCTTTTTCACACAAGTGCTGCAAACTTTGCCCAGAGTTGAGAGAAGAGCAAATACATCAAAGGGATGGTGTTTGCTCATCAGCTGCCACGTGCTTGTGGGCTTCATCTATTATGTCCCAGAAGCTCAGATCCATCTAATTCTTCCTCCATCACCACCACAGTGGATCTGCCCCATACAATACCATCAGAAGGTTTTCAGGATGTTTCCTGGTACCTCTCTAACCAGGTCAGAGAGACAGAGCTGCTGACCCAACCAGTGGACAGGTAACCCATGGTCCTGTTGGTGGGACCCATCTCGACATCCTGGCCCCATCACGCTGTCCCGCTCCGCTGCGATGCTCGGTAGCAGGATGGAAAAAATCCCCCTCTGGCTTCTCTCCCCCAGCAGCAGCCCCAACTCCCCATCCTTTTTTCTTACCCTTTTCATAAATAATTTTAATATAGTACAGAGTGGCTCAAAACAGGAAACTCTGCTGTTTTAGTTTGGTCTGGAGTCAATTTTCCTAATCCCTGTGGTGGAGTTGCTAAGTTACCCTATCCCGGGGCCCAGCGCTGCTGTTTTCATGTGGAAAAAAAAAAATAGTAAAAAAAAATTTTAAAAAAATATATTAAAAAAATCAGTTCTTCTCTAAAATGCTGGAGTTTGAAGAGGCTGTGGCTCATTGCTGCCAGAGAGGTCCAGCGCTCCGAGCAGTTGTCCCTTCGAAAGGGCATTTATCGCCGCTGAAAGCCGGCCAGCCCGAAAGCGAAGTCTTCATCAGCTTGGCCAAGGTCAGGAGGGTCAGACATGAGATGAGATGAAAGACAAACAGTGGCCATGGAAAGCTCTCCCTGCCATCTCCCCCGGCGTAATGAGCCTTGGCTGCGTGCTTGGACAGAGGCCAAACATTCATTTACCACAAATCTTCTGTAAATGATTACATTACCTTACATTAGTTTCTGTAGGACCCCCAACTGTTCCTTCCAAAGCAAGTTAAGCAGAAGGAAAGCTGCCACTTCCCTCTAATTATTCTCCCTCGACCATGGGGCACGTTACTCCCAACCCTCTTGCCTGGAGGGGAGACAAACCTTGCCCCGGTGGCTTGGTGGATGCTGTCCCCTTGGATGAAGGAGTGGTGGTACCCATCATGGACTGGTGAAGGGCATGGATGTGGAGGAAGGCGTGAGAGCTCTGCCAGATTGAAGCTGGGGGTGGGAGTGGAGGCCCAGAATTGCCTCACACCCATGGGTGATGGGTTGCATGTTCGCTCCTGGGTGTCTCCCGCACTGCTGAAGGTCTGTTGGGTTGGGTTGGACTTCACCAAGTGTGACCTTGGCTCACACCAAGGGAGACCATGGTGTTTCTGAACCCACGTGGCCCATGCCAGTGTTTTGAATCAGATAACTCTCTGGCTTGAGAACTCCAAGCCTAGTGTCATCCCAAGCTCCAAAATCTGGATTTGGAGAAAGTTTTGGAGAAACTTTCTACCTCTCCAAGCAATTCTTCTTTTCTCCCTCTGTACCACCCACTTGCCCTGAGCCAGATGAAGGCTAAAGCAAAAATACTTGCCATAAACCCTCATCTTCATCCCCACTTGTATCCCCAGCACCTCATCTTGTACCCACTGCATCGGACTTCTGGGGGCTACTTTATAAACTTCAGCCACATACATGTGAGTGATGAAAAAACAACCAGCATGTTACAACCTGGTGTAAACTCACCATCTGCTAGTATGAACTACTTTTCCTAGACACAAGGACAACCATGCAGTGATTTCTCCCCTCTCCAGTGCTCCTCAGATGACAAATTCCTGTGGCTTGCAATGTGGGGCCAGTTTATCTATTTTTTTCCAGTCCTACATGTGCAGCCCACGCTGCAGAGAGGCAGAGCCATCCCAAACCCAACAGCTTTGCTTTCCTCTGAGGCACAGGAGCAAAGGAAAGCTGTTGGCCTTGGTTCTCCAACCAAGGCCTGCAGTTACACTAGAGGCTGGTGTTGGTGGAGCCTCTCGTCGTCTCCCCAGCAGCAAACAGAAAGAAACCCTGGGAGTTAAGCCCAGCTTAAGTTAAGCCCTGCTTAACTTAAGCTGGTGAGTGCCAACACTTTCTGCCAGCCCCAAGTGTGCTCTCCACATGTCCCTCCTCATGTCTTCCCTCTCCCAGCCTTTCCCCAAGGCCTCCTGCAAATCCACCATTTGTTGCTGATTTCGCTTAAGCCGCGGCGGTTCGTTATTATTATTAATTCCAGGCACATTTGTGATAGCACTAATAGGCTGAAAGAGAGAAATACTCTCATTTACACACCCTTCCTTCTGGGCAGTTTAGGTCCTTGCATCTGGCCAGCCCAGAAACAAATGGGAAAGGAAGAAACAGGCTCTGAACAGTGGTTTGAAGCGCTGAGGGGGTGAGAGGCGGCGCCGGGGGCTGTTTCATTCTCATCCTGCCCGAGCACAGGGTGTTGAAAAGAATCGAGGCCGCGCTGCCTTATGGGAGCACAGGGGATCTGCACCCATCCTGACACTGCTGCCCCTTAGATGGGTGGAATGGTGTGATGTTGCCCTGAAGGAGAGGGCTGTAACTCGGCCAGGAGTGAGTTACGTGCTCTTGAGTTTGCCCTTGTGTTGAAACCTGTAGGCTTTGTCCTCTGGAGGAGCTTCACCATTCCTCTTCGTTGTCTCACCACTGAGGTTTTGTCTCTGCTATGACATGGAGGATGTTCCTGGGAAGGAGGAAGGTGTTTGTGGTGTGAATCGTGGTGTCAGGAACTCCTGAGGCTGCTCGTGCTTGGCAAGCGCTGGCTGGCCTGGAGACAACGTGCTCCCTCAGAGCACAAGGGGGCCCTTGGGGCTCCCGCCCTTGCGCCGCCGCGGGGAAAACCATCGGATTTTCTCTATCAGCATCACCCCCTTCACCCTCAGGAGCAGAGGAGCTTTGGGCTGGGGACAAGGGAAGGTCACTGCTGGCCACAAAAGACCTCAGATGCTGCTGAGCTCGCCGTGGGCGACACGGAGCCGTGCATCCTCCCAGTGCCATCATCGCTCTCGCTTCTGGGCCGGCGGCTCCGCTGTCCCCTGAGGTGACAAACCAAGAACCCTCTGGGCCTGCTGTAAATTAAAGCAATCAGATTAACAGTGGGATGTAAGATGTGTGTAGGAAAAACCCAATTTTAAGGCATCACAAAGGGGCCCTGGTTTGAACCGAAGCTTCTGCTACCAGGAAGTTTGCCTTTTGTTTGATCTATTTTGCACATCCCTATTAAATAACTAATTATTTAACATCTTTTAAAGCTTTGCTATATATTACAGCAGGCAGGACACAAATGGCTGCTTTTAATAATATAAAAGCCCATTAGCTTCATTTACTGTTAATGTTAAAATAAACATGAGGCAATTTAGATATACTATTCCAATTTCACGGAAACTTTGATGTTTTTCTTCCCCACTCACATAATTAAGGGAAAAAACTACTAATGATATTAAGTTTGTACAGTGTTAATGACAGAAACAAGCTGCAGTAGAAATTGCAGCCATTAATATGGAAAAAATAAAATATTTAACACGGGAGATAAATGAAAGCAATTTTAATAAAGTAAAATGAAGAAAATTAATTTTAGAAACTTTCAGCATTCTTAAAATGCTGTCGGCTTCTGACACGTCCTCTGCATTTTTCTGGTTGGGTGTATTTATGGGCAGATTGGAAATCTATCCTCAGGATTATTTTTAACACCTGTTTTCTTTCTCTATTGCCCATTGTTTTCTCTGAAGGATGAATTCTGCATGGATTTACACCCTGTCCTCTGCCAGCAGCTACAGGTAGGCTTATCCCTATGAGATGCCTTATGGCAACTGGTTTTTGGGAGGCAGGATCCCTTCTAGCATCCCAAACACCTGAATGCTATGCCAGGATGCAGGATCACAGCATCCCATCTGGATGGGGCTCCATGGTCACTCATCCCAGGCAGCATCAGCGGGTTTCCAGCACGGACACACAGTGCTGGAAGGGAGCAAAATCCGTGTGTGGCAGGATTTATGCTTCAGGGGTGTCCTGCAGTCAGGAGTTGGGTGATGCTGTAGCACTGCATGGGTTGGCTGGGCACCAGTAACAGACAAAGCAGCTAATGGGGCTTGTCTGCACATGGATCTGGACTGAGATCTACTGTATGGTGGAAATTTGAGTCCTTGGGGTGACCCACAGCTCGAGCAGGAGCAAATGTGAGTCTGTCCTGAGGTGGGGTAGAGCAGAGGGGACCTGGCAGGTCCAGCAGCTGAGCACTGACCTGTGCTCCTCTTCCCATGGGAGCCCTGGGGCTCTGCTGTGATGGAGGTGAGATCCATGAGGAACATCACATGGCTTCTCAATTACACCCACTTCCCCCAGGAGAGAGGTGGGGAGAGCTCTTACCCAAGGAGAGGAGCTCTTGCTTTGTGGCTCAGCCACCCAGTTCCCACCACCCTGTTCACTCTGGTAGCTAAAGCAAGCCCATCCCCTAAGAAACTTCCCACACCTCCAAAGTTTGGAGGAAGCACAACTGGCATCCACTTAACATTTCAGCCTCTCCAGTGCCTCTTCCACACCATCAGGTCCACCACGCTACCACGTGGCATCCTTCTACAGCAAGCCATTTTTAGAAATAACACAGTGATTTACTTCACCCTGATGCATTTATTTACAGGAAATGATTAATTAAATACATTCTTTCCATTGCCATTAATTGTTTTGCAGACAACCCGAAGAGATAATCATCACATGCTGGCAATCACTTGCCATCAGTTATCCACACGCCGCTGCTGTCAATGAGTCGCAGCCCCTACCTGGTGGGAGAGTCACTGCTGGTCCCACTGAGGCATTTCCCAGTGATGGATAACGGGGGAGGATATTAGACACTATTTTCAGACAGGCTGAGAGATTGATATGCAAGCCAAAGGGAAATGCATTAAAGTATTTAACTGCCTGGAAATCCAGCATAATGAACATCCAAAGGTATCTTATTACTAGTTCACTGTAGCTTGCCTTTATTTATTTGTTAGCATTTAAATTTGGTTTAAATTATTTGTTGTGTTGGAAACACTCTGGCTGCCAGGGTGGGTCCTGCTCTTGCTCTGATGAAGGCCACGGTGGCAGGTCCTCAAGTCTGTTTGTCCAAGTCACTGAGTTGGGCAGGGGGGTAGATTGCATGTTAGGGGAAATCTCTTCATGGTCAGGCGTTGGAACAGGCTGCTCTGAGAGTTGGGGGAGTCACCATCCCTGGTGGGGTTCAAACAACGTGTAGACTCCAGGACACGGTTTGGTTGGCAGGGTGGTGTTGGACCAATGGTTGGACTTGATGATCTTAGAGGTCTTTTCCAACCTTGAAGACTCCCTGACTCTGTTCTATTAGAATCATAGAATTTTTTAAGGCTGGAAATGGCCCCTAAGATCATCCAGTCCAACCATTAACCCACCGCCACCAAGTCTACCCTTAGACCATGTCCTCAAGCACCGCATCTCCCCGTCTGTTAAACCCCTCCAGGGATGGGGACTCAACCCCCTCCCTGGGCAGCCTGTCCCAATGCTTGAGGACTCCCTCAGGACAGAAGTTCTTCCTAAGATCCAACCTGAATTTTCCCTGGAGCAACTTGAGGCCATTACCTCGAGTTCTGTCACCTGTTACTGGGGAGAAGAGACCAGGAGGTGGAAAGGGGAATGGGTGGCAGACCCTGGGTGCAGGAAGGTTGAGGAGCACGACAGCTCTTGCATGGACCCAGCTTTGCACCACTTGGGTGGCCACGGGTGACCATCCGAGCGTGGCTGCCCCTTGGAGTCCCACTGCCCAAGGTGCTGCACTTTGATGCTGGTTCTGTGACTCAGGGCTTCGAGCAGAGTCTTACAAGGCACCATGATCCTCATGCCCAGGAATATTCCTTCCCTGTTGGGTGTTTTAGAAAGAAAACCAAAAACCTCCTCCTGTGGTCAGCCAGGTCTGAGTGTCACCTCAGCTGGGCGAGGGGACACTGGGGATGTGACAAGAGTGAAGCACCCAGAGACAAAGTTTGTGTGAGACCAGACCGATGTGCTGAGCGATGTCTGAGCTCCTTAACCACGCCAGAAGGACATTAAATTGAGTGTATTCAGTGCTAAGAGTTATGGTATCTTTAGAACCTAAAGTGTATAATTAAATTATAGCATCTGAGATTGGAATTGCTTTTTCACTTGTAGGGGGAAAAAAAAAATAAGACATTTTAATAACATGTCATAAGTTTTACAGTTATTGGATTTTCAAATTGTTTACAAAAGCAATATTGTTAAATTGCATAGTTTTTGGTTGGGTTTTGGGTTGTTGGTTTAGTTTTTTTTTCTTAAGTCTTTTGATAAAAAGAACAAACTAACAATAACATTCCCAGGAGGTAAAACAAAATTGCATTTCACTTTTGTTATTTGTTTAATTATCCATTCAGCCAGTCAGTATATAAAACTCATTTTCAGCAGATTCGTTCTGGAAGTCTCCAGCTCCAGCTGTAACTGCAAAGAGTGTTCAACTTTTATTTAACATTAATAAGCCAAGGAAAAGCCGAGTTCTGTCACCTGTCCAGCACCTTGGCTGCACTTCCAGCAGGGACAGGGTTAAGAGGGGACATCAGGCTGGTAACTCCCAGTTTTTAGGACTGGGGGGGGGGAACTATGGATCACAGTTTCCCATTTATTTGAAATAGGGAACCACTGGAGACTCCTTCCTAAAAAAAAAATGGTCCCTGTGGCCTAATATCAGGATGGTGTTACAAACTGAAGTGTCAATTAAAGCTGGGGAAATCTTGAGCAGTTGGGTTTGTGTGTTGGAAGGGTTTGTGTGTTGGAAGGGTTTGTGTGTTGGAAGGGTTTGTGTGTTGGAAGGGTTGTAGTTTGTGGTTGTAAGTCTGGTGGGATTTTGTTTTCCTGGCTGTTTCACCACGTTGTTGGTGGGAGGAGGGAGCCTGTGCTGCAGGAGGCAGGTTCTTTGTGCCATAACCTGGGTAAGGTTCACATCCAAAAGGCTCAATATGGAGACAGGAGCTGTTTCTGTGACTGGTTGGGGTGGTTTTGTCACTGGATTTGACCAATAGATTTTTGCCTCCTTCAAAACTGATGTCAACATGCAACCACCTCTAGTTACGTGTGTATTTTTAGCAAAGGCTGTTTCAGTAGTGTATAAAACCATGATTTGCTCAGCAAGAGGAAGTTCTGTGCAGCTGGAGACCTACCAAAGCACTGTGTAATCACAGAAGATGCTACAGGATCAGTACACACCACATGATACTTCTGCAGATTGTTCTCTCTTCCTTCAGCACCTTATGCCAGGGCTGATTTCTGCTGAGCTTGAAGCACCGACGCCGATACCCAAGATCACCTTCCAGCCCCAGGCAGCACCAGGAGCCTGCTTGCTCCCAGCAGCTTTGCAGGGTAACCAGATGAAAGGAACTTGCTCTTTTGGACTTGCTGCCTTGTAACATCCTCACCCAGAGCAACACTTGACCTGGGGGCCATGGGGGAAACAACCATAACCAGTGAAGAGGCTTAAAACCGAAGCGCCTTCACTGCCTACAGCCAGTGGGATGAACTGGAAGAAGAAAGTGTTCCATCCTCCTGGGTGACCAGCCTGCTTCTCCTGACAAAGCCTATTGGCCACTAAATGCTGACCCAGCAGTGGGAGGGAGGTTATTAAGAACAGTGAATCCCTTGGATACGTTCTCAGGTCATAAAGACACTTGACTCCTCATTTGCCCGTTTCTCTCGGAATCAATCCCGGCGGAAAAGCTCGAGGACAAAAATCAATGAGGGAAAACAAGGCTGTGCAAGGCATGGTAAGACATATGGATGCAGAGGCAGGGCAGGGCAATCATTTAGCATGATAATAGATGGGAAAATGATAATTCAGAATTGATCAGATGCTCCTAAGCCAATGCAGCTCCAAAAGCCTGGAAGATCTTCCAAAGGGGTGCTTGGATTAGCTGCACAGCTCCCAACCCACCACACTGGAGGTATTGGCAGGTTGGTTTATAGCACAGGATGAAGCAAAATGGGAATTGCTTTGGGTTAAATAACTAATAAAGCAGCACTTTGCTAATAAATGCTCTCACTACTCCAGTAGATATTCGTGGCCCACTCGATCTTGCACAGTATGGATCCCTGCACTCACACGTGACCCACGGGAAGACTGCACCATCAGCTTTTAGCAAGCTTTGCCTTCACCAAAGCACCACTGAAGCTGAGGTGCAGGGAAAGTGAAGCATCTTGGTCTCATTCAGAGGATGTAAAAGACCTGGTTGCTCTTGAGAGACCTCTTGGGAGGAGATCTGACACGTGCACCACAGCAGTTCCCTGCAGGTTGCACAGTTATTGCAGGGTGGTGTCAGGTACCTGATGTTGTAGGATGGGGTGGGGGGTCTTGCTGCCCATGGCTGCCCTCAAGAACATGGATTTGACATTCCCAATAACTATTTCTGGATGAAACTTAGCTGGGACACAGAAGAAAAGCCTTATGGACCCTTTTTGGGGTTTTTTTTGGAAGCTGTGCAGTAGGATAAATCAGACACATCCCACCTGTGTGTACCCCCAGGAGTGCAGGGGACACACACACTTCATGGCAGGGCTGTGGGCCAAGCTGTGCTCTGATTCCCCTCTGGGTAACTGCCATGGGATGGCATCACCCATGCAGTTCCTCACCACAAAGTATACTCTGGGGATAATTTCTGGAAGATCTGCCCTTAGCCTCAGTGGGAGGAAGGTTTTAGCATCCAGAAGCCCATGAAAACCCACCTCAGCTGCATGATTCCAGCAGTGACCAGAGCCTTGGGACCAGCAGTGACCAGAGCCTAGGGACCAGCAGTGAGGAGAGCCTTGGGACCAGGAGTGACCATATCCTTGGGACCAGGAGTGACCATATCCTTGGGACCAGGAGCAACCAGATCCTTGGGACCAGCAGCGACCAGACCCTTGGGACCAGAAGGGACAAGAGACTTGGGACC
>VXBZ01006338.1:147164-177935 GCA_013399135.1 Heliornis fulica | reverse complement strand
GAAGGACACAGAACTCCTTGAGAGAGTCCAGCGCAGGGACACCAAGATGATGAAGGGATGATGGAACATCTTCCTCATGAGGACAGGCTGAGGGAGCTGGGGCTCTTCAGGTTGGAAAAGAGGAAACTGAGGGGTCACCTCATTAATGTTTATAAATATATAAAGGGTGAGTGTCAGGAGGATGGTGCCAGGCTCTTCTTGGTGTTGGTTAGTGATAGAACAAGGGGCAATGGTTCCAAACTGGAACATAGAAAGTTCCATCTGAATATAAGGAGGAACTTTTTCACTGTGAGAGTGACAAATCACTGGAACAGGCTGCCCAGAGAGGTTGTGGAGTCTCCTCTGGAGGAGAGGAGGCTCAGGCAGGGGGTTGGACTAGATGATCTTTCAAGGTCCCTTCCAACTCCTGCCACTCTGTGATTCTGGACTCATGAAACCCGAGGTGATTTTATTGGCCACAGTGCAATCCTGGCATGTTTTACATTTCTCAGCTCTGAGAGCTGTGGGTCCAAAGATGGGTGCAGCTGGCATGAGCTGGGTCCTGCCCTTGCAGAGGAACCCTCTCCTTCTGCAGAAGAGCTACTTGGAGCCTTTAGATTTGCTACTTATCCCATGGAGCAAGAGCAGCTCTGCCTTGCAAGGCACAAAGCTGGAGCTGGCTGCAGCATCTCCACCTGGTTGGATTAAGCAGCACCACTCCCAGCTGCAGCTGTTTGATCTTTTCCCAGGACTCGAGGAGATAAGAGCAAGATCATCCCTGAGTTAGGAAATCCTCCCTGCTCCGTGGAGCTGGGGATGATGGAGGTTCTATGTGCAGGGCTGTGAACCTTGAAGGGTGGGATGGCTTTCTCACAGTCCCCTAAATCCAGAGTACAGGCTGCTCTGTCACTGGTGCAGAGCAGGGGAGGGTGTGTGGAGCAGGTTTCAATCCCAGATCTCTCCTGGCAGCTCCATGAAGAGCTGTGAGTGTGCACCAGGGGGACAGAGCCCGGTCCAGCTCTGTGGCTGCCTGCGCCAGCGTGGGAGCCGGGTGGCTCTGGGTGAGCTTTCTAATTGGCAATTAAGAACAGAAAAATGCCTACAAAGTCATCATGGCTTCACCCAGAATAAATACAGGTGGGTACAAAGTGTGAAGGAGGAGGAGGTCACTAAGGGGGAGGAAGGATGTTGGCTAATCTGGAGTTAAAGCAGGAGTGACCAGGTTGGTCTTGCTGTTGGCCTCGCTGGGGAGGTGGTGGAGCATCCTCCTCCTCCACAAGCAGCAGTGCTGGGGCCAGCTATAGGCAAACAGTGACCAAAACTCCTTCTCCAGACATTCCATGTGCTTTGTTACATGTATCCCACAAAAATGTGCTTTAATCCCAGAGAAATGGGGGAGACAGCCTGTGGTTTCATCCCAATCGTCTAAGCAAGGAATAAAAAAGCCTCCTTATCTCCATGTACCCATAAATGGCTAATTCTGCTGCTGTGAGCACAGGGCAACCTGCTCAGGGGCGATTCATGCACGCTGGGGCACTTGGTTTTCCTTGTTAAAGGTGTTTTTTCCCTCAATCTGCTTGGTTGCTGTGTGAGTAACAGGGAACCTCGGCTCTCTGGTATTAATCTGCCACGGGACCATATGTTCTCAGCCTCAGCCCATATGTATTTTTGAAAAGAACCACCTGTGAGTAATTCTGCCTCCTCTGAGTAGAGAGTAAAAGCTGCTTTAGGGATCATGTGCCGTGTGGGGATGGGGTGGGTCAGGTTTTTCACTGAACTGGGAGGAATGTTGCCATCTTTGGGTCTTCCTAGTTGTGGTCCAGGGGTGGCCCCGGTCCCCATGTCACCTCAGCCACCTCACTCCTGCAGGAAACCAGCCCCAAACAAGAGGCTGTTGTTGTTTTTCATGCCATTGATGGGTCTGTTCCTCTCAGGTTATTTTAACAGCTGCTGTGAGCGGGGTTCGGGTAGGAGCTGGTATGTCAGTGCTGAGGCGCTGCCCGTGAGTCACCTCCGCTGCCAAGGACAAAACACCGGCTGCTCAGGGGTGCCAAGGATGGAAAACTGACCTGCTCAGGATGCTCAGTGACCACAGGTAGGCAGAGGTGTGTGCCTGGCCCTGGCCATAGGATCAAGGAGCTGTTTAAAGGTTGGAAAAGACCTTTAAAGTCACCCAGTCCAACTATTGACCTTGTGCTGCCAAGTTCACCACTAGACCATGCCTTTAAGCACCACATTTACACACCCTCTACATCACTTGTAAAGCAGCTTGATGGACTGAGACCCTTTTCAGAGCTCTCAGAGCCTAAAATCCCCAGGATGTGCTGCCAAAGGGTGTCCCAAAGCCAGTTGTGACTCCCCCCATTTTCTGAGGGCATCAGGACAGAGGGTTAAATCCCAGCCCTTCCATGCTGGGATTTAACCCTCTGTCGGCTGGGATTTAACCCTCTGAACAGAGGGATTTAACCCTCTGAATGGCTCTGCTGCTTCCCAGCCACCCTGGGAAGCAGCAGAGCCATTCAGAGGGGCAGCTGTCACAGAAAGAATCATCCCCTTTTCGGTTTCACCGAGGTGAACACGCAGCAGCAGCGATCCTGGGCCAGTGAAAGTCTGGAAGTAGCTATTGTTTGCAGATGCAGGAGAAACTGTTTGCTAAACACGTTATGAATCAGTGTTTGAATGGATTGAAACCACATGCTCGTGTGGCTGATGTGTATATTTTTTTCACAGTAAAATGGTAATGAAAAACTTTCAGGCAAACCAGTTCCAGTAGAGCATAGAGCAACGTGTCCGTGCGATGCTGGGGATGCAGGGGGAAGGGGTGGCAGAGCAAACATGCTGTATAGGAAAGGGTGAGCACCACAGAAGAGCTGTTTCCCATCCCTTTCCCATCCCTTTCACACCCTGCCCCTGTTATCCTCACTTGTTCAACACACACATGGCCAAAGGCAACCTCAGCACCTGGGGCTGTTAATGTCGCTCCCAGGGTATTCCCGAGGGAAGTCTGTGCATGTGGGAAGCCAGCACCTTGGATCACTCCCCTCTGTCTGAGCAGCCTGGCTGGAACTCAGAGAGACTTTTTTTATTTTTTTTTTCCCCTTGCAGATGGAAAATATTCCTCAGTGGAGCCCTGGTATGTGACTGACAAAACAATAATATTCCCTTTAAGCGTGTCGGGCAGCCGGGTAAACAGAGGCTTTGCCGGCATCTCCAGGGATGCACCGACGCCGGCTCCTGGCCCTGATGAAAGGCCTGGAAGCACAGCACAAGGCTTGCCAACACAAGCCCTTCACAAGCAGGGTCACACCTGAAGATCTGCACTTTGCCCAGCCTGGAAGGAGCGAGCAGGATGACAGCACCTTGCTGAAACTGCGCTGCAGCCAGTGCCCCAGGTATGTTTCCACCACACTGTGCTTGTGAGGGGCTTACAGCCACCTGAAGGTCACAGCCCAGCTTTTACCAGTGACAGAAGTGTGAGTGTAGGGAAAAAAAATCCCAAGTTTTTGGGTGCCATGTTTGGGTTTGATGCTTGATGCTTGGGCAGTGGTTGGTGGAGCTGTTCAGAAACTCCCGGTGAGCGGGGAGCTGCTTCTTGTACCCCACAGCTCCCAGCACACGATCCCAGTTCCATGGAGGAGGGTGTTCCTGAGGAGGTCACCTTCAGCATATGGATGGCAGTGTCACCAGCAGGCAGTGACCTCCCAGGCACTCACCAAATGCCATTTTGGGTTGGAATAAGCCCAATTGCTACTTGTCTGTGTCACCCAGGGCACTGAGTCAGCAAGGTCCTTCGGCGTGCGCTTAATGTCAAACCCACTGAAGATTCAATTAAGTAAATTCACTTATTTTGGTGCTGAGATGTGGCTCAGATACCAGATACATTTGCTGTATGTGCTTCTTTCCTTTCCAGGCTGCTTTCCTTTCTGTATCACTGGGGCAGGAGGTGCTCACTCATCCCTGGCCTGCTCCAACTGCAACGTTTCACTCTTGCTTTTAAGAAAAATTGGGAAGTTGTAAATTCCACTAATGGAGTGTGCCTGTGTGTTGCTTAGAGGTCCCTTCCTTTAGAAGAAAGAAACAGCCAACTTGGAAAGCAGAAGATGCATCTCATGCCCACCAGTGTTACGTGTGTCAGGGTCTGGAAAGGGGATGAGTTTATCAGCTCCTTTGCTTTTCTTTGGTGCATTCACAAGGCAACCCACTGCACCTGCTAGCAGTGCCTTTTTCTCCTCCTGGTATTATACTTCTGGTCTGAAATGATGTTTCACACTCACTGAGTGTCCCTGCTAGCAGTGGCTTCCAGCACATAGTGCCAACAAACCTCCCTGTGGTGGGAAGAATTTGCACTTGTTAAAGAAATGCTGCCTTATAGGAGGACACAAAAAGTGACAAGAATGAATGTGGGGCTTTGGCTGGGCCATAAGACAAGAGAATCACAGGCTGGTTTGAGCTGGAAGGGTCCTTAAACATCATCAAGCTCCAACCCTCTGCCATGGGCAGAGACACCTTCACCAGACCAGGCTGCTCCAGACCCCGTCCAACCTGGCCTTGAACACCTCCAGGGAGGGGGCAGCCACCAGTGTCCTGGGCACCCTGTGCCAGGGCCTCCCCACCCTCAGAGGGAAGAATTTCTTCCTGAGATCCCATCTCAATCTACCCCCTTCCAACTTAAAACCATCTCCCTTTGTCCCATCACTCCTTCCCCAAAGTCCCTCCCCAGCTTTCCTGTGGCCCCTTCAGGGCCTGGAAGGGGCTATAAGGTCCCCCTGGAGCCTTCTCTCCTCCAGGCTGAACAGCCTCAACTCTCTCAATCTCTCTCCATAGGAGAGATTCTCCAGCTCTTGGATCATCTCTGTGGCTCCTCTGGACCCATTCCAACAGCTCCATGTCCTTCCTCTGTTGGGGACTCCAGAACTGGACACAAGACTCCAGTTGGGGTCTCACCAGAGCAGTTATAAAGGTGATTATAAAACCATACACCAAAGCAGCACAGCTGGGTGAGGAAAGTTTCTAGAGCAGACCTGACCTTTGCTTGTGAATCATCTGAATCATCTATTTAATGTAATGCAAAAGGATTAACCCACTAGAGATTTTTGAAAGGGAGCTTTGGGACCATCACTCTTGACATTGCAGGGGGAAGGTTTTAGAGCAGTGACTCAATTTAATCTTTCTGGAAGCTGCTGTTTAAGCCTGGTAAATTCCATAGGATTTCTCGTGGGATTGAGGATGAGTGAGAGGTAGACAGACAGCTGATGACCAACACTGACTATTCCAGCTGCTGTTTTCTGTTCAAGGACTCTCTTTAGTGGGGGCAATCTTAAATGTCATGCCTCAAACAAGAAACAGAGATATTTCAAGGTCCCCTTTTCCTGGTGATCTCATGTCTACACCAGGGAAACCTTAATTACAAATCATAGTAACACCAAGTTGGATGCATCATACCCATCCCTGCAGCCCCTCCTTGCAGCAGGGGCTCCGTTCCCAGCTCCCCCTCCCTATCTGCTCCCCCCCAGACAGTGTTTACAGCAGCCTCCCGGCACTGGCGGTCGGAGCAAAGGGAGGAGCAGGGTTTTGGCTTTAGGGATTAGGACCAAAAATAAAATGCCCTGCTGAAAGCCACACAGAGCTGGGAACCTTGAGAAACACTCCCACCCAAGCACGCAGACGCGCTTCCTCGGGTGGAAAATTAGAGATGGGTATTGGAGCAGGCGTGGGCGGCAGGTCGCTTGTATGGAGTCTGCAGAAACTGATGCTGCCTTGGCAGAGACATCTCCAGGGCTCAAGGAACCAGAGACTTGGTGTAAGAAAGGGCAGATCCTGGTGGATTGTCCAAGTCCAGGCAGTTTGTCAGGAAGCCCTGAAGTCACCAGGGATAACATGGCAGTGAGGGAGCTGGACCAGTGCTGCTCGGATTCCCGCCGGCATTTGGTTTTCAAAGTTATCTCAGATGTCCTCAAAGCAAAAGGTTTGATTCTGCTCTTTCTTGCACTGGTCTGAGAGGTTAATGGCTGTCCCTGGAGTTAATGATGAGCTGGTGGAGGTCTTTCATCCTTGGTCCTACTCACCATTTCCAAGTTCAGCCCCACCTCAGCACAGGGCCAGTTGTGTGAGAAGAGTTGCAGTGTCAGCTCACTGCCAAGCACGGGTGTCACTAACCAACCCAGGTCGTGATGTCATCCTGCCACCATCACCATGAAGAGTCTGACACAGCAGCTCTTCAGCAGTGCCACTTCTTACCACCCAAAACATGGGTGCTTAACAGGTCTGCTCTAAGTTGGAGGAGGTGCAGCTGAGGCAGTTACCTGCTTAGTCCTTCTCCAAGCATGACCTAAAGCATCCTGTGTGGACATTTTTGCATAAAATGAATCCAATTTGATTCCATACCACTGAATACACCCAATTAACTCTTTAACCTTAACTATTAATCCTAGTTCATTGACCTGTTCCTATACAAAATGCAACTGGAGTCTTCAAGTGAGTGGGAGATCAAGGAGTGACCTTGAGGTGTGTTTGCACAGACTATGATTGAAGATGCAGAAAAAAAACCTTCTCAGCTAGGACCAGCAGGCAGACAGCTGTCTGGAACCAGCCAGAAAACTCTAAGCCTCCCAGAGCAAAAAAATCTCCTGGTTTTGCAAAATTACTTCTCTAAAATCAGAATCCTTACATTCACCATGTACAAGCAGTGTGGCCATTCCCTTGGTCATGGCAGCTCCAGCACAGCCAGGCAGTAGATTTTCCACCCATGATTTGGTTGCACACCAGCAACGAGGATGAACATGTTTTCCAGGTGGGTACTGATCCCATCACCACCAGCACTGTGTTGGCTGCTCTGATTTTTTCCCTAAAGACAATCTTCTGGCAACTGCAAAGGCCCATGGTCCCGCTGGGCTGAACATCTCCCATCGCCTCAGGTAGGCCCAACTAGGGCCAACTCCTGTTCTCCAAAGATGGTTCCCACATTGCTGATACTGATACATATTTGTTTGGGTTTAGCTTCTGGCCTTTGCCACCAATGCTCAAAAATGTAGCTACAAGACCACTTTGTGCCACCAGTTTAACACCAGACTCTGCTCAGATGTGTCCCCAAAGACTTTTCTCCTCCATCTGCCTCTTCTTTCGCTCAAAAAACCCCAAAAAACCCTATGGCTTTCAAAAGCCCATCAAATCAATCTCCAAATCCATATTTGCAGAAAAAAAATTAATGTTTGTGTGTGGTGCCAGCAGAAGATAAGTGTCTCTGCAGTTAGGAAACAGCTGTTGCTGGCAGTCTGCCCCGACCAGTCTCAACAAGGAGCGAGACAGGTAGCCCACTTTCATCAGACCCTGGAATCCCTTTCCAACCCACCCCAACATATTCCCACCAAGAAACTAAACCAAACCTTTTGATTAGCCTGTAGGAACAGCAGGTTGGTTGGGGTCCAAAGCACGAGATGAAGTTGTTGTAAGACACAATGCGCTGTGGCGAGGACAGCGTGTTTCCACCGCCAACACCTGGCAGCAGGAGTTCAAAACAGTGCTGAAATCGTGCCAATCTAAAGATTTTCTGAAGCTGATAGCAGTGAGAAACGAGGACAGGTGTGGCCATATTTCCAAAATTGCCCAGGGCCAGTGTTTCAGGAACTTGGCAGCAACTGGCAGGGCCAGATTTTCTAAAGGAGGTCAGCATCCAAGATGAGGAGCCCGCTTGAAAACCTGTCCCATTATATCTAGCAGAGAAATGCATACCTTGAGGTGACACACAAATGTTCCCCCCACTGCACCAAAGACAAGGAGATCTAAGACCCTTCTCCAGACCCCTGGTCACAGCCTGTCAGTGCTAACTGCCATTCAGAGGTGAGCGAGGAATCCCTTTGGGTTGTCTGGCAGCTTCTGGTTTGAAAGCAACAACTGTCAGCTCTCAAAATCTGCACAATTCCCTTCCTTTTGTTTCCTCTCCTTCCCTCTTCTCCATCCCTTTTGACTTTTTCCAGTAGTTGGCTTCAATTTCCAAAGCATTATGCTTTGGAGTGGTGATTCATTGATTGTATTAAAGCGAGAGCGTTCGCAGTGTGATGCTGGGAGCGGTACAGACACCTCTGTCTGTCCTGTGTTCCCTACCCAGGGTGGAAGCGAGCCAGACTCTCCAAGCCACAGTGGGATGCTCATCCCACCTGCCAGGGCTGATGCTCACCATGAAGAGGTGCCCCCAAACCATCCCTGTCCACCCTTGGGAGGGGTGGGAGTCGGATCTCAGCATTTGGCGTGCTTCAAACTGGGCTGAACCAAACTCAGACAGGGACACCCATAAATTCTGGGAAAGGCTGTTTCTGAGCTCTGTGGCTTGGACTCCTCTTTAATTACAGGACACTGGTAAAGCTGGATGGAAAATGTTATATGTATTTTCTGCAAAAATGGTTGTTCAGTTAAAAATTTTTCACAGATTTCGCTCCTTGGCTGTTGTATCTTTTTTTCTGGGGGCCTCACATATATTTACTTGCCCATTTTTTTCACTTAGCCTCTGTTCATCCAACAGAGAAGCAGATGAGGTGACAGAAAATCAAAACCCTCACGTGCATTTTTGAACCAAAAACTTGGAAATTAGAACCAAAACAAAGAAGCATTTTAGCCAAGAGCCATTTTTGTCAACGAAGTGCTCTGCAAAAAAAAACCCAAAAAAAAAACCCCAACCCAAAACCAACCAAAACCAACACCCAAAATTGAAGGCAGCCCTGGTCACAGAGCTAACCTCATTGTCACTGCATCCACAAAGCACTGTGGGAAGGAGTTGCTCCAGCACTCGCCCACCTGCTGCTCCCACCCGGGGCTGATGTTCTCTGCCGGGAAACCCCACCGCACTACCGGAGGTGGTGAGGACTCTGCAGGCCTCCTGCCAGCCTGTGTCCTTGGGTGATATCTCCTCTTCTTCCTCATCCTCAGGGCTGGAGACAGTCATAGCTGCTGCAAAGGCAGGGCCCTTGCACAGTGTGCAAGCGGTGCCGTGCTCGGGAGGAGGATCCGAGCCGGCAGATGTTCCCGGGAAGCGAAGGGTGTGGAAAGACAATTTCTGCAGCACATCAGTGGAGAAAAAAAAAATAAAATAAAAATGAAGGCCAAGTGTCTTAAGCCATGGTGCTTCCTGCAGAGCCAAACAACAGTGAGGACAACCACCTTTGGGAATTGATGATGTAGGAGCGCTCCTCTACCGGAGGAGGAAGCGGGGAAGTGGGAGGAAGCAAGTCAGCAAGAAAGGCCAATGTTTCTGAGCAGCTTGACCCACATCCCATTGAAGTCTGAGTTTTATTATTAGAATCATTATTATTTGTATTGTGGTAGCATCAAGCAGCCCCAACTGGAAGAGAGCCTCATTGTACCAGGCACTAAATAAACACAGAGTAAGAGACACTCCCTTCCCCGTGGGATTTGCTGGCAGAGAAGACACTCAGAGTGCTGCAGGCGACGGGAAATTATCATTTACTGGCATTCCAGTCAGTATAACGGCACTTCAGTGCTAATAAGACCATCTCCCACTACTCTCATTCCCATCTAGGTCTGATCCAAAACCTGGTGGAGTCAGTGGAAATGTGGACTTGAGCAGAGCACAGACCAATGCTTTCATTATGCTCCTTTCCTGCACGTCTGTCCACGCAGCTCCTAAATATGTAAGAATTCTGGTTTCCAACCACCACAGGCTGAAGAAAGATGCAACCTCGAGACAGAGGAGATATGGTCACACTCCTCCCCGAGCTGGTAAATCTAATTTTAGGTTTAAGAGCCTTGATTAAGTCCTTTTAAAGACTGACCCAGGAGGGAAAAGCTAACTATGCAGCTCTGCAGAGGCCATGCACAAGGACCACGAGTCTCTCTGATTCCCCTGGCCTTCAGCTTTATAAGCTGGAGATTACTATAGCAGGCTCAGATGGGAAACTTTAGATACATCCAAGGTTGACAGGTCTCCCTGGATTAAGGTCACTTGTTTTAAAAAATATTTATTTCCACATTCAACATTTTATATTGAAGTGGCTGGGAGTCACTGCGTGTATCTTCAGGGAGAGTGGGGCAGGTAAGCATATTCTTCAGGGACCTGAATCCCAGAAGAAAGCCCTTGTGCTGCCAGATATGTGACAAATAATATGGTCCAATTTATGCCATTTTTCATCATTCTATTTTATTCAAGTGACTAGTACCATAAGTCCAAGCCTGGCAGGTAACGAGCACTTTGGAATCCATTCAAAATGATGGGAGCTGCAGACCAAACAGCATCACAGGAGGTGCAGAGGACGATGTTCAAAGAGAAGCAACACCCTGCTCCAAAGGCAAGGTCCAAAACCTGACAGTGGGTCATAGTAGGAGACTCCTTGCATGTCCATCTGCAGTCTGCTTGGGGACAGACGGACACATAAAAGTTTATTATTCTCTTGCTGAGCCTGACAGAAAAACCTCTGCACAACCCAGCTGAAATAAAAAAAGGGGGTAGAGCTCCAACTCTGCACTGTGTGGGAGTTCTGCAATTTGCCACGGGCATGATCAAGGCTGTTGCTCATGGAGATGGAACAGAACTACTCAAATATCAAGCAGAAGAAAATCAAATGTGCTGCTTGCTACTGAACTCCAGCCTGTGTCACTGCACTGCTGCTCAAGAAGCTGAGGGTCTTCTCACTCATCCATATGTCTGTTTAGTAGGGCCTGTTGTGACAGGACAAGGGGTGATGGTTTCAAAATAGAGGGAGGGAGATTTAGATTGGAGATTAGGAAAAAGTTCTTTGCTGTGAGAGTGGTGGAGCACTGGAACAGGTTGCCCAGGGAGGTGGTGGATGCCCCTGGATCCCTGGAGACGTTCAAGGCCAGGTTGGATGAGGCCCTGAGCAAGCTGATCTAGTTGGGGGTGTCCCTGCTTCTTGCAGGGGGGTTGGACTAGATGACCTCTGGGAGGCCCTTCCAACTCTAATCATTCTATGATTCTATGATTCTATGTCTGGTGCTCATTTGGTGGGCTGGCTGGCATAGTAGAGCAAGGACTCCAGCCTCACCCTGTGGCCAAGGGCAATCCAAGGGTTGTGCTGAGTGTTGATGCCCATTCCCACAGTCCACAGAGGATGTTATTCATCTTCTGCTTGTGAGCCCTGAACCAGACACAATCAACCCACCACCTGCTCTCCCCAGCAGAAAGCTCTTACCACCACAATGCCACCCCTAAGCCACAGCTGTGGGAGCTTAGATGGAAGGGAGCAGTGAAGGGGAGATAGCAGGTCCCTGGGAGAGCTGCATTAGCTGTCAGATGCTCCTTCAAGACTTTAAGGGTGTTCTAGAAAGGGCTGAGACCACAGGGGTCTACCTGCTGGTGTCCCAGGAAAGGTGACACAAGTGCAGGAGAAGACAGCAGCTGCTGCCCAGGTTTGTGGCAGCTCTGAGACCAGGAAACTCTCTAGACAATTGCTGGGAGAGGTGTGGGCAGGGAACCATTTGTGGGCAGAGTCTGAAAAGCAAGAAATCTTTTCCAGCCCAAAGTGACCCTTAATGCTTCTCATTGCACACTAGGTACCTCCCTTTGCACTGACTTGCACGATGCTTCTTTTTCACAGGAGGACTTATTTTGATGCTCAAGTCACAAAATCAAGCACCCAAATGTGATGAAGTACTCAAAAGGTAGGATGTGCCACGAAAAGGATGCTCACTGTGTCTGAATGTGTATGTGCCCTTGTGTTATGATGTTCTCTTTTACAGCACAACTAAGGACAGTTTTCCTCGTAAGGCTCCAGTCTATTTCCATGTACAAACTTGCTTACTAAACCATTACTCAACCTCTTGTTCTACCTTGTTGTGCAATGTGTGGCCCCGTGGCTTATTTACTGCACACTGTTAAAATCCTGCTCCAAAGGCAGAATTATTCATTTCCTTATGAGCTCGTGTCGCACCGATGACGAGCACTGGTGGATTTATTTTTCACTGTTCCTCTGTGAGATGTGGAGGTGGTATTATGCTGGGTTTAGAGGTGACACTTGAGGCAGATAGATAGAAATCAATTTCAAAAGTATTCACTGGTTCTGGATTTGGACATGATGCCTCTGCAATCACAGTCCCAAGGAGCACTTCTCAAAGCCCAGCTCTCCTCAGATCCAGTTGGGAGTCAGGAACTCAGCAAATCAAGAATATATATTTAGTGTCCATCTGGGAGTATTTTATTTAAGTGACTTGTCTAACTCTGCTCAACAATTCCATGGCAGAGGTAAGGACTTTACAGACATTTCTCCAGGTTGGTTTTCAGCTGCCTGAAGTGGTTCTTTTCCTAAATTCCTCTTTAATTCACAATATGCTTCTCACCTTCGGCAACAAATGCAGTATGGGACCATCAGGCTATGGCCTCCATCACCTTGCAGTCTCATTCACCCCATAATAGGCTCTTGCCTACATGCTCATAGAAACTGGAGGGAAAACAAGGATGTGACTATATAATTTGTAATAAATTGGGTTTGTGGGGGCCATGGTGATATGACACAGACAGATCATCAGTTCTGTGTCTTCTCTGGTTCCTTCCTCAACTCCTACTCATTTCCAGCTCTACTCTTTCTCCGTACCCTCCTGCATGTATCTCCTGTTCCATTCCCTAACACATGTCCAAGATCTCTGTCTTCTCTTCTCTCCTGCACTGGTATCCATTCCCAGTTTCATTTCCTGAAGCTTATTCTGCAAGATTGCCAGAGCTTCCAGCTCCTCTCCATGTGTAGCACACAAGGCTGTTGGACTCATGCTACCTGCAGCACCCAGGAGCTGTGGTGACAAAGCCTCCATAGGTGCTGGGCTGGCACCTGCTCTGCCAGACCAAACCATCCACGAGCACAAGTGAGCATCCAGCACTTCCCAGCTGCAGTTCTTCATGGGCTTGTAACTTGGGCACACTTGAGTGATTCACTCCCAAAAAATATCCCCTTTTCTTTGCTAAATTTCAAGTTTCTCCTCTGGAGAGTAAGCATGTTCCTCAGAGGAAAAGCCAACAGACTTATTGTAAAAAAGGCAAAAGAGCCTATTTTTCTCTGTCCTCATTTCAGAAATAGCTGAAGACTTTCACTTGATTTAATTTAAATCAAAAGAGCAAACAAAACCTCAAGGCAAACTAGACCATGGCATAAAATTTTCAACCCAAGTGATGAAAGCTTGGCAGCGATTTCAGCAAGCCTGAGCATCGAGGCAGAGCTATGGCATCGGCTGTAATCCCTGTGTTTTCCTCAGGAAGAGTGGAGTGACCTCATACAGTTTTGCAACTGAAGAAAGTGAGACGAGACAGTGATATTAAAGGTATTAAATCATTAAAGGTTGCAGAGGTGGTAACCTTTGGTTCAAAGAGTTTGCGTGCTGTGAGTAGAGATGGCTGAAGATTGGGCTGAGCGCTACGTGCGCCCATCAGCAGGGACACCAGCAGGCCTGGAGCTCTGTCTTTGGAGCTCTTTCTCTTCTTACAGTGGATTTCTGGGTGTGGAAGTAGTTTGGAGCAAAAACTGAATTGCACAGATGTTGTCTTTTAAAACTAAACAGGCTATAAAGGGGAAAGCTTTTCTTTTGCAAAAGGAGGGCTGGCTTGAGTCAGGGACCTGTGTGATGTGATCACTGATGCGAGGGGTTAGTAAAGGAAGTGTAGAACAAGTTCTGTCTTGAAAAAGGCAGTGAAAATCAGGGAAGAGGGTACATTTTATCTAAAGTTTGAACCCAGTGTTTGGAGCCACGGGAAGGGGAGCATTCCAATAGAGTAGGATCTACCTGGCTTGTCCAGGAGAACCTTCCTGAAACCAGCAGTTGGGAGGGCTGCTTGCCTTCCTTAAAACTCTCACAGGGACCTGCTGACTGCTCAACAGGTGGCACTTTGGCTGTGTGAACCTACAGAAACCAGAGATCACTGGGGACACAAACCTGCGAATAGCAGGCAAAGGGTCTCTAGCTGCAGGATTTATCAGCACAGGTCTGCATTCATTACCAGGGCCTGAAGCAATAGCTGCATTTCCAGGGGCAGATACTAAGCACAGAAATCCTTGTCCCTGCAGGTTCCCAGAAAGTGGAGTAACTCCTTCAAGTCTAGTTTGTACTTGATGTTAACACAGGCTGCTTAGGTCAGCTTTGCATCGTCACACTCCTCCCGGGTGCACGTGCTGTGGGACAGGTACTTCAGTGCCCAGCAGTTGGTTATAATTGCTGTGCAGTTAAGGAAATTTTCACAAGAGGATATGTGTTGCTCATGAACTTTTCCTCTAAAAGGGTCTTCTCTTTGGAGAACAGAGTAACATCCATCTCTTAATATAATATATTTAAGCATCATGATAAAAAACCCTCTCTGGTGAATCTGACAACATACTCTTCCACCAACGTTATAATGGATGGTTTTCTTCTTTTAAATGCCTTGCCATTAAAGTTTAACGAGCAATACTTACTTTCATTCTAAACTTATTTTTCTCCTTGACAGATTGGATAGTTAGTTTGGATTTGTTAACATAGTTAGTCATAAAAATGTCTGCTTCGAAGAAACTGATAGATACTGTCTTTAGGAAATTGGGCTTTGATGCTTTATTTGATTTCCATGGCAAAATAAGTTCATATTTTCTTATTTGGAAGAAATGAACACGCAGTGCTGTACAGAGCAAGCTAATAAGCTTGTCCTCCTTTTTATTTGCCTGGAATTTAAGTTTATATCAAGCATAACAGATTGTGTAGCTCAGAAATGTCCTCACTCAAGACTGTAATTTTTTAACAACAGTGGGATTCGTTTGTGGAATGCTGAACTAGCTAGAGATGTTTGCAGGACTTTCCACCTTCTAATCCTTTACTTTAAAAATATGTAGTGGCACCAGGAGTAACCAGAAATGAAATTGTAACCGAGGCTCACATCACGTACAGGTTATTTATGGAGTCACACATCTTAACCAAGTGTCTGGTAAATGTCCTTTGTAGTGTTTCCAGTTCTCATGGTTTAACTTTGAATTTCACAATATCAATATTTCTCTTAACCTCTCAGTTTCCTCCCAAAGATGATTTCTATCTTTACATTTGGTAAAGAAAGACTCAGCTGGCGAATTCTCATGCTTCAAGACAAATATGCACTTTTCTTGAACCATAAAACAAAACAAGCTGCAGGGAAGGAGGGATGAGCCTGACTCATGGTTTTTCTTACATTCAACTTGTCCTTCCTCTGATATGCTCAGATGCTCCTAGAATAGTCTCTGTGATCTTGCCAGGCTTTGTGCTCCGAGAACAAACATTTGAGGAAAATCTTGACCCCCTTAGTGCTGCGGTGCCTAACGGGTTAGTGTGTTGTTAAGGGTTACAGCAGAGAAACAAAGTGAGAGCTTCAAAGACTAGTGAGAAATATTCATCACAGGGGAAAAAACGCTGAGCAAGGACATTCTGAATTTCTTTAGCATCATTTCCTTACAACAGCTGCTGTTGTTGCTTTCTTCTCCAAAGCCCAGCTGCAGCACCTACTGCTAAGCCTTTTCCTAGCTCAGACAAGGGCATCAGGCAACTGCTTGGTATTTGAAGACAGCAAGATCCACTGGAAAAGAAAAAAAAAACAGACCACAAATAGACAGTAGAAACCCATACAACAGTGCAGCAAACATTTCCTAATTTACTGCAATGCCAGAAGATGATTCACCCCCGTGTTCCTGTTGCATAATCTTCCCCACAGCTCAGGAGAGTGAAACTAGAAACCCAAAGGTCTCTCTGGGCTTTTGGTGACATTTCTGTTTAGACTGAACTTTCAGTTAGGAAAGTGTGAGTTTTTCTCTGATGACAAAGGAGGGGAACTGATATAGTGAGGTGTTGTTTCAGAAGTGATAAACTACTGAATGTACCAGATTGTCACCTCCCTTGGCCTCATAAACCCTGAGCCAGACCACAGGTTTCATTCCAAGCTTTCACACAAGTCTCCTTGCAATGATGTTCTGGCCCATTCAACCTTCTTGATCCCACACAAGGATCACAGCTGGACCCCAAAAGCTGTAAAGCTCCTCCAGATAAACCCTACTGGGATCCCCCAAGGTGTGGTTTTCAGGAGGGAAGGTACCATGGGGGCTTCCCACCCTCCCAGACCTTTCAGTGATAAGAAGAGGTCTGGAAACTCCAGGCACATTCTCTCTGCCTGAGCATCGTGCACATGGTTGGTCCAACGCTCCCCGAAAGCACCGGGCTTGCTGCATGCCTGCAGGACCTCCCTGGTGTTCAGGGAGCCCTGGGCAGAAGCACTGCTGCCAAACTGCTTGGGTAGTCAGCAGGGAAATTCCACCCAGGCAGACACTTGCTGGAGAAGGGAGTAAGAAAGCAGCAGGCAGCAAGGATCACTACTTCAGAGCCTCCAAGAGGTGACATCTATAGATACACACACACAACTAGATGGTGTAGGGACTCACAATGCTATTTTATTCCTTGAAATCAAGTCAATTGCATTAGTGAATGCTGCACAACTTCAAAGGGATGCCAGGCTGAAGACTACATTCTTGTCAGGCTGTGTTATCTTGGGTTGGTGACTGAGTGCCAGGCATTTTTCTCTGCTGGTTTGGTGAATGGTTTCAGAGCAGCCAGCGTTAGCAGCACACGAGTCCTCCACACCTCAGTGACATTCTGCTCTCCGGTACACCAGGGTGAACCAGGTTAGTTCCTCTTTGAGGGCAGCATTACTATAGACAATGCAATTTCTTCCCCTCTCTATTGAGAGTAGAAAAATTTCCTTTATTCAGAGAAAAAAAAACAAGCTCATCAGCCAAGCTAAGTATTCTGAGCAAAGCTTTGTTTTTCTCAGCATTTCTGTGGGATTTCCAGTGTTGCCATATTTCACATCCCCTCCTTCCAGTGTCTGGCATGGTCTACATGAGCTGTCACTTGCCAATTTGCAGGGCAGGTAAGACATCTGCTGAGCACTTGTCTCGAAGAAATGCCCTTTGTGGTAGGGATGGGTGCTCTTCAGCACAGCCTTGGCTCTGCAGGTGCGTGGTCCTGAGTCATGGGGCAGAGCTGTCTCTTTCCTGCAGCAGGGAAATTCTCCTGCTGGCTCTCTGCCCCTTGCTCTGCCCTCTCACCAGGTCTGGACGTGCTGTCTGCAGCTGAGGCTGTATCTAAAGCATCCATGGGCCCAGCCTTGAGGGGGAAAGAGGGAGGTCCCAAGGTGATCAGCAGAAGCTGCTGTGAAAAGCTATGGGGAATCCCGAAATGAAAGAGGCTTTAGGGTTTGAAAACAAAAGGATGGGCTGAGGGCAACCTCAGTCAAAGGGAGAACACTGTAAGCCTTGTGTTTAGGTTAGTGAAATGAAGGTTCCTTGCGTTTTGCCGGCAGAGACCACAAACCCAAGAGGCAGCTGCCTGTGGGTGAGAAAGAGCTGCCTGAGTCACCACCTCGGAACACTTCTTCACGTCACCATGGGATGAGAGCGGGGAGCTGAAGTAAAGCTTTATCCCTACAAGCCAGGGTGAAGCTGAAGTAGGAGCATATGCCAGAAAGGGAACAAAAACTCATCAACTCAACCACAGCTGTGGCTAGAGAAGGGAAGATGGGGTTTCACAGCATCTCTCCTCTCACATCAGGGCTGCATGCCACGGGGAAGGAGGGGCAACCCACACTGCTCCCACCCAGGCATTGCCTCTCCATGGCTTGTGGAGAGAGTCTTACAGCATGATCCTCCCCCCACCTCCCCCCATCCCTGTTTTTGGCAGCAGTGTGGCCAAACTGTGGTGTCCTTTGGATAAGGATGGGGATGAAAAGCCCTGCCAGCAGGCAAAGACATCAAGGTGTAGTTGCCTCCTTCATCCATGAAAGGGTTAAATGATGGCAACTCATCTGTGAGTGGTAAGCAGGAAAAGAACAAACTGGGTGGAAATGCAGGTCTTAGCTGGGAGCCTGAACAGAGAGATAAAAAGCTGGGCATGTGTTGGTAAAGATCGTGCTCAGAGAGCACACAGGGCTTACAGATCACAGTGAGGTCCTCAGCAAATGGGAAAACAGGAATATTTGTGTGTTTAGAAGGTACCTGAGAGTCCATCATTTGTGTCATAAATGATTCATAAAGGAAACTTTATAAATCACAGATATTCTGCATTAAAGTACTTGTGCAATTTTCAAGACTCTGGAAGGAAATATCTTCAGAATTGCTGAAGGACTAATAATTGTCAATGAGAATCACCTTCTTGGCTTGAAGCAAGTATTTATGTGCAATTATTAAATGGTGTCCATAGGGTTTCTAATGGAAAGGCTGGCACCACCTTAACTGGTGGAGCTGCTGTAACCGATACTTAGAGCAGAAATGGGAAACAGCCTCTTGTTTGTTCCGCATTCTGAAGCAGGGGGGGCATACAAGCCTGCCATGGAGAACCCCTTCTTCCTCTTGTATCCTCTAATTTGTAATCTGTTTTAACTGGAAGTTAAGATCTTAGCTCCACAATGCTGCCTGCATACAAGGAGTATGAAACTGAAATACGGTGCTGACAGCTCATTTAGTACAAAGTCCTGCAAATCCATTCTAAAGCAAGGGAAAAAAAAAAGAATTAAAGTGTTTTGATGAACAAAGGCAGATACACTTAATTTACTTGCAAAATTTGTGCTCAAGGCCTGCTCCAGAAGTGTTATCAGATATTCCCTTTTACAGGAGAACTTTTAGAGAATTCTCCTTCCAGAGCCTAACATTATTATTCTATCTTAATTCACTAGAAGCTAAAATTTGCTACTTCCACTAATGCAAATCCTTCCCTCCACGTTGAGTTGAAAATAGCTAAAAGTGAAAATCTAATTTAACTCTTAAAATGAAAAGAATGTTTGGAAGCATGTATTACTGGAGAGTGTAGGCTCTGCAGCACTTCTTTACTATTTTATCTAATTACTGTAGTGGTCAGGCCTTTGACACGCATTGTTCACTGGAAATGAAATCACACAATGTCATAACAGTCTATTAACAGCACTGAATTTCTGCAGAACTTTACCTTTTCTCTAGAAGATAACATCTCTCCTTCCCTCCAAGGATAAAAGCTTGCTTTCTTGCAGTGGTACAGTGGTGCTATTGCTTGATGGGGATGTCAAGTTCCCTTGACTATTAAGGAGAGGGGAAATGTCTTTGTTACACATTTCTGTTCTCCTTTTATCTTCTTCAGAGAGGCTCCCAGCTCAATCTAAACAAAATAAAGCCAGGGTATCATTTAAAAATAAAGCCATTTTGCAAACTCTTTGATCTCCCTGACTTCCTGTTAAATATACAATCAACTGTTTCTCTACATCCTCCACCACTACAGATCTGGTTTTCTCTATAGTTTATATTGTCTTTGGCACTATACAAAACCAACATAGCACTGGCTATAAAATCTCTTAAAGACAAAGAACTCCATCCCCTCCTCAGCTTCATTTTTGCCTTTCTGTGTCTTCTTTTCAACCCTGTCACCCACCTTACTGAATTTGTACAAGGACCCTGAGGTTGATCCATCTCTTTTGTTGAACTCTTATTTTCCAATTTTCCTGTCAGTCCATCCTCCCCTTTCACCAGTCCAGTGAAAATCCCTTATACACATTAGCTCTCGAAAAACTCAGCATCTCTTTTCCTCTGTATCTACACACTGGTTTGGGGGTTTGGGGTTTTTTTTTTCCCCAGAGAAGCTTTTCCTGCCCCACTCCTTCAGCACTGGTCCCAGGTCACTCTGTGGACTTTGGCCTTCCCCTCCACCACTGAGACCTTCTCCTCCATCCTTGCCCAAGGCTTGCACCATCCTCTGCATGGGAAAGAATTTGGGGGTTTAACCTTCCTCAAGACTCACCACCAGCCCTGCATGGTCAGGTGCTGACATCCCTCATCCTTCCCTTTATCCTCATCTCTGACTCTTCCCATAGCTCAGCTGCATCACAGCCCTCCCATTCTCCCTTTTCAGAATTCAGAGTTTTCCAGTCTATTCATAATGCCATTTCTTCTCCCTCAAATAGCTTTATGCCTTCATCCTCACTCCATTGTAGTTTGAAGATTTGCTTTTTTCCTTTCTTTTCCCCAATTATTTTCTTTCTTTTCTTTTCTTTTCTTTTCTTTTCTTTTCTTTTCTTTTCTTTTCTTTTCTTTTCTTTTCTTTTCTTTTCTTTTCTTTTCTTTTCTTTTCTTTCCTTTTTTTTTTTTTAGGGGGTGAGCATGGGAAGATGGGAATGAGACAGTTCACTGACACCTCTCTACTGCTTACGCTTATCTCTTAATTGTCCAGTGTTCACCAATTCTGGTTCGTTAATGACTCAGGCAACATATATTAATTATTTAGGCTGAGAAAGGAGTTACATCTGATAGAGATGAATAGTTGGTAAAGTATTTAGGTCTTAAGGTATTTGTGCAAAGCACTGCACATAATCTATTGAGCTATACAAGTAGCAACAGGAAGTCTAATCCTCTATACTGGCAAACTGTTGACTTGGTCTCTTCCAGATTTAATTACAATGAAGTAAAACAAAACATTGCAGCTTTAAGGACTAACTGCTCCATTAAGTGCAGCATTTTAAGCAAGAGAAATGTTCACACACAATGGGAAGAGGCATCATGTTGCTCCGTGCACAACTTGGATAAATTTCTCTCTAGCTTTAGTGACAGCAGGGACAAAAGGCTCTGTCTCCCACATTGTGCCAGCAACATCTGGGTGGCTGACTTCAAATTTCTCCCCCCAACCCCTTGCTTAACCTGTGTTCCAATAGCAGGAGATGGAGGTTGCTTCAGATCCCTCGGGTAGCATCGAAATCGGCGAAGGCCTGAAGGAGGCTCTGAGAGTGTGATGGATGCAAGTTTTGACACGGCAGAGGAAAAGTGGGAATTGAGTTAGCATGTATCATGAGGAGATTTGCTGTCAGAGTAACAGATCTCATGGGGCTTTCAGTGGCTGTTCTGAGTATTATTTTGCAACTTGATTGCTTTTCATTCTTGCCTGAGAGGTGTTTTATAAAATGAAGCCAATACTTCATAAAATAAAGGGCCCAGAGTATCAAAACCAATTGCTCTGTGGCACGCTCAGCGTACCGAGTATAGGCCAAATGCAAAGCAAAGGCCAAGTTCTCAGTGTGCCTAAACCCATCCAAATCCTGCCTTGCACCATGGCAGCTTTGGGTTCTTCCTTCCTTACAGAGCTCTCCTCACCCCTGTTACAATGGCCCTTTTCAGGATTCTCCACCCATAGAAGCACAAGGTGATGATGAAGGTATGATATTGATACTGGATCTTCCTCCCTGCTCACAGCACCCTTATAGCTCCCCAGCCCCACTTTAATAGCCAGTGGGAACTATGGACAGTGTGTAAAAGCCACCTCCACATGATGCCAGGCTCCAGACTCAAGAGACCCTCAGGTTAACAACTCAAGAATTACCATAAGAAATAAAATATGAGCTGACTAATTTCAAGTGGGTCTACACCTTGACAAGCTTGGTGAAGTTTGTAAAAAACAAGCCAGAAAACACAAGCAAAACCAAAACCAGAGTTGACAAAGCCACCATTGAACATCTTTGTACCCTTGTACTGCAAATGTAGTGTTTAGCCTGGCTTCCTTTCACGGTGCACCTCTTTGGAAATGATCTGTTCTGTGAACCTTTGTACCTCTGGTTTGTCATTACCACATCTGGTCAGAGAGTGTGATGGTACAGAGGCAGGTTAACTATTTCTCATTTACTGAGTCAGCTTCACCAAAAGAAAGGTCAGCCAGGAGTTCATCCCCTGCAGACCAGAGCAGAGATATGGGCCCATTTGCTAACAAATGCTTTATCTGGCAGCACATTCTGTTCAATAGCTTGTTAAGCATATAGCACAGTGAATTTTCTGCCTAAAGTGATTGTTACTAATATTTTCTGCACCCTCTTGTAATGAAAACACTCTTACTTTCAGCAGTTTGTCTACATGACTAAAGAGCAAGTCTTCCCAGGCTTAGGCTATAATGATTTATAAAATATTATGAATGATACTGAAATGTAGATGCATTTTTAATGCATTTATATGAGAAAGCAAGGAATCAATAAACATAACTGAGTTGCAGCATTCTGTCTTTTGTAACCAAGTGATCTTCAAACTCTTTACAAACCCAGATTTGTTGCCTGTAATAGGTTTTGGATCACACCCCCCCCCCAAATTAAGAAGCCAATTCTCTAACCCAGCTCCTTCTTTGCACCGTAGGCGTAAGTTACATTTTACTTTCTCTAAGTGGGGAGCTGCAAACAACTCTGGTGCCTTTGGGGTAGGCGTGGAAAAGAGGTATGGCTGATTCTAAATAGAAGTTACTTGTCAGATCAACCTTGATAGCAGAGATAATGAGGGTGATCACATGGGAATATAGATTCAGGGTTTAGTTTAATCATTGTTCCCTATCAGCTGCACTGATGCAGTTCTGAGTGATTAAGTCAAATAAATGTTAGGTAACTGGAATTATCTCCAGGCTCCTTACTTCTCACTGCCCCCCCAGTACCCACAGCAGTTGTTTCAGTGACTTTTAAATAGGTAAATCCATACAGGATAATTGTAAGTGCTAACAGGTAAGCAGAGGACAGACTTTTTGTGAAGAGGTGTCTGAAGCTAAGCTATGAAAAGAGATTTCTAGAGGCACAAAGCAGTAGTAAGGTCATAAAAATCGCATGTGCCTTTGAAAATCTCTATCAAGTTTGCACCCAGGTGCCTAAATTGGCTTCCATTAACTTCACAGGGCCTCTCTGAGTGCTGAAGGATGTGATTTTTCAATTCTACTCCCAACTCCATGGGGGAGAAATAATGGAAACTATTTCCATTAATAGAAAATGAAAGCCTATCAATATTGAAAAATTTGCTCTTTGATAAAAGAGGCCTTGTAAATAGTGATGTGGCAGTGTCATAAAAACAAACAAAAAAACAATACAAAAACAATCTAAAAACCTCATACCAAAACCAACAAGAACCCTTATGCAGGCAGCCTTGAGCTTTGGTTTGAAATCTTGATACAGATCCAAACTATGCTGGTTAGCTCATGCTAAAAGAAAGAATAAATAGTGTAGGATCCCAAAGCATTACATTAAAGCAGCATTTGAGGTTTCCTTAATTTGTTCAGTATCTCAGGTAAGTTTATAATTAATTGCATTTTCTCCCCAGCCCTGGTTTTCTTTTGCACTGTTCACACCTCTGCAAGCCTCACACAGGTGATGTTTCTTGAAGCCCAGAAATATATAACTGCATCAGCAGCCAAGCCTTTGTTTCACTTCATCTCTTATGTGGGCCAAGACAAGGCAGGAAAACATAAACCCTTTGAAAGAAAAGGGTCAGAAAAGGGGGAATGGTGTTGATGTTTTAATTTAAATGCTATGGTTTAAGCCTGTTTTGTGTTACATTAGGGTCTTGACTCAGGAGTTAGTTTTGAATGCTTGACTCAGTAATTCTGCTTTTAGCCTCCATATGAAGTACTCCACTGTATGCCTAAGTTTGATTTGGGTTTAGTTTTAATTTAGGGCAGTCTGCCCAGATTGCTTTCTCCCTCTCCTGACAGACTTGGCAATGCTTTAGCAGGGCCCTGAGAGTGTTTGAGCCTCACTAGCAAAGAGCCCTCACACAAAGCACTTTATTTCCCCCCAGAACAAATAAACAAGGAGTAAACATCCCTCCTCTCACACACGCAGAGCTGGAGCTTTTCTTTGTGCTTGTCTTCCTCTTCTGTGCCATTCCTATAGCCTAAGTAGGACTTGAGCTTTATGAAAAGTTTGTGGAAAAGCAAAGCTGCATTTTTGCTGTAGTAAGCACCCAGCAGAAGACTTAAATTAAAAGTATACCCAGGGGTTTTGTATGTGTCTCTCTTGTATGTTAACTCTCTCCAGCTGGGTTTGAGGATCCTGATAGCAATGTGACTATTCTTCAAAATGCAGTGAAATTCCCCTGCAGAAAGAAGAGCAGGCAGGTTGTGGTGGTTTGATTTCAATTTTTATGCTTTTCTTCAGGATTAAAAAAAAAAAAAAAGCAATTTTCTGGATTACACATTAAACTGTCAGGAGGCAAAAATCAACACTTGGGATTCTACACAGACTAGAAAAGTTGCTCCACAAAGCATAGCCATACAAAGCTTCTCCTATAAATCTTCAAGCTGTTTTTCTTATCTAAGTGAGCTATGTATAAATATTAACATATTATTCATGGGCAAATAATTCCACACCGCTCCTTACTACTGCTGCCTTAAAGAGGATTCTTGATTCAGAGGAGAATGACAGTCCCTTTGTGGGGCCTCAACCTGCATTTCAGGTTAAAAGAATTACAACAAGAAAGAGGGTAATGGCACTTCTTAATTAAACAAACCTCAAAACTCAAGAGGTAAGCAGCCTTTAACTGTCTGCTTTAATGTAGAGGAGCCACTCCATAAAACCTACTGGCTGAAACTCTGGAGTAATTGAAATTAGTAAACTCCCCTTGACTTTGGTGAGGCAGGGCTGAGATCCAAAGCTGTTTTCTGCTCTGTGTGTGTGTTGAGGGGTGTTACCAGCTGCCTTCAGCTCTGCCGGGGTTCAGGCTGGGTGTTAGAGCAAGCAGACGGTGTCTCAGCCACAAGGTTTGGATCAGGATCTCCCTAGAGTGGTGGGGGGTGACCAGTTCCAGCACGCTGGTCTGGGTGGCTTCTGCTGCCCAAGACTGCAGCACAATAGTGGGATTTCTCCCTGCAGCAAGAGTGTGTTTTGGTATTGAAACGTTCTTTGAGACTCTCCCTTGGGCACAACAAGGAAAAGTGTATTCCTCCAGAGGTGTATTCTTCCCCTAGAGGGTTTGACATGCCAGCAGTTGTGGACAAGAGGCCGTTGCAAGTGGAACATGTGAAAACAGGGGCTTATTCATAAAAATAATATATTTATATTTACTTGTTAAAAGCCTTCGCTCGGGATCTTTTTTAAAGTTCAGCTGGATATAAAATGCCCACTTCAAAAGCCAAAATGAAGACTTAAACAGATGTGCCCTGGCAAAGAAAAGGGTGTAGACACAGCAAGGAATTCAGAAGGGACAGACAGTCACATATGGACATAGGAAAAGAATCTCAAATAAAATGCTTGTGGCTGGGAGATGGAGTTTCTGTGTTACCTGTAATGAGCCTCTGTGTTTGGGAGCTTGGGGCCTGGCCTATTTTTTTCTTTTTTCTGGCTGTAGCTTTACTGGTGCTTTTTGTACCACGAGAGACTGTGTAATTTTATGTGGACCTCAGTCACTCTAGCAACCAGAGGAGAGAAATGTCTTGTAAGGAGAAACTTTCCTATAACTGAGAATTTGCATCTTATTCAAACCACATGGTATACTTTAAAAAATACAAAATTTCAGGTTGCAGGACTTAGAGTGGGAAGTGTTTGTGTGTATGTGCACATGCATCACACTGAGCAACAGCCTCACAGCAGCTACTTGTGTATGCAAAGTCTCAGCAGCACCCAGTGTCTGCAGGTGCTGCCTCCTCACAGAGTTGGGTCTCAAAAATACTCCACTCAGGATATTTACACGGCCTAGTGGATGTCTGTACTAATAGAGTTTTATCTACAAGTTAAATGAAAGCATATTAATTTCAGGGTCTTAACACATTTGTAAAGATTAGATTGGGTCTTATCCAAGTGCTTGTGGTTCAACTGAGGGCTCAGCCTCAGGAGGCTTTCGTGTCTCTGCATGCACCTCTCCTGTCCTCAGAGTTGTGCAGGGGAAAATGTCGTGTCCCCAACAAATGCTTTATTGTTTCTCCTGAATCAAACAAAAAAGCCAACCAAAGAGCTATCCTCTATGCTACTGACTGCCATCTCCCATCACGTACTGGACAGGTACATTTAAAAGGTGTTATCACACAAAGTATATTGAGATTTCAAAGCCAAGGCTTCAAAGGCCAGGGAAAACCAGAATTAGGTTTGCCATTTTCAAAACTCATCTAGATGTGTGTTTTTAAGGAGGTCCTTAAGGACCCTGACCTTAAGGTCCCGCTTTACTGAAGCAGAGCTCTCGGCAGCTTCCCGTGCAGCTGCGTGTGCAGGCCTGACCCCAGGGGAGAGGCCAGACCTCCTGGGGGTGAGGTGCACACAACAAACACCCACCCTTTGGGCTGAAGTTGCTTCATATCACAAGGGAGCTTTGCAACAGAGGGAAAAATTTGGGTTTCTGGGGAGAGCACTTGCCTGCTCTAACCACAGTGCTGCCATTTCTTTTCCTGTATGATCACCAAGTACTGTGAAATACGTAACAAGAGGATCTCACACATAATATATTTTCATTAAACAATTTCAGTTCATCACTACTCTGTGTCCCAGATGGGATGTGGGTGTCCAGTAAGTCATATTTTCCTTGGTAGGAATTGTCTGTACGTAGCTCTCTGGGGAGATCAACTCCAGTTCAGGAGTGCCTGCACAAACCCAAAGCTGGGATGGGAGATTAGAAGAAGGATCTCTCTGGACATGCTGCTGCTCTGTAATTTTTATTTTAGGCAAATGCTACTGCCACATACAGGATTCTGTCCTTTGGTCTAGTGGTTGTGTGATTTTGACACTACCAAGCCTCTTGGAATATGCAGGTGAATTAACTTGTGTGCATTAAGTATTATGAATTTTTAACAAAGCAAAATTTTATTGTATTTGTATATGTTTTCTCATATCTAGCGAAGAATAATTGCTATAACCTGAAAGGATTTGTCTGAGATGTGTGATTCAGAGCATTGAAGTTAACTCTGAAGATGGTAACTTAGAATGACCGTGCTTTTTTCATGACTCACCCCAGAAATTATTTTCCTGTAGGTTTGTTCTGAGTGATTAAGATAGATTTGCTTGCATATAAATGCTGTTCTCCTTATATGTGTGTGTGTATATATATATATAACTTTAACCAAGGAAAGCTCCCACACTTTCCTTTGTTTATGCATATTATATGTGACATAGATTCAAAGCTAAATGTCATAGCCCTTTTTTTATGAGGTAACATATGAATGTAACCCAATTTTAAACTCCTCACTTTCACTGCTGCCTATCTGACTGTTTGGTGTAGCTGCTGCTTATGTAGCAAATGGAACTGAGGAGGTCAAAGCCTTCTTGGCTGCTCTAGTAAATCCCTCTCTGCTGTGAATTTTGCAGGTTGTCCATCTGCTTCTTAGCTGTCTTGTAGCTGTGCTGCTGTACAATTCCATTCTACATACAGGTAAGGCCCACAAAGGAAATTATACTTAATATTATACTCGGTGAGGGAAAGAGAGATGGGGCAGCGCATTACAAGCTGCTTTCTCAACCACTCCCTGATTTTTCAAACTAGCCACAGTTGCATGCTAAGTCAGCCTGGGAGCTGTTTCAGCAGGCACTGAGCTCCCCTAAGAACCCTCTGTCAGCTGAGTGTAGCCAGAGAAGAGCATGCTCTTGCCACGCTTCCTCCAGCCTGCCTGTTCCAGCATGCCCCTGCAAAAGGGGTGCTGGGGAGGGCAGCAGGAGCTGATGGAACCAGCTTTGTGTCTGCTGGAAAATCCCTCACTCCTTCTCACTACATGAAGGACATGCCACGAGCACAGAGCGGAGCATGGCAGCTATTCTTCAGCCTCACCAGCTCTTAAAAGTATTTCAAATAAAGGTAGATGTGTATGCATGTGAGCTTCAGAGGACACAGTGGTGTTTCCCATGCTAATTTTACATTGTTCCTGAACCAGAGACCAATGCTCCTCTTTGTGAAAGTCTAAATTCTGTTCCTATTCATTAATTGACCCTCTTAATGAACAAGGTATGCAGAGATTATTTTTAGTAATGGTTAAGGTGCAAGTGCATCAGCAAAAGATTAAGAAATGCAAGGTAGCCATAAGTTTTGTAAGTGAACTTCCTGAACCTGAACCACAAACATACAAACATAATGTTTTTTAAAAAGCAAAGAAAAAAATTATATCACAAATAAATACATAAAACTGTCCTGCCTAGTGGTGGCTTCCAAGACATCAGACATTTTGTGAACCAGCAAACAGATCCAGACCATGTAAAATTGGGACAGTCCTGTCTTTTCCTGTCTGTTAATTTTTCCACTGTGAGAGTGTCCAAAGCTCTCTGAAATAAAGGATCACTGTCTAGGGGTTCAGAAAGTCATATTTTGGCAGAATGGTTCATTCTGACAGGTAATGCCAGCAGGCCTGCAAGCTGTTCCATAGAATGTGATGTCTCCAATCTTAAAAATTTATTGTACATCCCCAAACCAAATGTTTATTTGGCTTTAGTAGTGTTCACAGTGCTGCTGGGGCCCAGAGTTTAGATTAGTGATTTAGCTGCCTATGCCTCGGTTTAGTGAGTCCTGTTCAGCCTTTTGCCACTAAATCTCTATACAAGTGTGGGCAAACCACTCTGTTCTTTTCCTTCCCCTTATTCAAATTTACCCAGTTGATCACTTGCAGTATGACTGTAACATAGTGAAGATTAGCCTATGAATATGTACAGAAAATTCTGGAAGCCCTGTTGAACTGAGGCCACAGCATGAATTCAAAGTGTAGAGATGAGATTCGAGTATTTATTGCAAGCCTTCTGGATGAAAAAAAACTATGGAATGGTCCCTAGCCAGAGCAGCTAGAAGGAAACAGATACACTCCCTGCTAGAAATCTGCACTGTTACCATGAAGTAGTATTGACTTGCCAGGACTGAGACAAGTCCTTCAAGCTCAGTTGTCTTCTGGGCTTCTTTTAGTTGCAAAATGTGCTGAATTAGAAAAATATTATTTTAAATTTCACATTTAAAATTGTTATAACTACTTAATTCTACATAAAAATTTATTTAGCTTCACCATCTGTGTTTCACTTAGTTCACATATTCAGGTTATTCTTTATAGTTGGGAATTACTTTTTTTTAACAGAAAGTTCAGATTTTTAACTAATCCCCAGCTGTCAGGAGCTAGGTCTTTTCTGAAAACACAAAATATACAGCAAATAAATAGCACTTGGAACAGTAATTTGGGCATCCTGCCTTTGAGAGCAATTACCATAGAATTTTTCTTTGCATTGTTTTAGAGGTATGGAGGAACATACATATATTTCCTCAAGTGATGTTGGGATGATCTATGGGCGTTCCATATCTCTCTACTTTAGGCATCTCAACTGAGGCAGCCAAAAACTGGGTCAGGGCAGTGTTCCAAAATTTTAGTGGTGAGCCTCCAAAATTCAAGACACTCAGGGAATGCTGGGGAATAATATGAGAATTCTGGAGGGGAAAAAATATAAAGATAAGGGAGTGTTTTATTTGTACCCAATATTGATATTTCAAAATTTGGTCCTGTTGATTTGGACTAAACCACGATGTTTGTTTTAAATCCATGTGAAAGCCAAGCCAGTTGCCTCTGAGCCTCAGACGCTGTCTGAACCCATAGGTTCCTAACTTGCCACAAGGCAATCTCTACAGCTTGGGAAGTTTTTGGATGCTGGCTTTCGAGGAGTCTCCCCACTGAGTTGCACTGGAACCTGGAATATGAGAATGTGGATTGGCAAGAACTTGCATGTCTGGGAGCCACCGAGCAGGCCCAGAGGCTTCCCAAATTTGTGCATTTTGCCTTCCAATAAATTGGAGAAAACTGGGAAGCGTATCTCAGCTCCAAACTTCAGAATTTGAGAGCTGGGTCCCCTGATGCTTTTACGCCCTGGTTCCTGGGCAGCTGTTGTGAGGAGCTATGAAGCAGCTGGAGTTCAGAAATGTGAACTAGCCTCAGCTGAGACACCTGCTAATTCTGCAGGTGGCCCGTAGCCCCCAGCCCCACCTGCTGCTTGCCAGGCTGCTGTGCATGGTGCTCAGCACCATTTTGGGGTGGATTCTCAAAAAAATGGAGCCCTGAGGAGCTATGGTTTGTATTTATATATAATTTAGGGCCTGGGCTCCCCTTTGACATGGAGGGGTGGTGTGATGCTAAAGACTGGGGAGTGTGACAGCCCAGTCTGTCCAGTGATGGAAAGTATGAAACTGGAAATTTACCTGGATGCCACCCTGAGTCAGCCAGAAGTGAAGCATCTCTACAAAACACCTAAATCTGAACAAACTGGTGTGTGCTCTGACAAAAATATTCCGTCTGAGAATTTCTGACCAGGTCTGGTCGTAAACATCTTCGAGGTGTCATTTGTGCCTGATACAGGGCAAAAATCATTCAGGTACCTGGTATTTGGGGTGGAAAGATGAGGGAATGGAATAGTAAATCAAAGGGGTTGAAACAGAACTACCGATTGTCTGAGCACGACTGACCAAGTTGTGTTCTGCCATCCCTGTGGGGAAACACGTCTTTCCACAGAGAAAATACTCCTGTCAGGGGCCTCATCTGTCCAGGGCCGTGCCCGAGGACCCTCCATCCCTTCCCCTCACCGAGGGGCTTTGTTGTTTGTGTTTTAACTTTTTGCTGCCTTTCCCCCTCGATGGGGTTTGCTCCTTATCTCGTTCTGAGTTGACTCTCCCTATGAGCCCGCGGGGCCCTGAGGAGAACGAACCGGCACCACGGGCCTCCCCTTCGGGGAGCCGCCGCCTCGGCGGGGCTCTGCGCTGTGGGGAGGCCGAGGGGCCGCGGCTCGGGCAGGCGCGGGGTGAGGACGCTCCTTCCCGCCGCAGCGGCCCTGAGGGAGCTTCCCGCCCTGTGCTCTGAGGGGGATCGCGGCGGAGAAGGCCGCGGGGGCGCGACGCCGCTGAAGGGGGAGCCGCGCTGGAGCGGGACTGAGGGAGGGAGGGAGAGTCCCGTCCCGCTCGGGGCCTCAGCCGGGAGCGCGGGGGCTGCGGCGGGGAGGGGAGGGGGAGCGGAGTTCCCGGCGGGCCGGCCGCTTCCCCGCCCTCCCTCGGCGGCGTGAGTGAGCGTGTTTGGGAGGGAAGGAGGGGGTGGAAGCCGGGCCGGGGCGGCCAGCAGGCAATTTGCATG
>VXBZ01006338.1:135702-147094 GCA_013399135.1 Heliornis fulica | reverse complement strand
CTGCCGGGCGAGCCAGCATGTCCTCCATCCTGCCTTTCACTCCTCCCATCGTCAAGCGGCTCCTGGGGTGGAAGAAAGGGGAGCAGAACGGGCAGGAGGAGAAATGGTGCGAGAAGGCGGTGAAGAGCTTGGTGAAGAAGCTGAAGAAGACGGGGCAGCTGGACGAGCTGGAGAAAGCAATCACCACGCAGAACATCAACACCAAGTGCATCACCATCCCCAGGTAGGGGTTGGGGGTCGATGCCTGGCCGTGGTGGTGGGGAGCACACGGGTCAAGGGACACCCTTGCACGGTTACTCCCGCGGGAGGGGCTGGCGGGGCAGCCGCGGGTCCCCCCCCGGGCGGAAGGAGGTGGAGGGGGGGGCGGCACGGTGGTGCTCGGAGGCCCGTCGGTAGCAGCGTTCTCCCGAGGGACTCGGCATGCTCAGGCACAGCCCGGTGAAGGGCTTGTTTTGCTTTCCAGCCTCGCTGCACTTCGGTGCTGCGTTCGTCCTCTCCGGCTTGCTCTATATATAGTTAAAAACCCCAACACACGCACGCAGAACAAAACAACCAACTGGCTACAGAATTGAATTACTGTCTAGTAACAAGAGAGGAAGAAAGTAAGAGGGGAATGTAGGGGAGAAAATATTTCTCCAGCCGAGATTAAAAAAAAAAAAAAAGTTGGAAGCGCTCTGGGCTACGGTTATTGTGGATATCATTGTCAGAAGTTTCGGCGTGTTCTCTAGTCCCTTTGCTTTAAGGTTTTCTTTTGATTACTGTATCAGGAACATGGTTTTGTTTGGGTCGATTGGTTTCTTCCATATTAGATGGACAGATATTACTCTGAAGAGGTGGTTTAGAGCCCTGCCGTGCATGTGTTTTCAAATTACTTTTTAAATCGGGAATGCAAATGGCACAGCTGAAAGGGATAGTTTGGAGGGAAAAAAAAAGCATGTGTGGGTGAATACGACTGACTTTTGGGGGGTTTTTCTTTGTTTTTTTGAATTAACACAGATACTATTTTTACCCTTGATTCCAAGATTGATCCATAAGACCACCGTAAATCATAAAAGACGTGTGTAGAAGTATCCCATCTAAGAAAAATTTTCCAAGTAACTTTGAAATAGCTGGCCACAAGTGGTATTTTATTCCTGAAGGTTGTTGATTTCTATGAGCTTGGCCAGATGACTGCTGACTCCGTTACTGTTGTTTGAGAGTAATTTTTTTTTTTTTTAAATGAAGGCCAAAGTTCATCCCAAATATTTGAATGCAGCGTAATTGTATGCTTCTGTGTGAGAACATATCTCTGTGTGTGTGTATTCATGCTTCTCTCTCACACAAACAAATGTATGCTTTCTTGGTTGTCAGAATGATTTAATATGCAGTAGCTAATACAAAGCAGCATCTGTTGCATGAATAAAGTGAAGCAAGTAGCTTAGAAATGTGGATATTTGGAACTCATAAAATTTTCTCCCAACAATTGTAGTTGTTTTTTTTAATGGAAAAATCAAGTCTCCTTAGCTGTTTGGTGCTGAAGGATCGTGGCTAAGATTTTGGCCAATAATGCAACTAGATCTCAGCCTTTGTTGGTTTTGCCTAGTTTCAGCAGAAATCAAAACCTGTAGAGCTACCACCTGATAGATTTTTGATTTCTTGGTATGCAGTGTGCTTTCCACATAGATAATAACCTATATAAGCCACTTCTCTGAAACTTAACATTTCAGAAGAAAAACGACTTGAGCAGCCCTGCTTATGAGACCTGGGTATTGTGTCTAGCTAATGACCTGTTAGGGAGCCTCATGGTGCTTCTTTTACTACTAACAAGGTAGTTTAGATAAGGGAGGGAGGTTTTGATATTTTATGATTCAAAGGAAGCAAAGAGATGGGTGGAGTACAATGCTTTAATTTAGAAAACAGTTTTAAAGCTTGAAATAAGGAACAACACAAACAGATGTCGCAAGTCATAAATATCACCTCCAGAGATTGTCCTGGCTGCTTCTACTGCACAGGAGTGAATATCTGCTTCTCAACCTTGCTCTGTTACAGGAAACCTGCCCAGAAATTAAAACATTTCATGTTCACTTACAGCACAGAACCTGGATCCTGCAAATCTTAAACGTTGGTGTGGGGGAGGTGTCAGCACATTTTGATGGTAGCTCCTTATGCCTCTACACTAGTTTTTAAACATGAGACTTGAGATATACTTCTATTATTGGTTAGTATGTATATTCCAGAGATCCAGGTGAGCATGGTTAGTTTAGTCTGTGCTGGACCATCTGTGTGTGTGGAGAGGTTAATATGTGTATATCAGAGGTTGGGGAATGGTGTGGAAATGTGTAACAGCTTGTTGAGAAGTCAGTGGCAGAGCTGGAGCTATAACCAGGCCTTGTGACTTTGAGCTGTTTGTTATTGTGTTGTTTGACATTAGAGTTGGTAAGGCATTTTAGTTTTGAGGGCTTTTTTTTTATTTTTTAATAGTTCTAATAATCATTTTACTATTCAGTCAGATAAGTATGTTGGGGAGAGGAAGGGGGAGAAACCACCGTTAAGGATTAGATCATGTTGTGCATTGTCTGTAATGCATCAGTAGACTGAATTACAGTGGAGCTATGCCAGCGATGACTCTGGCCCAGCAGGAGTGGGGTACGTCCAAAATTAACTATTGTATCCATGAGACGAGCAAGTTTCAGATGTAAAAGTGCTTGAGCATTGTAGATACATAGCCCTTGCTCACATGAGCAATGTAGCAAATTCCTGTAGTGATCGGTTTTAAGAAAAAGAAAAAAATTTCATTGTAGGACTGAGGATTTGGAATACTGAATTAGTTCCTGCTGTCATTTTTATTGACTTGGAACTGGAAATATACGTGCTGCATCTTAACTCCTGATGGATTATTAAACAATTAATAGTTTGTCTGTGTTCAGCATAGGTCAATTTTCCAAGTGCTCCATTAGTAGGATGTTGTGACAAAAACCCTAGGCCCCAGGTTTTCTGTTGGAAGGACCCATGGCAGCCAGCAGCAAAAGTCTGGAAAGACCTTCAGGGATTCTCAGTGTGATGCTCTTTTGGCAGTTTTCCTTCTTGGATTTCTTCTTCTGCTGGAAATGGAAGTAATTTCCACCTGAAAAACTTCTCAGACCACCTGATTCTTCCTTGTGTCAGTTACTGAGTCTGAACAGAATGACTGGTACAGGGGACCAACCTCCCTGTCCCTAAGACACTCTGCTGCTGAAACCCATCCTTCTCCAGAAAGGAGCTGCCTTTAAACATCTCAGCACTAAGCTTGTGGGCTTTGGTGTCAGGACTTGCAGCAAGCTGAGTCTGTGTGGCAGCAAGAAGGTCTTTTTCATTTCGTATTGGAAGACAAAGTTGAAAAACACCCAGTCTTTTGCCCACTAAAGTATACTCTTTGCATTAGCCACATTGATCTTGAAAGCCCAGCTCTCCAGATGGGCACTTGCAGCACTTTTGAGACAAGCTTGATAGTGTGCCAGCAGCAGGTACCCCAGCACAGCAAGGTGTTTGCATCCTCTGGTTTGCTCAGTGAGCAAACTCAGGTCTACTCCAGCTGCTGTCAGATTTTTTGAGTTTTTGATGGCTCTGTTTGCTTCCAAGACCAAAGAGTATGGTAAACATGACATCTGATAGAAGTAAAATCTACTGCTGGTGTTACTAATTACCTGCAGAACTCTGTGTACTTCATGGGAGAAGAACAACGAGTTCTCTTACTGTTCCTGGCCTAAAGAGAGGCTGTACTCTGCACCAGACAAACCAGCGTTTTGCCCTAGAAATAAAGAGCATTAGCTGAAGTATTTAACTCTTAACCTATATAAGGGTCTGAATTGCAGAAACTAGGAACATGTGATGGGCACTTACTAATTTCTGAAAGCTATACAGTGTATATAGTCTTGCTGAGATGGAGCCAGAGAGTAAATGCTTTGTTTCAAGAGCTTTAGTGATCCTACACATACTAAGACTTAAATCTAATGACATTTTGTGGTATATTTTCATATGCATCTTTTCCTTTTGAACCTATTACTGTATTTATTATTTTTAATATCATCAGTAGTTTTAAGGGAGCCAGGATTCTTGGAGGTAAGGAACACCTTCATTTAAGTGGTGCTTTTTTTAATTTAGAAAATAGTTTTGGAGACAAGTGGGTGTTATTTCTTGTGGAACTCATCTGATAAGAATAGAATGTCCCAGCTGAAATGGAAACGTGGAACATTTACTTTTAAAAAGCAGTTGAGCAAGGTCTCTCTTAAATGATTCAATTTTGTGGGGATAAGCAGGGATAATAAATGATTTGGGGAACAACTGGTGTGTGAGCATACCTCCTGTTGTGTTGGAGGTTGACCACACAGTATTTGCAATATTCTTAGGACTGCCTTGATACTGGGGAAATATGAAAACTGTAAATGTAGTAATTGGCAGAGCCTGTCTGCCCATCTGGTTTCAGTAATAAGCAAAGGCCAGACATAGTTTTGTGTATCCACATGCTGATTTATGTATATGTTTATGTGTATATATATATATTGCCCATTTTAAACTACTTTGTTTTAAATTTGATATGTGAGGAGCTGTAATATTGCACAGAAATTTGAGTGCAGTGCCGTAACGGGGTACCCTGGAGGGGATCACAGCCCAGTCCCTGTGTGCAAGCACGGTCTGGCTGCCATTATACTTGTTAGCTCTCTGTTCCTGGTAATTTTACTGCTGCAAAGCCGTGTGCACTAACCTGTGTCCTGACCCAGCTTTATGGGCAGGTTTTTACAGCCCTGTCCTAACCTTTGTGCTGCCACCAGTACCCACGTGAGCTGGGTTAGCTGCGGCAGTGATAGCTGCAGGGTGGATGTGGCTTCACAGATCTCTTTGGAACTAGCTTTTGGGGCACTGGTGTAACTGCAGAGCAGGTCTAAAGGTGGAAATAAGGTAGTCCATACAGATGGACTTTCTGCCTAAAGCCCCACTTTATTGTCTTCCTCCTTGTCACATCCCCAAAAGTCAAGTCTTCATCTCTGGGCACAGAGGTTCTTGGTCCCTGCATCTCCTCCAACTTCTCCCCACTCTCTCATCAGTTACTCCCTCATAGGTTACCCTGGACAATAGAGGGTGTAGTTGACTTTTAGTTCACACTGTGCTGTTTTAATAAACAAAACACTACTGTTAAGCTAAAGCAATAATGTGGATACAAGTAAGGGACACATATTTATTTTTTTTTCCATAGATGTGATGCCCAACTAACATTTTACATTAAAATTGATGGTAAAACTCCTCTTGACTTGAAAAACAGTGTGGCAGTGCCTGTATTGGACATTAATAGGCCAAGGGGAAAAAATGTATTTTACCATTCGTTAGAAGTGTTTTCAAATATTCATATCTCTGCCTTTTTTTTCTTTCCCTCTAAAGTATTTTAAATAGCTTCTGAAAGGACTCATAAGATCCTCATTATATTGTGTAGTAAGTGTTGAATCTTTGTGAAATAAAATGTTTAAAATGGTTGCTTAACTTTTATAGTATTAGGAAAAGACCCTGAACACTGCAGTCATTTAAATATAATGAGAAATAAATGCAAAAAATTGATGAAATCAAGAAATACACACTGTACAGGATTATCACATCAGGGATCCAATTAAAACGAGCTCTTCTAATAAATATTGGTTTAATAATGTAAACTTGAGATTGCTATATTATTGCAACAAAAATAAAATTAACAAGATTTAATGGACTGAGCAGCCATTAATTTTCACTTGTTAATTTATTAGGAGCTTCTAATGCTGTTAGATGCACAATAATGCCATTATCCTGCGTGAACTACTTTCCGAAATAAATAGGGCCAAACGGTGCTTGAATTAAATTGAAATCAGATTTTATTCCCAAACTATGTTTTTATTTTTAATTTTTATTATTTATTTATTTTCTAGCTTTCCTCTAGTGAGTGCAATTAAATTTTCAGGGATGGGATGCAGCATTCTCTTGCAGTAAGGCTTATGAATAGTCCTAATTAACTTTTCTCCCTGTCTGCCTCGATGTGCTGTGTAAAACCCTTTTTCCCATTCCAAAGCTGATTGTGTTGATTGGCAGGGAAGGGAGCAGGGGGAATAAAGACAGGGCAGAGGTTCTTGTCCAGACACTGGTTCTGGAAGGCTGACTCCATCCAGCTTAGCAAATGTTTGCTAATTACATTTTGTTACATGCCACATAAAGACAAGGAACTTGTTAATAATTGGGCTCCTGTACTTGTCACTGGTAGCACTGTAACCAAAGAGACAGTAATGCATCAATTGTAGTTAATACTGGTTTTAAAGATGTTTTGAAGCCTTTAGACCTGGTGCTCATTTGCTTCTGCATGGTGGGACTTGCCCTTGGGCAAGCAGGGAAGTTTCATTGCTGTTGGAGCTCTGGCTCTGTAGGAACAGAATGAAAAGCCAGAGCTTGCTCTTTCTGTGGCAGAAGGCTGGATCCTTCAGAAAGGTCACATATACAAGCAGGAGTAGACTACTTGTGCGTGGTAATAGGACCCTGATTAAAAAACAACCCTGTGTGTGTAAGCAATAATACTGTCCTGCTTTTACCCAGGAACTGTGTGAGCTCCAGAGTGTCAAATCTTGGTATGAGAATATAAAAATAACTAAGCAGCAGGTTAAACTGGAGCTGCTGTAGCGACGCTGCTTCAGACACTAAATGAGTGAAACTGGGAATTTGAGTGGGGTCGTTTCTCCATCCCTTGCAGCTGTGGGTGCTGCAGACAGACTTCAGGCTTTTCCTTTCCAACCCAGGTGGTCAGTCAATCTGTGGGATTATGTGTCCCAGCAATTGCTTCAAGTGTTGAACTATCATTCAGTTCTCTCCACGGAGAATCCACGTGAACAGGCTTGAGTACAGGTTGCTGATACTGCCTTGCTTATGCCAGGAACACACTTCTGATGAAGTAGATGTCCATGGATAGGAGCATGACTGGGGAAAGGACACTGGGAAGCAAGGGGGGAAAGTGGTAGTTGTTCATTGTGAGTTTGATTCTTCAACCTGCTTGTTCAAAATCGCGATACACCACGAGCAGCCAGTTTGATTGCATTTTTAAACTGTTAGGAGCTGCTGTTGATGTGAAAGACATGATGAAATTGTAAATCTCATTGGTTAACCTCATGAAAACTTACTTAAAAACCCACAAACCCTACCTGTTCAAAGTGTAACCTGTGTAAATCTAGGAAAGGTGAGTGGAAGTCGTGATAATTTCATCACTAGTGCCTTTACAGCCCACTTGCTGTTTGGCACTGAGGAGTTACCAGGGTGAAGAAATTGCATGTTTCAAGTAGTTGTGTGACTGGGGTCTCTGTGCCTGACTCCTCCTAGGACACATGTAAGTTTACCATGCATGGGTCTGCTTTTCTACCTCCAGGAATGTATCTCATTTCCTAAAGTGAGGCCTCTGAATCCTGGAGAGGGGATGGCAGGGGTTTAGGTATCAGAAGAGTTGGTCTGCCTGCTGCCCTCACTTCCTCCAGACTTGGAGGTTCCTAGGAAGGATCACGTTGGACCAGCCTTAGCTCACTTCAGAATTTCTAATCTGAAAATTTCATTACAAATTGTGTCATAGGAAAAGTCAGAGATTATTTTCAGTGACACTCATTAATGACAACTCAGTCTTTTCAAAGGAGGAAGTCAAACCAGAAATTTCCTCCTTTGTGGTGAAGTTACAGCCAACAGTGGTTGAATATTGGATGCTGATACTGACTTTCCTTTTTCATGGTGAAAGAGGAAAAACTTTGGGCTTTCTGTTCTAGTTGCTTGAACGTGAAAAGAGAAACTCACACTTGACAAGTGTAGAACAGTTAAAGTTCACAAAAATATTGGGCTTGGTAGCAGACATCTGTGGAACATGAGAATGCCTCTTTGTTTCCATGTTGAATGTGCAACTGTTGTTGCTTTATCTGCTTAACAGCTAGAGAATGCTTTTGTCCCAACGTTTCCTTTCCTTCTGTAACTGGATTTTAAGTGTTGCTGTGTGTGAAGACCACACTACAAGCATCTTTAAGCTTTTCCTAGTGTAAAAAATTAACGTGGTGGGTTTTTTTCATAGAGATACAAAGTCTGTGCTTTCCATTTATGTGGAACTGTACAGAAAGGTCCATTTTCTCATTATTTGTTAAAAAAATTGTTGTTCCCCTTAAGTCAGATGCATAGCCAATTCGTAGCACATGTGTAACTGTATCTGAAAAATTATAACTGAGTTTTAAAAACAGTCCTTGCCTAAAAGAAAGGCTAATAAACAGCTGGAGTCTGAGTCTTTTTTTCCAATCTTTTTGCATTTATATAATTACATGGATTTTGGTAGATTTACATCTGATTCACATGCAAGTGAAAGGAGGGTCAGGACAGTGCAAGAAAGGAGTGAACTGAAGACAGAGGATAGAGGTGTTTGTAGATTTAATATAATCTGATTTTTCTCTCTTGAATTCAGGGCTTTTGGGGCTGCTGTGGGTTCCTTGCAGGGTGCTAAGCCTGCTCAGCAGAGCCTCTGAGACCTGAGGGCTCCAGTCCCCCAAAGACTGGGCTCGTTGCCTCTGGGATGGCTCTGTGGCAGGAAGCCAGGCAGAATTTAGCTGGAAGTTTGTCGAAAATGATACTTCTCTGCAAAGCATTTCATTTTCAGAGGAGTTCTTGCTTGTATTTTACTGAGGGTTTTCTGATGGGCGCTAGTGTGGCTTGGCAGAGGATCTCCATGTTTCGTAGCCGACATACCATTGGCAGTGGCTCCTGATCCTGTGCCTGGGCAAAAAGTGGCATGGGCTGTTTTTACTTTTTAATTCCTTTTTTTTAAAACTTTTTTAGCCAACCTGCATACCATGGTGAAGCCCTTATGATGTGCTCCTCCCCGAGCCCCCCCCCCACCTCCCCTGGTACACCACTACACAAATACAGGAAGGAGAACGGTTTCCTCTTGCGCTGCCGAGATAAAGCCCACCCACGATTAGAGGCCTTGAACTCAGAAGAGCACAAGGTCTGCTAATAACATCTGTCCTTTCCTCCTTCTCCAGTGGTCAGCAGAAAGGTCTGCAGTGGTTATTGGTGCTGGCCCACAACCTTCAAGTGAAACCCCGGGGAACTCTGGAAACCCCAGATGAATTACCCAGTATGGTTTTGTAGGCTTGGAATGGTGAAACTCAAATACAATTTGTCTGATTTGTCTCCATGTCTACTTCTTGAGCCTAAGTTCACCTGACTTAATGAACATAAGCTTCACCCTAAGTCAAAGTTTTGTTTGTGGTCTGTTCAGTGTTACTGTTTTCTGTTCCAAATTTTGGGGCTTTTGTTTTCTTTTTTGAGTTTTTGCAGAAGGTGACTGTTAGAGTGGCAGGGAGTGGAAATCAGGTGATTTCAAACCACTGCATTAAAAACAAGCTGTACAAAATAAGTATATTTATTAAAAAAAAATGCAGATAATCACTCTTTGATCATCCAAGCTAATACTACTCTATAGCTGATTTCTGTCACCAGCAAAACTGCTGGCAGTCTGTAAATTGTTTGGAGCTTTGTTCTGCATTAGATGCCATAAATAACTTTGCATGTAGGTAGATAGCTGATCAGTGGAGCTTTTTCCTGAATCTGGTTTTGTGTGTTTGGTAGAACTATGGGCTGAAACTTCATGTATACAGTTGCAATTGTGTATTTTTCCCAGTCAAAATTGAATTAAGATTGGTTTTCAGTTGTGGATCACAGCAAAATGAATGTACATTGTGGTTAGGGAAGACTGAAAATACCAGGTTTTGTTACTTACCACTGTGCTAACAATGAACAAAATGTTTAACCTGCTTCTACCTTACTCTTAACTACCCAGCAAACACAGTGTTTTCCTCACAAAGATGTCAGAGGATTTGATAACAGTTGTGAAAAGATCTTAACATCTTGAGGGGTAGACTCTCTTGCAAAACCCAATACCTTGCTAGTTTAGAAAACTGTTTTGCTGTTCAGCATCTCATTCATATGAAGAACACAGTTTTAATTTTTGTTGGAAACATCCTTTGAAAATGTGTTGGTGCTACGTCAGTGAGAGTATTAGAATTCTGTAGATGTTTAGTGGTAAACCCTCACTGGCTCTGCATAATATTTATCTGTTCATCTCTGAGCTGGTGCCTCCTGTACACATGGAATATTTTGACTGGTTGATACACATCATACCACAGTGGTCTGCTAGTGAGCTCAAGCCTGTTAGCACCAGTCCAGGGGAAACACTATACATGCAGCCTTGTGTTTTCATTTAAGTCATATTATATAACCACATGTGAATGTAATGCCATCCAAACACAAACTGTTAAATGAAATAAATGTGTGTCTCAGCTCATTGTGCTGTTGCTAGTGGACTTTTACAACCGTGACCCACAGCAACACAAGTTGGAAACCCAAACATTTCTATACCTGTAGCTCTGTCTTTTATTGGCAGCCACTGAGAGTGCTCAGCAGACACGTCTGTTTGCTTTAAAACTTCTTTCCATCTCAAGACTTCTGGTGCATTGTTCTGAAAGAGATGACTGAAAACTAATAGCTGGCCATCTGGCTGGAAACACCATTATTAATTAAGCTTTCTCTTTTAAATCATGCACAAGTTTGAAATAAATGCTCTTTTCAAAGGTACTGAAGGGAGTTGAATTTGAATTCCTGCACTGGGAAACAGTATATTTAATGTATCTGCTCATTAAAATTATCGATTGAGAAGTAACACTCGAGATCATAGTTATTTAGATTTTCTAAGAGCAAAACAACCTCTGGATGGTTTTAAATTGTTTGTTTCTTTGAAGGACAGCAGTTAAGCTCAGATGCTGTCAGTTGCTGCCATGTAAAAATTACTATTTACTACACAATAGTCATTCAGTCTTTTTTATTACAGCCATCCCACAACCTGTTGAAGGGGCAGCACGGGGCAGGGGGAGCATTTGTGGCTTCTCAGTTTACACTACAGATCTTAAAGGCTTTTCTAGCAGAAGGGGTTTCACCTCCTTTGGCTGATGGGGATAGTGCATTGTGTCCTGAGACCTTGGTTTATCACATGGGGCTCACGGTGCGGCAGAGTCAAAGCGATGTTTAGGGCACAGGCATCTGGAGCCTTGCTCAGTGTTCCATGCCCAAGACAGAGGTGACATTACTCTTGAGAGCATGTCTTCTCATTCTCTGGATGGAAAGCAGGAGTCAGTTTGAAAGCTACTCTTTCTGCATTATACCAGTAATTCATGACATATAATTATGTTACATTATTAATATTAATTAAACTAATTTTCAGTTAAATACAGAAAGATTTCTTTACCATTTTAGGATCACAGAACTCCAGACTGGTTTGGTTTGGTTTGGTTTGGTTTGGTTTGGTTTGGTTTGGTTTGGTTTGGTTTGGTTTGGTTTGGTTTGGTTTGGTTTGGTT
>VXBZ01006338.1:81207-135664 GCA_013399135.1 Heliornis fulica | reverse complement strand
CAGTGTTCCATGCCCAAGACAGAGGTGACATTACTCTTGAGAGCATGTCTTCTCATGCTCTGGATGGAAAGCAGGAGTCAGTTTGAAAGCTACTCTTTCTTCATTATACCAGTAATTCGTGACATATTAATAATGTAGCATTGATAATTATATTAATTAAACTAATTTTCAGTTAAATACAGAAAGATTTCTTTACCATTTTAGGATCACAGAACTCCAGACTGGTTTGGTTTGGTTTGGTTTGGTTTGGTTTGGAAGGAAGCTCACAGCCCATCTAGTTTCAACCCCCTGCCATGGGTAGGAGCACCCTCCACTAGCCCAGGTTGCCCAAAGCCCCATCCACCCTGGCCTTGAGCCCTGCTAGGGATTCAGGGGCAGCCACTGCTTCCATGGCAACCTACACAAGAAAAGTTTGGAAGTGCTGAGGATACACTTCCTTGGATACTCAAGAGATGGTACTGCATATTTTCCAGACTCCGTGTTTTCTTGACTTTTCAGTACATTAAGGGTACCTGCTAATACTTACTGGAATGTCAGATGGGGCAACAGAACAAGCTGTAAGTCAAACCTTTCTCTAAGTATTGGAATTCCTGCACTTGGAGAATATATCTTGGGATATTGGAAGAACTGTGTAGCCACTTAGGTGCATGGACTGGTGTATAGTCATGAAAGGAGAACCCTGAAATAGTGTTCTGGGTTAAAGAAATAACGTTGCATGACCATCCCTTCAGTTTCCTCCCTTTAATTCTCCATTTTTAGCTGTGTGTGCTGCAAGACGTTGGGGTGCGAGTGGCAGCCTTGGAAATCGTGGCTTCAAACTGGATTTTGTAAGTCACCGCTTTGCACGCCAGTCTCTACTGGTTTGAAAGCCCTGATGAGATTGCAGCTACTAAACAGGAATAAAAATAGACATTTGAGTGTTCTGATTTTAGAAAAAAAAAAAGCCACATTTATTGGATTATGATTGGCTGATGGCTTTGAAGCTGGAGACAGTATTATATTACAGAGCTTCTCACTCTGCGTATTCTCTCAGTTCCCGTTCTCCACACCCACCCACCCCTTTTTTTTTCTATGGTTTTTTTCCTTCTTTCTTCTCTTTTCTTGCTTTCTATTTTTAGGATGGCATTTTGGATTTTCTGCTTTACTAGCAGGCCAGTATTCCAGAAGAAAAAGAAAGAGGAAAGGTGGGAGGGACAGCTAGTGAGCACGAATAATCTGTTATTAATTTGGCTTTTGAGTGCTTACATCCATAGTTTATGTGTTTCCAACTTATCTGATAGTCACTGCATGATCTGCTTGCCCCTGAGGCCATTGATCATGTGCATTTTGGCAGTCTTTTGTCCACTTCAGCAGAAGAGAGCAAAAGTGGAAAGTTTAGGAGTGGAGAGAGACCATTAGAACTTTTAGGACAACTTTTGTATACTTTTTGTATTTTTTTAATATGTGTGTATATGTGTATACATTTTTAAAATATGTGTATATAAATAAATAAAAAGTTTTGTCCAGTAGAGTTGGTTTCAAGCAGAAACTGCTATTTTAATTAATTCTGTGTAGGAAAAGGGAGGGGGAAATAAAGTATTGCAACTTCATTTAGAAAAGATGTTAATGGCCTATTAATATTTGAACGAAATAGCCCTCATTGAGTATGTACATGTGCCTACAGAAATGAAATGATGGGATAACGCTTTTCCAGTCATCTCTAGTGCTGATCAGAGATCGGACTCGCTGGGGGGGTGTAAACAGAGAGTAGAAAGGCGGCGCTGGAGGGGTTAAATCTTCCCACCCTGCTGGTGAAGGGGCTGTGATGCTGTGACCTGCTACAACGACCCGACTGTGCCTTTGTGACTTGCCCTCTCCTCTCCGTGTGGTTTTCTTTGTTGGGGTGGGGATTTTTTTGTTTAAATATTATTTTTCTTCCTTGCGCTTGCCCCTTCAGCAGTAGGGATCGATGGTGGTTTGGAGGGCAAGGAGAAGGACAAAAATGTCCTTTGTTACGAAAGCAAAGGGCTTTACTTGGTGTGACAGTGTGTAAAGCAATCCAGGCATTGGTTTTGAATTGGTTTTTGTCACTAGTTCAGTAAGTCACATACTTTTTTTATCTGTGACCTCAGGGCCTGTCGTTCTTGCACGTTCACAGCAGCTCTGAATTTACATGTGAGAGAATAATTGGGGAATTAAGAGTAAACGACTTTGTCACACTTTTTGCTTTAGAATCTCTTCTCAATCTTACAAATCCTATCATGTTTTACCCTTCATTTTGATTTGGAGTCACTGTGCTACTCAGAGCTATGAAGAGTATTTTTCTAGGCTCATTTGTGGGTTAAGTGTTGTCAGAAGCTGGCTGAAAGTTAGTGCAGTGTAACTGCATATGTAATGTATTGCTATAAGTTAAATCACTGAAGAATTATTTTTAGAGGGCAAGGGTTATTTCAAAACACAGGCCATAACTTCTCTAACAGTGGTTCAGTAACTTATGCCTGTTGGTTCAGAGTTGCACCTCACATTGGGTTGGATCCAATGTTAGCTTGCAGGACTTTAAATATATTTATTTTTACAGCAAGTGAGGTTGTAGCTCCAAGGCATGTAGCCTCTTTAGAATAAACAGGAGACAAACAAGTCTCTTGGTTCACAAAAACTGATAGGCATAGTTTGTTTTGTAGCTGTCCTAGGGACAGCTTACTAAGTTGGCAATCCTTTGGGAATGCAGTGTACAGGCTTGCTCATAGGATAACCTTTCTCCGGTTTTGTTTTCTGCTGTTATCTCCTGGCACAAAAGACCGAAGGAGGAGTAAGCAAGTGAAGTGCTTAAAATTTGCATTTGTATCTCCCGCAGTAGTTTTCAGAGACCGAACAAGACTGAGGAAGCTCTTCACGTGTGCTGTGCAGCAGTCTGCGTGGACAAAGCTGCTCATGTGGTCTTTTCTTTTGGAAAAATTTCAGTAAGTTTCCCACAGGTTGAAGAAGTTGAAAGCCACAGATGGAGTTGGCTGGCAGACACATCCCAAGCCAGCTTGTCATAGCAAGCAGAGTTGTGTTTGGAGGAGTTGTGATAACTATAACCCCCAGTTTTATCTGTCAGTAACTCTTGTCTTGTACTTTAGCCCCAGATATTTTCTTCATATGCCAATAAATGACAGAGTGGATTTGGACAGAGGAGGCATCTCAGGCTGCGCTTCTGGGAGTTGACTCGATGATCCCTATGGGTCCCGTCCAACCCGAGATACTCCACGATCCTGTGAGTCTGTGTCTCATTAATGTTGTTTCTGACAGAAATGACAACCCCAAATTATCTCATTTCCATGCACTTTAATGCTGTCATATCTCTATGTATTATGATAATGATGCATCAGCAACATAATTTTATTTATGGTTTGCACTTCTACAAGCATGGTTCTTGTTACCTACAAACCACTGCAGGAATATTACTCACTGGGCAAACCACTTGACTTTGAAGAATATGACTATGAAGTGTTTTGTTTTCTCACATCCTACACCAGTGACTGGTAGTTCCTTGTCACTGTTGCTACCGTTTGATACAAAATTGGGGCTTTACCAGCAAATAGGTGTGTGGTGATTCCCTGGCAACGGGCATCTAACCACATGCAAAGCCTGGAGTTGGTCTTTCGGTGACTGTCCTTACAAGGTGCCTCTGAAGTGAGCTGGCACTGAGGATGCAGACTTCCTTGTGCCTTTTGATGTCCCATCCAAAGGAGAGGACTCAGTGATGTCTCATTGTGTAAGGTAAGTAGCGTGTTAGTGGTTGTGTCCTCTGATGAAGAACTTCAGCTCTCCAGATATCCTTAGTCTGGCACTTTGCATGAGAATTGAAAGTATTTCCCATGCTGGAGCAAGGTGTTAAAACAAATTGAAAGTTGGTGCTAAACTGCCGGGCGTGTCCTCCGCTGGGATTTCTGCGTGTGGAACCTGAGTAGCCCTGAGACCCTTGTGCAACACCTGAGTAGCCTAGGAAATCCATCTTCTGAACCCAGTCCGGCACTCTGCAATTCGAGCTTTTGTTAGCACACAGATAAGCTAATTGTACAAGAGGCAACATTACCTGCAGTTGCCTAATCTGCCCGTGTGCAATAACCTGCTAGCCAGATAGCTTAGATAATGCAGATGTGAAGCATAAATTTATGGGACTTTTTCTTCACTGAAAGTTGGTTAGATCACCTCTGTGCAGTTTGTCGGTGGTGAGAGAATGTCAGAACGTGGAGACATAACTGAGTGGTAGGAGAATTGTGCCTGGAGTCTACTGAATGAAAACAGGCTGATTGTAACTTACAGGGGAAAAATATTAGAAGAATCTTGTATAATCATAGCATACCTTTTACAATCAGGTGATGATGCATCATGGACATCTCTAAGCAATGCAGCATTATTTTTCATGGTTTTGCCCTGGTTGAAGTCCTTCTGGAGATTATTTCAGCTAAAACCTCTCATTCTCTGGCATTTGGTCTGTTCCTCTGCAGTGCACTAGCAGAACTTAAAGTGATAGATCAGTGCTTAATAAAAAGCAGGATTATCTGTAACCTGCAAGTAAATAGGAAACTACAGGGTTTGCTTGTCATGACCAATTAATTTCATAATACCTGTAGTAACTTCCAGTGCAGTAATCATCAAGTTAAGGGTCTTGAGATGACTTTGTCAGTGGTTTTTTTTTTTTTTTACTACTCACAAACTATCTAGACTTTGGCTGTTCAGACTCTTTAGATAATCTCTCTCCAGTCATGCAAATATCACAAGCTGTTCAACTTGTTCATTTTTTTTCTGCTGGAAAGACAGAGGGGGTGGGAAACAGCCTTGACTTGCACCCTGGAGGGACACTATGCAAAACCAGCCTAAGGTTTCTGGGGCGAGAGCCGTGGAGTTTTCTATCCTTTTGTTTATTATACTTTGCTTTGTGTCATCTCTTAGCAAATAATGAATAACAGTCGTAGTATGCTGCGAGACATGGAATCTGGAAGTGTTTATTACGGTATGTGTGTGAACCAGAGTCATCACCGGGACTTCTTTTCTCACGGACTGGTCTAGTAACTGCCTGGGGGTGGAAGCTTAAGTCTGTCTCTGTAACAAGGTCTCAGGGACTCCGGTATTTCTGCTTCCCAGGTTCCCTGTGCATAGCAGTGGCTGTCCTGGTCTGCAATCAGCACCTGTCTCTAATTTCCATTGGTGACAAAGGGCTCTGCCTGCTCCATAACCCCCTTGGCTGTTGGTGTGTAGAATACTTTTCCTCTATGGCCAGGGCCTAGGAAACACCCCAAAAGCAGATAAAAGCCAAGTGCAGCAGTTGCTGCAGTAGGCCTAAACCAAACAGAAATTTCTGAGGTTTTTCCTTCCTTCCCTTCATAGTTTTATTTTTTGTATTTATTTTTGTTGAGTGGGTGGGGTGTGAGTGGGTAAGATTTATCTCTAAGTGTGAACGCTGAAGCTCTTTTGGGGTCAGTGGGCAATGTGCTGGGTGGTTGTTTTTTTTGTTTTGTTTTGTTTTTTTTTTTAATTGCCTTCCCCTTCTTTAAAAACTGCTTTTTTTTTAAAATGAGGATTTCCATGATCTCAGTCATGCAGTGAGCATCCCATGGCTTCCATGGTAGGAAGCCCTTTTGTCCTGCTAACACTTTGTGTGAGTAATAGCGGTCGCACCAAATTCACACGTGCTTGGAAGTCAGACTTGTTCTGAAGGGCCTTGCCAGATTGACTCTGGTACAAGGCAGTGGAACTAATCACACATCCCAGCCTGTCCATCCAGTTCCCATCCTAAAATCTGCAGCTGCTCATACAGGGTTACAGGATTGCCCGAGGTGGTGTGGATTCCATGTGTTTCTGAGGGAGCTGCTTTGCCTGCAGCAATATTTCTTTAATTGTATTATTTTTACTTTTCATAGCAGATATGTTTAACAGGGGGATTGCTGTTGCTTTGGACTCTAAAAGCATGTCAGAGATCATTGTTTGTGAAGTGATTTTTTTTTTTCAGCTTGCTTGTAAAGTGACTTTTCAGCTTGCAGTGACTGCAGTCTGCTTACTAAATATATAGTTAATATTATTCTTTGGGTATTTAAAGAAAATGGAGCATCACATAATTAGTTTAGCTCCTTATTTCTAGAAATCACATCTCCAGCAAGCAAATGTAAACCAAAAGGAAACGTTCAGGGACTGAGTAAAGATGCAGCTTCATGTTACATCTCTGAATTAGTTTAATGGTAGATCTCCATTAACTGCCATAATCCCTTTTCTGGCTCGCTCTTCTGCCTGCTGGTGAGGAGTTCACCGTTGGTTCCACAGTGCCTTTTTGTCTTTATGGCAACAAGATCACCCAGCCTGATATCTTGTAAGTGGTGCACTTTGAAATCAGACTTGTGGGTAGCGTTTTGACCTCTGTCTTGAAATTAGTAACCTGTACAAGTGTATTCTCTAGAAATGCATCCTGTCTTCATTTAAAGATGTCAAGACTGAGATTCCACTGTGTCCTCCATTTAAAAAGAGTTTTCTTTCCCCTCCCAGCAGCTAACAAACTCATTAAATAGAAAATAAAAAAAAGGGGGGGAGATGGGGGAAGTTACCATATATTGGGTGCAATTGGCCTGATGTCAGCTTTGTTACACCTCTCTTGGCTAGACTGAAGAGAGACCTTCAATATTCACTTTCCCCCCCTCCAATAAACATACTTTTACACTGCTGTGATTCATTTGCCACTCAGTCATGGCTTTAATAAAAACATTGGGTTGAATTTCTTACATCTGTTGTATTAATACATTTTCTTTAGCCTTAAACTGTTTTTGTGGGTATATTTTTTTGCAATCTGTACACAGCCTTGCAAAAATCTGAACGTACTGCATGTAAAAAATTACTTTTCAACAACCAAATTTCTCCTCAAAGAACAGAAATCAGAGAAGACCTTAAAATCAGATGGCCCAGAGCTGTGGTGGTCTTTAATTCTGCCGTGGCCATCTAATTTTTTTCACCAGAGATAAAATTTACCCTGTATGTGCCTCTGGAAGTCTCCCACCCCTCCGGTGGTGTTAGATTTTGTCTCATGATGTTGTTTTTTTTAATGTTTTGTTTTGTATGCCCTTGTAGCTTGTGCAGTCCTTCAGAGGAGCTTTCTGAAGAGCAGTTGTCCCCAGAAGCACAGCTGTCAGGTCTACTGGCTTCAAGAGGATAAAGGCACTGAAGTAGCATATGATGTAGCTGATTTCTTCTGAATTAAAGGCTGTGGTTTGCCTCGTGATTTCAAAGGACAGGAGAGGGCATGTTGGAACATGGGTGTCCCCATGGCCTGACACTTCTGACTGTGGAAACAAAACTTCAGAAATTCCTCCATAGAGGCAGTGGGAGGTGAGGCAGTTTGACAGACCTGACATCTGACTCAGGAGGCTTGAGTCTTTCCACCTAGGGAAGTCCTGTGATTATTTTTAGTACTTCTGACTCTGCTTCAATACCATTTTGAATAATGTGGACTAGGAAGGTGGGAAATTGTCCAGGAAGGTATCTGAAAAATACCTCTTATCAAAAAATGAAGATAATATTCCCTGTGTTGGAGTAGAACAATGCCAGGGAGCAAACAAGCTTGTGTGTGCTATGACTGAAGCCAGTCAGAGTTTGGATTTGAGTGTGGTTTCCATAATTTTATGAAAANTATGAAAAAATGAAAATTATATATATAAAATGATACATATTTATGTATATTTATATATATAAGAAATTAATATAAATTTTATGAACATTTAAGATCTCTTACATCCTTTCCAATTTATCTTTTTATTTAAGATGCTAGTATAATTTTACAGTTTCAGGAGGGTTGTGGGAAAGCCTTCTATTTACAGTACTTCAAGTATTTCTTTTATGGGTAAACTCAGGACAAAACAGTATGGAGTTGTTTCAAGCTCTGCTTAGCATTTCTGCCCTGGGGAGAGGAGTATGATTACACAGCACATAAGGCTTGCTTGGACAAGTTGTAATGAATGTTAAATAACTGTTTGGTAGCAGCACGTGTGCTCCTCATTTAATAAATATACATTGTGGTAATGTTAGAGGAGACCTCAGGATTATAATTATTTGAAATACGCTTTACAAGCGCTCAGCAAAGCGAACTAGTTTGTAGTCTCAGTCAGGAGCACACACTCTGAGGAGATGCAGGGAATTTTCGTTCTCCCCACATGGTTTAAACCAGCAGAAGACATCTGCCTCTCTCTTGGCAGTCAGCTCCTTTGCAAGGGCTGTGCTGTGCACGTTGCAGTAAGACTGAAAGACACATTTGAGTGTTTGCCTGAAGTGGGACTTGTGATGGCAGGTGATCTTTGGGTGGCTTAGGAATCCACAGTTGCTGAAGACCAGTTTGAGCATTAAATCACCAAATGGTGCCAAACTGAGACTGGTGCCCTGAGCTTCCTGCATCTGAAAAACTGCAATTTCAGGAAATAATCAGGAAGATCATTTTTGACTAATAGGCTGATGCTCTTGCAAATCTGCTGAGGTGATGTGGGGGCTCTGTGGTGGTGAGCACAGGGACGAGTAATTCAGCATTCAGCCAAGTGGTTCTGAGTCCAAAAGAAGCTTCCTGTGCCTGTTACTTCTTTAACTTTTATAAATGCTGAAGAGTCCTGGGTCCTTCCCCAGTATTTGAGCAGTTCAGTTAGAGGAAAAAGGCTCTTGGTACTGAGCTGTGTGATGAAGGATGATTGCTGTGTTGTGGAATTGTTTCTTTGCTTCAATCTTGGATTTTCTCCAGTGCAGAATTAACTTGGATGCTTTTGGGGAATTCAGATAGATAGGATTATAAAGTGTGGTGATGGTATTTGTCAAAAGGTGATTAATACTACAAGCATTTCTTTTTGTTGTTGTTTTTTTTGTGTGTGAACAGTCTCCAACATAAAGCTGGGGTGTTACTTGTCATGATGCAAACTCTGTAGTAAAAGCTTAATCCTGTTTCTATTCAGGATTTCTTGGATAGAAGCACGTGTGCATCTGCAGTACCACACACAGAATCAGTTTGCAGGTTAGCAGGGCGTTAGGCCTGTTGTCTTGGGCTGCTGGGATGGTCTCACAGTGTGGGAATCCAGTGGTTTCAGGAGGAAGTTGATAGAAAATGTTTGGTAGCTGAGATTCCCCTTGAAAGTGTCAGACTTGCCACATGCCTTTGCAGTTTGGATGTGTGTGTGTAGTCAACCTAGATGGACTTGTTGGACCTACCACAACCTGGAGCTTTGACCAGGCTTCTGTAGGTCTGAAAAACATGAAGAAATGTAGAAAAACTTAAAGCTCTGCCTGAAGACCTGGGTGGTTTTTTTTTAGCTGATGTGCTTGGGGAAACCTGGAAACAGATGAGCTGGAGGAAAGCTGTTTAAAATGGCAAAGTGATTAATTTCCACTTCATTTCTTCAGCTAGAGTCAATACTTGGACAAGAATTGCACCCTGGGAACCAAGCATTCAGATGCAGGCTGAGAAGAAAGGAGATTGCTTGAATGCCTTTTGGCTTGTTTCTGCTCAAAATAGCACATGCAAGTGGAAATTGGTGCCCAGCCTCAGCTAACTGGGCCCTGTACTTTCTCTTACAGTGAGGGCACAGCTAAGGTCAGTAAACCTGTAGTGTGACCATGATGTGCATTTCACTGTCGTTCCTTCCTCCGGGGACGTTTTGGCGTTGTCTTATTTGTGTTCAGGATCCCCCAGACAGAATGAGGATGTACCCAGGGTATAATACCTGGGTAACAAAGAATAACTCCAGCCTTTTCTAAAGCTCTGCATTGCCTGGGCATACACATGCAGTGGTTTGTGGTAGCTTCAGTGCTTTGTGGGAGCATATTCCTTACTCTTAATTTTCCGTACGGCACATGAGCCTGTTTCCTGTCGGCAGCCTGTTCCCCACGGGGGGAAGATGTGGTTTAAAAGCAGCCTGCTATAGCATTCCAGGGCGATATTCAGCCAGCTCCCAGCTGCCCTCTTTCCCAGATGCTCTTCAGATCCAAGCAGGGGATAGGATGCAAACTGGATGAATTGCCTTTGTGGTAGAAATAGGCCATTTCCAGCCACCATCTTTCTGGAGAAAGTTCGTGAAAGGGAAGGGGGTGGTGAGGATCCAGCCAGTTGGCTTTTCATTGAGCAGCCCCGGGGGGAGCAGCACAATGTGTGTTGAATTCCTCCTGGAGAAAATGGCCAGGCTCATCGTGTGCTCTAGCAAAGTTTATGGGATACTCAGATGTACAGTTTTTTTTCTGGTTTTGGAAGAAGGAACAGCTTGTAAAACATTAGATGTTGATGCCAGATGTATTTGGATGTGGTTTGCTTTGTTCTTAAACAATAGACAGTTTTAAAGCAAGAGGAATATTACTTGTGCCCATATGTCCCATTGTTTCCATTATGGATATAATCCTGGCCACAGAGTTCAGCATTATCATGCTGATTCTGTTTGTAGCAACTCATACAGTTGAACATTTGTCATCCAGTTTGTCGAATCTTTGATCTCTTCCATTCTTCTGATCAAACCTGGAATTTGCATCCTGTGCTGTAGGAACTGCCTGGTTTGGTGAAGCAGTTCTGAGGCAGAGAATTCTGTCCCTGCACTGGTACAAGGTGCTCAAACCCTTAGGTTTGAACCTTAGCTCTTAGTTCTGTGGATTTCAGTCCTAGTTTTTCATGGCCTTGTATTTTACCAGGAATGATTTCAAAGGGATATAATACGCAGATTTTTTTTAAACAATATTTCTAATGGCAGACCAACAGCATGCATTGAAAAATAATATTCTAAATACTCTGTTAAAAAAGAATCAAGAAACCTCCTGAGTGACACCTGATTTAAATGTAAGCTAGGCATCCTTTTATTCCTTGAGGCTAGATAAAATGTACTTTGAAAATTCCAGTAAGCATTCAGGATATCATTTTAGTTGTTTTTTTTTTTGTTTGTTTTTAATTTGGAATTCTCAGATCTTAACTAATTTACCTATGATACCAATGATTTAATTTCTCACTGAACTGCAGGGCTGAGTGCTGGGTTTAAATAAAGAGATACAGTAACACGATTTCCTGGCAGTGTGAACAAAACTTGAAAAACGAAGAGTGATGAAACCATAATTGGATTAAATGTCTTCTTTTACCCATTGGGAATATGGATAAAATTTCTGTCTTTCACTAGTTCTGTTTTGACCATGCTAGTTAAAGATCCCAGACTGATGGCTTGTGTTACAATGGGTTGAATAGCAGATGGCAACTATGGAAGTGTAAATTAGCTAGCAGCTGACATTACTTGGGAGAGCTATTGATTGTGTTGATACCATTATATGAGGATAAGTGCTAGATACTCAGTCAATCAGTAAGGGAGAACAGAACTTACTTGGAATCATTTCATTAAGTTAACCCGTGGAGAGTTCTTACTTCTGTGCAGTTACACAATGAACCTTTTTTTTCTGGTTTTTCTCCCAAAATAACTTGTTGCTTTGAAACCTGAACTCTTATTCTTTATGGACAAAAATTTTTAAGATTTTTGCTAAGATTTTTATTTTTTAAATATTTTCCCCTTATTTCCTGGACTGTTCACATTAGGGCATGCAGTGGTGAGGGGAGGAAGGAGAGTGGGCCAGGCATTCCCATCAGAAAAGCCTGGGAGAAATCTTTGTTCCTCTGGAGCAATGTCTTGCTGACTTGGGAGTGGTGGTGACAGCTTTTGCAGAAGGCAACATCCAGTTTCCTTGGCTGGTGGAAGACTGGATGTGATTCCAGGTTTTTCAGGGAAACAGCACATTTAGCAATGCAGGATTGGCTCACCAACTTGGGTACCTGCTCTGGGTCATAGCTGGTGTGTGATGCATCATAGGAGTTTCCAGTTCTTCCCGTAAAGGTCTTGGCAGAGCTAGCAGTGAAAGAAAATAATGTTTCTGACTTGATACAGCACACAGCATAGGATGATTGACAACCTTCTACAGCAAAAAATTACTAATTTTACACTCAGTTTTACTGAATTACTCAAAATGGCAATCCTATTTTTAATTCTGTCTTTAGATTTTGATTTGTTGGCTTTTTGGTTTTCGCCTCAAAGAATTAGAAAAGTCTGGTCAAGGTAAGGTAAAGCATGAGAGGAGTGAGTAGAGCAACAAACCCAAAGTTTACAGACACTTTCCCCAGCCTAATGGACAGTGGTGCACCTTGCAGTACAGCAGGATTTGGATGATGGTGCTTTACTCCCTGACCATTCCATAGCACAGAGGTGTCACATTAAGACTGATCAAAAGGAAAATGCAAGATTTTAGTTGAAGAGAGAAATCTGGCTCCCTGTTAAACCTTCAAATCCAGCTGCTGGATAGGTGACGATCTGGGAACTGCTGTGGTGTGGTGCAGAACTTCTCTTCATCCCCGTGAAGTGTGGAGGGCAGGTGTTGTGTGCACACTATCAACATTTACAAGATGCTAAGTTGAGGCTTTTTGTTACTGTCTGGATCCCATGTGACAGGTTTGACTGTTGCTGGGCTGGCTTACAGCCAGATGAAGGTTGAAAACTGACTCTGAACCTCATGTGAGGTCAAGAAGTGATTTTAAACATCAGCAGTTTATCTGCATATTGTGGAGAATTTATTTGTGCCATGATTTCATCATTTGGAAATATTTCTGGGCTTTCTCTTGAGGGGATGGGTTCCTTGAAGGGGGGTTTTGCTTTCCATAGTTCCATGTCTAAAATCACTTCTGCAGCTGCCAGAGGCTAGGGGAGCTTTCCGTGCTCTCAAGCCAGAAGCGCTTCTCTTCCTCAGGGTATTTCTGTTTTACCCCGGAGCAGCTCTGTGTGCATCCCCCATTCCCTAGAGCTGTTCATCCAGCAGAGCAAGGAGGCTTCACTGGGATAGGTGGGCAAAGCAGTGAGGATCAGTACTGGAAGAAAACCTTCTGCAGATCTAGAGAGCAGATCCTGTTCCCTTCAGCCCAAGCAGGGGAGCCCAGGCTGGCATGGCCAGGCTGAGGTTTCTCCTGTTCCCTCCAGCCCAAGCAGGGGAGCCCAGGCTGGCATGGCCAGGCTGAGGTTTCTCCTGTTTCTCCAGCCCAAAGCCAGCCTGTCTGGGCTTATACCCTCTAGTGTAAGGTGCTTTAACTCCTGAGGGAAGAAATGAGGGCTGGGTAGGTCTCTCCCTTTTCAGACAGACTGGTTTCACGTTTGGCTTCCATGCCCGAATCGTTGTGGGTGCATGTGGTGTCGTCTTTAGCATCATTTTGGAGAAGAATCACCCAGGAGTTACATCTCTGACCTCTTCTTACTCTCAGTGATTCTCAGACAGCTTAGTGACTTGTTCTTTTATATTTTATTTCCTTTTTTTTTTTTTTTAAGTGATAAAAAGAAGTCAGGATCATCTCCATTTTTAAGCTGCGCTTAGGAAGGGGTTAAACCGACCGCGTGAGGTGTGACACAAGCTGCCATCCCAGCACTGATTCTGCAATAGAGAAGGTCTCTCGGAAGGCTTGGAGCAGTAAGAAAGGCAGCAGGGACTCAAAGAGACTGCTGTTATTCAGCGCTCTGGAATGCAGAGGCATGCTCCAGCCGGGGTGTGGGCGGCTGTTTGGTTTGCGGTTCTTGCTGGGGGGTGGGTGATTTTTAAAAGCACTTGCTGAATTCGCATTTGGTTGAATAATGGCTACTTTATGTACAAATGATAAATGTTAGTCACAGTGGAGCAAAAGAAGTTTCTTGTGTTGGTCATGGAGTTGGCATATCAAAAAAAGAAGGGGGGGGAGAAGAGAAAATAAAGAGCAAGCCGAGGGTTTCGCTGCTTCAGAAACTGCAAAGTTAAACAGAGCTGCGTTTATGTTATGTGACATCTTTAAGCCTTTGGCTCTCTCAACTTAATGCCAGATAGCTAATTTGGAAATATTTATTGCAACTGGCATGTCTTTTTAGAAGGCTGTCATCGTGGAAAAACTGTCAGCAAACTGTCCTTGTTAACTTGGTTCTGTTCAGTGACTTTTTGTCAGTGCTTTGGAGTTAGATGAACCATTTCTGCTGTCCTGTGGCAAGCAGTGGCTGTTAAGAGAAAAGCTTAAGGATCTTTACTAGATTTATGTGGTGGGTTGGCTTTTTTTTTCTTCTTCATTCCAGAATCAAAGGTTCTGCAAAATCAGATGCCTGAAGCTGTAGTCTTAGATTTTTTGGAAAGTAACTGAGCACCTTGGGTTTATTTTTTTCCTAAGTGCTGAAGGCTCAGTGGCCCCTCACACTTTGCTTTACCTTAGTGCATGAGCATGGGCTGAGAATGGAGTTCTACATGAAAGTGAAAAATGAACAGGTTAGGCATCAAACTCCTTTGAGAACAGTATTCTCTATTCCTTCTGACTTTGGTTTTTCTTCACTCTATTTGGTTTCAAAATAGAGGGAGGGAGATTTAGATTGGATATTAGGAAAAAGTTCTTTGCTGTGAGAGTGGTGGAGCACTGGAACAGGTTGCCCAGGGAGGTGGTGGATGCCCCATCCCTGGAGAAGTTCAAGGCCAGGTTGGATGAGGCCCTGAGCAACCTGATCTAGTTGGGGGTGTCCCTGCTTCTTGCAGGGGGTTGGACTAGATGACCTCTGGGAGTCCCTTCCAACTCTAATCATTCTATGATTCTATGATTTGGTTATTGCTTGTTTTGCTTTTATTGCTTATTTTGGATCAGCAAAGCTCAGTGCTCCACATTTGGCCAAGGTTAATCTTGGTGCATGAGCCACAGTGATGCTTCCCAGGAAGTGGCTTTCTGGATCCCATCGTTTCCATTCCTCTATATTGGCCTCATACTCAGCCAGACACCCAGATTTTCCAGCCATACTGACTGTTGTAATGTCAGATCCCCAAAAGCAGTGCCACAGAGCAGATCCTAGGGTGCAGAATCCAGAAACAGACCTTGCCTTTGGTTAAAAACAAAGTGTTGTTCTTTTGATGGTCACAAGTTGGACCACAGGAGGTTCAGCACCAGTGTGAGGAAGAACTTCTTCACGGTGAGGGTGACAGAGCCCTGGGACAGGCTGCCCAGGGTGTTGTGGAGTCATCTTCTCTGGAGATGTTCAGGATCCATCTGGATGCCAACCTGTGTGACCTGCTCTAGGGAACCTGCTCTGGCAGGGGTTTGGACTGGATGGGCTCTGGAGGTCCCTTCCAATCCCTACAGTTCTGTGAATCTGTGAAATAGGCTCTAAATAAATGACAACATTACAGTGGCTCCCAGGAGGCTGTGAAGTGGTTTAGGTGGGTACAGATTATGTTGATTTAAAGCAGAGCCTTGCAAATCTTTGGGAGTCTGGTTTGTCACAGCTCTGCTCCTGGGGTTAACATCAAGCCTTGTTTAAAACTCATCTTTGCTTTGCTTATTTTAAAATACCCCGTGTCAAGCACTGAGACTCTGCCTCCAAAGGAACCAATTCAGAAGACTCTGGATGAAGCTGAATGGTGGCTTCTTGCTCTGCTAAACTGCAAAGCCCATCCTGGGAAGAGTGGATTATAGAAATCCTGATTCCACTGAAGGAGAAAGGATTTCTCCTGTGGGATGAAGACCTTCTGTGCAGCAACCAGAGAGGGCTGCTGGGGCAGGGTTTTAGTTAATGGAGGGAAGGGGGGAGGAATCCACAGATATTTCCGTGCTTTCTGAGAGATGAAAAGGGGGCTGCATATCGCTTTTAATGTCAATAATGCAAAGCCACAAAAAGGAAATTAAACTTTAAAAACCATGTGAAAATAACACTGAGGATTTGACTCTAGCTCACAGAGTTCAAAAGGGAAGAGTGAACTTTATGTGACCCTGATGTGCCTAGGAATTGCAACACAGTTTCTCTGTAATATTATCCAATTTTTAGAGTCTTTTTACTAGAGCAGGAAGGGGAAGGTCAGTGGCACCCTCTTTAAACTTGACTGTGTAGTTCATACAAGACTAAAAAGAATTTGAAGTTGCAGCTGAATGCATCCAAGCTATCAAATGATTAGAGATCTGTTTATATGATGCCTATCAGAAAAGAAAAAATTTCCCTAAACATACTAGTTTTCTGGGTTTTGTTGGGTTTTTTTCCCCAAAGAAAGTATGAGCAAAATGCCTTCCTTCCCCTGGGATTAATTCCCATTGTAGTTCATTTAAACTTTTAGACTTTTAGGTTGTAAATCAATTCCCTTGATACATGCTTCTTATTCAAAAGCATTAAACTGTTCTATCTCTCTGGATGGTGGCTTTGTTTTGGCTTTTCCCCCCTTTTCCCCTTGTGCTATAGGTATCTTGGGTTTGCTATGCATATGTCTGTGGGGAGCTTTTCTAAATGGGTTTGGGGTTTTTTTGCTAGTTTGGAGCTTTGTTACAGATGTTGGTATTTTTTGGCCCTGCACTTGAAATACTGTCAAGCAATGTGGCACTTAACAAGCTGGGAAATTCTCGAGTTAATTGGTGCTGCCTTTCTCACAGGTGTTACAACTGTTTCACTTTTGGCTTAGAGAGGAGTTTTTAATCAGAGGTTTGAGTGTTTGCTTGTGCTTTGGCAGCCCACAGAAGACATCCATGCCAGCTACCTTCTTCATAACATACTGGTATAAACAGTTATTGCAAAGGAGAGATTAACTTTGTGCTGTAACTTCAGTTTTAGAACAGTCTAATGAGATGAGGCTGTTGGAGTAAGAGTAGGAGCTTGTTCTCTGTTTGTTGTTTTATGCACCCTTGGGCTCTGAGCTGGAGTGCTGTGTTCCACCAGAGCCCATTCTCTGGGCCAGCAGCTTGACAGGGGGAGGCTTGATAGATCCCTTCTTGTGCCCACCAGCACTAAGCCTCACGTCGCCTTCTCTACTGTTGGCATTTCCACTCCACATCACAGGATGTCTTGGGTTGGAAGAGACCTTCAAAGCCCATCTAGTCCAACCTCTGCAGTGAGCAGGGGCATCTTCATTGATCAAGTTGCTCAGAGTCTCATCAAACCTGACCTTGAAACTCTCCAGGGATGGGGCCTCCACCACCTCTCTGAGCAACCTGTGCCAGTGCTCCACCACTCTCAGAGGGAAGAGCTTTTTCCTAATATCTAACCTAAATCTTCACTTTTCTAGTTTAAAACCCTCACCCCCATCCTCTCTGCAATGCTCAGTCATCACTTTTCCATTTCCCCTGGCTACTCACCACCATCATTTCTTCACTCTTGGCTAGTTTTGTCCCTCACCAGTGTCACCTCCACCTCCTCTCTTACTGCAGTACACCAGATGCACAGTGTGACGCCGTGTGACGCTCCCCCTTGCCCGTGACGGGGAAGTCTATGTCATGGTTTTCCTCTGCCTCATTATCTCACACTTTTTCTTTTCCACTTTGAGGGTTCCACGGACCCACAGACAGAGTCAACATGTGCAACCGTGTCACTGTGGTGTGGTGGCATGCTGTTAGCTTGCAGATCTCCTGTAAGCCATGGCAAGATGCCTTCTGCTTTGCCTATCTCCTGCCCTTTGCAGTGGATCTTTTGGTTCTCAACAGGATGGATAGGGGTGTTCCTGAGGCTGTTGTTGTATTAGGGCAGGAGCTTGTTTAGAGAAAGGCATATGGTCTTGCATGCTTGGCTGACCAAAAAACCCCAAAACCAAAGTAGCAGAAGATACAGAGGTGTTTATGAGGTGTTCCAGAGGACTTGAAAATGAGTAATACCCTGTGCAGAAGTACCTTGAAGCTGCTCTTACAGCCCCCTGATGTCATGGTTGGGTAGCTTGAAGTAACTGAATCTGAGAGGAGGGAAGTCCCCAGAAGATCCCCGCTGTCACTGGGGAAGCCGTGGTGAGAGAGCGTGACGCGGAGCCGCACTGTCCCCCAGCCCAGCGGCTGCCGTGGCTGCATTCGAAGACTTGAGGGACACCGCCTGGGGGGGTGGAAAGGTTGGGGAGCAGAGGTTTGTCCCTGCTTTCCTGTTGGCTGGGTGGGTCTGTAAACTCCACAGCTTCAGTAATGCAGTCAGGAGTGTCAAACCCCCGTGGTTTTACTCTGGGTGAACTTGACGTGCATCTTACTGGTTCCTTAGAGGGTAAATTTTGCTGTTTGGCAGCGTGAGGGGGAGGGTTTTGGGTGAAGCATAAAATCTGCAACGTGGGTACTTGAATTTGGTTTAGTATTTACTTCTTTGGAGGTGCTCCAGTGAAAGCCTTCTCCTCTGAGTAACTCTGGAGGCCTCCTGCACAGACTGAGCAAATGGAATTCCCACAAGAGACACTCCAAGAATGTTTTCTACAATAACAGCCAGTGAATAAAAGGCTGCTGCTGTATGTACATCCACTGTGCTCACTCAAAACGTTTGATACTACCAAACCAGAGTGCAGATGAGACAAGACATTATAATTTGCAAGGGAGGGGTGTTGGTGTTTCATTTTTATGGTGACCTGTGAAGGGCCACCACACATGGGAATGATGACTGAGACTGTGAAGAGATTTCTTCTTTTTTTTAAAGCTATACTAAGCTCACATATACAGATGTGATTGAAAGGTCATGTGCATTGCACAAACTCTTCTGAGCTTTGGATTAAGACACCAGTCTCTGAAGGGGAACAAGGGAGCTGCTTGTTGGGATTGTGTGCATCTGTCTGTCCTGGGCTCTGTCTGTTGCAGCAGGGCTGGCTGTTTTGTGAAGAAGAGGACAGCGAGGTGGCAGGTGTGACAGTGAGGATGATAGCAGCGTCGTTTCCCCCTCTCACATGCACATTTTTAGGTGATTTTAGGCAGGAGGACTTCAACAAGTAAGGAAGCTATTGGAAATATCTGTATTAGAATAGCATACATGTAGTAAATATTACTCTTTACTGTTGTAAAGTGTTGTAAAGAATGTCCTGTCTTGTCACTTGAGATGTGAGAAAACTGCAGTAAGGAATAATAAGCTTTACTTTCTGCAGAGTGTTTACACACATACGTGACACGGAGACAGCATTAAATGCCAGGCCTGACAGAGAACTGGTGGACTTGCACTGCTGTTCTCATCCTAACTCCAGACCAGAGTCTCCCTCTGCTTCAGCTTCCTTTCTTGGCAATGGAGTGTTCTCTCAGGCACCCAGACCAGTATGCAAACCGGTATCAGGCATTTGGTCGCTATGGCAGTGAGTACCTTGTAATTACGTAATCCCATATAAAATGTAGTTTTCTTCTCCAGGTTATTGTAAAGATTTTTTTGTTGTATAGTGATGTGAGGAGGGAAGATGTAATGCTTCTGAAAACACCATGTAGAGTTTCACCATCACAAGGAGTATCTCTGTTTGAGGGTAGGTGTGGCTAAAGGCTGTGTTGAGTTGTCCTTTTATTAATGAGTAAAGCTCACCTGCAGCCATCGGGTTTAACCCCAGTGCCACAAGGGAAGGGCATCAGCCACGGTAGCAGGCAAGCAACCGAGTGTGACTTCTTGTAACCCTTGCCCTCTCTGTGACCACAGCCAGGAAGGAAAATCAAGCTGCCTACCAGCACTGCCATGCGTGAAATGTGGTTGGTGTAGCACCCAAATACCCTTTCTGGGGACTCCTGAGCTCCGCAGGGCAGTAGGCACAGTCATCTTCTCCGCTTGCCCTTGCTCACAGCTTTGCTTTTTTTAGGATAAGAGAAGATGTAGTTGTGGGCAGGCCTAACCTCTTGTTCAACCATAGTTTTGCTTAAACAGGACTTCTGTGATGGGGTAAGGCACTCTTGAAAGCTGCCACATATATACTCCCTCTCCTTTTCTGCCTTCCCTTAGAATCATAGAGTAGCTAGAGTTGGAAGGGACTCCCAGAGGTCATCCAGTCCAACCCCCCTGCAAGAAGCAGGGACACCCCCAACTAGATCAGGTTGCTCAGGGCCTCATCCAACCTGGCCTTGAATGTCTCCAGGGATCCAGGGCACCACCTCCCTGGGCAACCTGTTCGAGTGCTAATGGGTCCCTGCTTGGGCACAGGAGGGAGCAGACTGTGTAGCTCATCGAGGAAGCTGATGCATCAACTTGGCCATCTAAATTAATTATATTTTTTAAAAAGAAGCTAACACCAATTTTCAGGAGAAAGGGAATCCAGACTGGACTTGTTAAGAGTCATGAGCAGATTAGTAGGAGGAAAAGAGCAGTAAGTAAACGTGTTCACCCAGTAAGGGATTTTTAAGGCAAGTAAGTAGAACCCATGAGTTCTATTTCAGAATTGTGAGTATTTTAAAATTTTTATTAGTGAAACATTTGGTTTCTCAATTACTTCATTTGGGTAATTTTCATCAATTATTTTTTTATAGCTCTGTCTCATGGGAGGGTCACTTCAAAGCACAGAGGATCTTGTATCAGTATGTATCCTGACTTGGTGCTGAATTTTCTGAGAGTTTCGAAAGGGGCACGTGCAGCAGAGGCATTTTGACTGTACATCTGCTAGTGAAGATCTGGTATTTCAGGTGGCTTTGGGACTTGCCTGTATGGATAAGACCACATCATGACAACAAAAGGTGCCAGAAGATAGCAGCACTTAAAAAGGAGAGCCCTGCTAAATCTGAGTGTTTTGCAGCCCCTCCTGGAGTGTGCTCTTCCTTGGTGGAAGGAGTGGACAGCCAAGTGTCTCTGCTAAGACCATATGCAGCGATACTCAGCGCTGAGCTGGTGAGGAAACCAGCGAGTGTGGTCAGTCTCTGCAGAGCCAGAGGCTGCAGCCAGCTTTGCTCTTGGTTGCTTTTCCTCCAGTAAGAGTGGAGAATGAGTGAAGATCCTCAGGGGTTAGGTGATGGCAGAGGAGAGGCTCTTGCACAACAGCCTGGAGAGGGAAGCTGGTTATCTGACCTTGATTACATTCCTGTTAGCTCTTGGACTTGGTCCCTACTGAGAAGGAGAGTAAGGGAAGCAGTTGTGTTCCCTACAAAGCTGGTACTTACTCTTGCTTCTGGGCAACAGAGTGATCCAACTAGCCTTAAGACTTGAACCCGTGTTGGAAATCATGCATTTCACAAAAACAAAACCCCCTGAGTTTTACTGTGGAGTTTTGTGTCTTGGTATAATTCTCCAAGGTAGCTAAACAGTCTTCCAGTAGATTTTTTTTGTCAGTTACTGATCTTAAATAATTCATAATAGCTAAAAAAAAGACATCTCTTACAGCTGCATCAACAGTAAGGGCTTTTGGTGAAAAATCGATTGCAAGAGTAACACTTTAATTGACATTTTTGTGCCAGTGAAGATTTCAGGCCTGGTTTGGGCCAAAGCTGAAGGAGCTGAGGCTTCCCATTCAGAGTTTTCACCTGAGGGAGCTGCACAAAACCAGACCTGAATAAAACCCAACTGCACCAGGGTGAGGTTTCTACTGAAAACGCGCCTCGGTGAGTGTGCTTTGTCAGCAGAAATACCTTGCTGGGGGAAAAAGTAAGTCACAAAGTTCTCTGTGGGATTACTGCCAGACTGAAACACCATCTCATGCTTGCTTGCCTACCAGAGTATAACACTGCCCATGTGTTGGTTAGAAATGAAGTTAGATCATAGTCGAGAGCGAAAGGGCTTGATTGTACCAACAGAAACAAAACATGGGTAACAATTGCTAGAAAGAAAAAGGAAAATAAAAAACTTCTTCCTAAAGCATTTTAACCAGCACCCCACATGAAGGAGAGCTTATGCTTTGGGAATACAGTCCCTCAAGGAGTGGTGAGTACTCGCAGCCCACAGGTTTGATGAGGTCAAACCAGGGGTTTTTAGCAAGGCCTATTCTTTTGTTGTTATTTTGGGCACTTGGGGTTTTTTGGTGCTTTTGCAAGTTGGTTTTGCTTTATGATCTTTGGGGTGACCTTTGGGCTTCACTGCTGGGATGTGTGCATTTTTCATCAGTGAAGAACACAGGCCTTGATATTTTGGGTATATTAGCACCAGTGCAGCTAACGATGATACTGACCTTCATTTATCGCCCTTCATGCTCAGTCATTAAGATTCACTGTCTGAATCTATCGTGAAATGCCATTAATAAAACATTTCATAATGTAAATGAAACAAAGCCCATCTTTTGCCATTTAAGTGTGCTGCCTTTCTGCATAGTGGGTGGAAGATCTTTCTATGGAAGAATGTCAGACACTAGCTGGAAAAATAAAGGCAAGTGTTAGAGAGAACCTAGAGACAGAAATAGGGAGTGGAGTAACAGCAGAGTGGAGTTTGACCCATCTGCCTCCTGCATTTGCAAACTGATCCTTTCACATGTTGTCAGTAGCTTTCCCTGTGCCTGATATGTGACCACCACTAGCAGCTGTACCTTCTCCAGTCAGTCTTCCTCAAGGTAATGGAGTTCTTTGTTATAAAATCAGAATTTAGCCTGTGAGATTTAAATCTGATTTTCCTTGAGTGGAAAATTTATCATGACCCCAGAGTTGCATCATCAGTGTGTGCTTAGTGACAGAATTTATAATTGTTTGGAAGAAGTGAAGAAGGAGGAGCTCTCACCTGATGCCAGTGTAGATGGTCTGTAGCAGACCTGTGAGTGCTTGTGGCTTTGTGCTGCGCTGCTTCTGCCACAGTAGGTGGGTCTGGGCCTGGGCAAAGCGGCTCTTCATTATGGGCACTATATTCAGGAGGGCTCTGGGTCAGTGAGAATGATCTCTGCAGCAAAGAGACAAGGGTGTGAAGTATGAGGGCTTCTCCTGAAGTGGCACAGCCAGGTGGAAGCCCATGTCCCATCAGCTGTGCCGAGAAGTCTCTGTTCCATAGTCGTGGCTTTCTGAAGCCCACATCCATCTGCTGCCTCATTAAGGCACCTACATAAAGCTGGGAGTGAACACTCCTGATGGAGGCCTATGAAGTTGGTGCCAGTTTTTTATCACTGCCTTTAAAGTACCTCACTAAACATGGCCTAGAGGGTTTTAAGGATTAATTATTCAAAAAAAGTTGAGGCTCAAGCTATAAATGGCACAAATGAGGAGGGTGGGTCTATCAGCCAGCCAAGGATGAGCAGCCAGGACAGTGCTCCTTGCTGGGCAGCTCACTCTCAAGGGACATCTGATCTGATCATCTCTAAAACTTGTCTTCATTAGAACCTGCTTCCCGTGGGTTCATTCCTCCTCGCTCCTTCTGGCACGAGTGGTTTATCGCCGCCTTTAAAAAGAGCCCGTTGTACCTCCCTCCTTCTGTCTCTGTTTCTTTCTGCCTTTTTCTATCTCTAGATTTTGTATTAGAGGGCTCAACTGGTTCATTTCAGGGAACTGTGTACTCCATTTGGTTTTAATTTCTTCTCCTGGGGACAGTTTGTGACATCCTGCTGTTTTTTTTTGAAGCCACTGCCACAGATGGCATCAAAAAGCTGCAGCCTCTCCCCCTTCCACCACCTCCAGGTGCCCTGTGCTTCTGCACCCTTTCTCTCCCCTGGTTCCCTGCACGGTTCCTTGGTTACTGCTCTATATTGAAGAACAGGAACATGAGAGATGAGAATCTGTGCCCAGAGAACAGAGGATTTTGGGTTTAGACTTTGTCTGTGCCATATCATGTCACTCTTGGTCTAATTAATATACTAAGAGACAAAATTTGTCATGAAATGTTTTGTTCAGTGTAAGTGGAGACTTCCAGGACTGATCAGAGCCTGTTGCCTTTTGTGCTCTTGATAGAAGCCAAAACACTGATTCCATGGTAGTTTTTTTCAGCATAGCAGTGAACACCACTATTTGGTTTATGAAGCCTGATTATTGCTGTGTTCTGGAAGGTGGAGTCTGGATAACTGTGCTGCTAAAGTAAACAGGCTGCTGAACGAAATCAGCCTGTGGTCAATTAGCAGCACAGAGAATGAATATGTATCAGTGTTCAGATGTTTGAATTGGAAGTTCTTTATAGGACTTTAAAGGCTTGGATGCACAAGTGTTTTTTTAAATGCTGAAGAGCCACTGAAAATGTATTTTTAAAAGCTTCTTTGAAGGCAGCTTTCTGTATTAAGCTGTTTGAGCTGAAGGCTGCTGATGTCATTTCCCTCAAACTTGCTGCAAAACTCTCCTATAAAAGCATAATGTTAGGAAAACCACAGCAAAATGAGAGAAGCAAAGGCATGTGCCCAAGGAATAATGCCATCAGAGGCAGAGAAACAGCACCACTCTTGCACCACCGACTGGAAAGGGCCCAGGTGGCATTTCACTAAGGAGATGTTTGAAAATCTCCCATCCTTTTGAAAGCCTGTTTGTGCAATGCTGACACTTTTCAGGAAGGGCGTCTAGAGGGTTCCTGTGATCCTGACAAGAAGAAAGCCTTGTTAGAAAACAGCCTTGTTGTAAAACAGCCTTTTAAAACAAAATGTTCCATCGAGAGCAAGTTGGCAGCACTATTGTGTGCTTTCTTTGGAATGTCTGCTGATGTAAAGCAAAGAAGCTCTGAAGGACCTGACAGACAAGGTGAATCAGTGTATTTTCTTTCATGGCTTCCCTTGGTGGTTTTTTATTTTTTCCTAGGTGAGTGTTCTCCTTAGATAGGACTCGAGCATCCTGGGAGCTTAATGCAATCACTTCAGATTAAGCCCTGCCAGGAATTCAATGCATATGGAAAGTCCTGGCATTTCTGCTGTGAAAGGAACCGTCTGTATAGAGTAACTCAGACTCTGTGTGTGTATGTGTGTAAGCAACTTAGTTTAAAAATATAGATGTTGCTAAATTTGCCTACACATCTTGTAAACATTCTGTGTAAAATGTAAGTCAAAGTGATTTGACGTTGTGACAAATGCTGAGTAGAAGAAAATAATTCTAAAGATGATGTGTAATGAATCCTTCCATGTAGCAATCTCAGTTCCTCTGTTCCCTCCCCAAAATATCAGGCAGACCATTTTTAGAACGATATGGTAGAAATAACCTTGCACATTTCCTGCGGTCTGCTGTGCTGAGTTTTGGGCAGAGTCTGCTTTGGGATTTCACTGGTGAAGCTGAAGTAGGAATCCAGATGGGTATGGGAAGCTTGGGCCAGGATTCCTTAAATAGGCATACAATCAAATTAAGTCTGTTGAAGCATGGGAGTAAGTGGCCTGATGGGGATTTGCTGAGCACCCAGCAACTCCCACAGAGTGCAAGCAGCCTCGTTTTCCCTCATCATAGACCTTTTGTCATGATTTCCACTACCCAGGCAGAAACCTGCACTTGCCAGCAGCGTTTCATACCCACTTTTACACTCTCTGGCCCAGATCCTCAGCCGTGAAGCAAAACCACAGTGCTGCAATCCCCATGCAGGCTGGAGCTGGCTGCCCAGAGCTTTCCCAGCCTGGGGACATGCCTCCAGCTGTCCCTTCCAGCTGTCCCAGGTGTGTCCTTGTGCTGTCTGTCAGAAGGGGACTGGCATGGTTGTGGTTGTCTTAAATTGGGAAATGCTGAGCAGAGGAATCCCTAGTTATACCTTCCTAAACCTGCTTCACATCTTGTGTTGGCCGAGTGTCTCGCCCGCTGCGCGTGGGGCTGCACATGGCACCGGGCAGCGCAAAGCCAAGTGAGCTCTCTCTGACATAAGTGTTTTGGGTCTGATCCAAAAGAGAATGAGCCTTTTGGATGAAGGGAAAACCAGGAGAGGCTTAAGAAATCCTGTGTTCAGAAGCTCGGTAGGCTGGAGTCATTTTAACCCTGTATTGCTACAAGTAACAGGACTGGTCCTTCACGGAGGCTGGTGTAACTTCATGGAGTCATTTTAACCCTGTATTGCTACAAGTAACAGGACTGGTCCTTCACGGGGGCTGGTGTAACTTCATGGCTTATTTTTAGGGGAAAGACTTTTGAAGTTACATTTTCCATTCGGTGAAGTTTGGCTTGAAAATTTTTCAGCTGTTCCAAGAAAGAAAATGAAATGTTGACTTTAAGCACCTTGGTTAAATACTCTGAAGCTGTGAAAGTGCATATTTCATAGGGGAAAGTTCTGTTTTTAATGCAGTAGTTTGCATTTATAGGAAAGATAAACCTAGTCTGAAGTAGCATTTCTCTAAGCCTTTTTTGGTAGAATTTGATCAGTGGTTTAAGCAACTGTAACTGATTCCAGGAACACTTCAAAGCAGGCACTTCTCATTGGCCATTTGCAAAATCACCTTCTGAGACTGAGGCTCTGGAAATGCATTTATTCATAGAATATGTCTTGCATTAGTCCTCAGTTGGCCAGCAAAATTATCTAAGGCATGTCTGAGGCAGCTACTAAAAAGCAACTTAAAAGGCATTACTGTTCTAGTGAAGATGATGCAATACAGTTGTGCTACTATCAGTCTCAAGGCAAAATTAAATACATTCAAATGAACTTGTTCAGAAGGAATTTGATTAATACAGAGCTTTAAAGAAAAGTTGCTTTGGCTAAAGTCCCACCCTACTTAATTTATCGTGCATGAAAGCTTAGGTAAAACCCAACTGCTTTTGCCTGCTTACCCCAGGTTTGCATGGGATGAAAAGGAAGCGACACATGATATTCCAGGTTGTTTTTCCTCATCTCCCAGACAAGGCCAACAATTCTGAGTCTTTACAGCAGGATACAAAATGGAGAATATGCTGCTTTTTCTTCAGGTAGGGGTTTAGCAGAGAGGGGGGTGAATGTTCTCTTAAAATAAGGATGCTTGGTTGTTGCCTTGAGGTGTGTTAGACAGCTTTGCCTGTTAGGGCTGTAATAACAGGTACTTGCTGAAGCAAATACCAAAGAAATTTTTTTTTTACATGCTTCATTATCTAACAGCAGTGTTTTAAGATTCCAAACTCTCATCCTGATCAAGCAAAGCATTTAAGTGCTTCCTCAATCCATCTGCTTTCTGGGAGGCCCTCTAAATATATCCTTAGATTTAAGCACAGAGTTAAATTAATGGAGCTGAGGCACCAGGTCTAGCAAATGCTTAAATGTGACATTGACAGGGTGTTTCTGGGGTGCCAGCTTGGGTAATGAGGAATTGTTCACCTGGGACCACACTTAGAGCTTTCCCAACGCCTCAGCAGGTGAGAAGGGCAGAGATGCAGATGGGAAGCAGGCGGTCGCTTTGCTCTACCCCCGATCCTGACAAATGGCGCTGCTGTCTTCCAAATTTCTGGCTTCACAGCCCCCTGGAGAATGTGTCATGGCTGTAGGAAAACAATTAAGAAGCCATTATGAGGGAATGCTTTTGCCAGCCCTGCACCTGACACAACCACCAGATGCACCTTAGCTTATGAGTCAGGAATGCGCCAGCCGCAGTAAGGATTCCCCCACGCACCTCCTCCAGCCCCCTCCCTCTCTGTGATTGTTTTATTTCTAACATCTGAAAGATTTGACTCAAGAAAAATCTGATGCCACCTTTTTCCATATTATTGGTGAGAAATAATTACCTTAAATCTACGCAATTATTTGTGCATAAATGTGTTTTTTGGCAGTGCTGCTGAGTCTCAGGTGCTGGTCCTGCCCACGCAAGCACATGCAGCTTCTCCCTCCCACCCGTGGCAAAGTTACAGAGGTTTTGTAGAAGCCAGTGTGTGCTGTGGTATTCGGGCTCAGCCCTCAGTGGCTTCTGGGGACAAGTCATCCTGAAGTTAATGATCTTTGTCTCCTCTGCAGCGTGTGTCCGGGGACGTTGTGTGGTCTTGGTGCCTCTCGTAGCCGTCCGTGCTGCTCTTCTGGTGCACCGGAGCTACTAAGCGGTAGCTGGCTGAGCAGCCAGAGCTTTTACAGCAGTAACAGGATTCTGTGTGGGAGTGTGAGGCCTGCCTTGAGGTTTCACAGCTGGAGACAACCTTATCTTCCCTGAAAATAGGAGTAATAATAAAAAGCAGATTTTAAAAATCCCTATGAGAGACATGATAATTTATCAAGAGTGATCTGTGTTTGGTGCTCTTTGCTTTACTGATATACAGAGTTCACTACAGCCTCCTCTTCCTCATGCCACTCTGTGATTTTGAAAAAAAAATGTCTATTTTTAGTTTTTGGGATTTCTTTTCCTCCTCTTTCCTTCCCCTGCATGTAAAAAGAAACAAAATGCTTCCCAGATTTGCACACCTGGACTTCAGCACACGTGTTTTGAAAGTAAAATCTGAGTAATTGCTGGAAGAGGAATGTTGGTGGTGATGGTTTTAATTTCTTTGCCCCATGAAGCCACTTGATTTTTGGTATATAGTAAGTGCTTCTTCCAGTTTTCATTTCCTTTACATGTTGTGTCCAGTTGTAAATGGAAATCACATTCTCCTTGGGTCAGGGACTTTCTCTTTTATGCCAGTTGTGTATTAGCCTTGATATTTGATGTGGGTTTAGCGGGGATTAGCGGCTGCTACCATAAAACAATTAGCACCCTCCAAAGTCAGTGATCTAGAGGTCTGGAATGGAATTTACTGAACTCATTGTCTGTGCAAATGAGTGCAGAGCTCATTCCCCTCCCGGAAGGTAACTAACCTTTCAGGTTTTGGGAACCTGGCTTTGTTTGCCTTTCTGAATACCCTTTGACGCCTGGGAACTTCCCTTTGCATAGCTCTGGGCACACTGGTGGTTCCGAGCAGAGATTAGAGTGTCTGAACGGTCATGTGTATTGTACCCAAGGGTTGTTTATGGCTTTGTGTTTTGGGGACTGTTAGGTGTAACTGCATTGAATGCTTTTCAAGTGTGACATCCGTTCTTCTGGTACAGAAACTCTGGAGTCTTTCCAGTGTCCTTCTGTACTTTGACAAGAGGGACCTATCGCAGGCATTTCATAGAAAAGCATTGAGACCGGGGTGGATGATTCTGGTAAAAGACCTAAAAGGAACCTGAAGGTTTTGGGTTGAATTCACCCAAATTTGGCAAAGCTCCAAGTTATGGAGCAAGAAGTGAATCATCCTGTTCTCTGGTGGAGCACTGTGCCCCAGTGCTTCCCTGGTTTCCAGTCTCGCATGGATTGAACCATTCTCTTGTTTATGCTAAACAAAATATTTCCCCCCTCAAGCCCAAATTTTTCAGATGGGAACAAAGGAATGCAAAATATCACATCCTTTAATTATCTGTGGCACTTTTGGTTTTTCCCCCTGAATTCTGGGTAGGGAAAGGAGATGGCAACAGCCCTTCATTTACGGGGCAGAGGAGTGTTAAAAACCGCTGCCAGCTGCGAGGAGCCGAGCTGCAGTGAATCAGCACATCTCAAGGCTGGGTTTCCTGCTGTGGGCAAGGCTCTGAGCTCCTCCAGGTGCTGCCCTTAGCAGAAAATCGATGGTAACACCGTTTCCTCCTTCTACACCACCTCCCCTTGTGTGCTCACCGTGACGGGGATGCCAGGGGGTGCCACAGCCCAGCCGTGCTCCCACCAGGTTTCTTGTTGTTCCCATATAGAGTGGGATATCTGGGACAAGGAGCTCTGTGATGAAGGCTGCAAACTGCTGGCCTACTTATGGTATGGGTGGCCTGATTTGTACAATGGTGCCAGTCCCCATTGTGGTGTTTACAGAGTAAAGACAGGATGTGCGCCGGCCTGTCTCAGTGCATTATCTGCCCGTGTTATATTTTTAGGTCCTTGCTTCCATGACAAAATATTCACTGACAGTATTTCTGCCTGCAAGCCTTTGAAGGTCTGTTTTTTTGCCTGGTGTAAGAGTTCCCATTGTTTAGGATCCAGCCAGTGTTTCAGCAGCAAGGCTGCATTTTACACGTAATATTTCTAGAAACAAACTGTGTTGCTCTCAGCAAAGCCACAGCTCCCACCTTACAAAGGTTGAGTTTGTGGCACGCTGACTGCTGATGGGTTTTTCATGCCAAAGAAATTGTGGCAAGTGTTCTGGAAGCGAGGGGATGTATGTGTGGTGCTGTTAATTATAATAAACACAACAGCCTCTGGAGTAGCTGCTCTCAGGGGCCGATGCTCAAGCTTGTCTTATAAGTCAGCCTGTGTTTGTAGCAGGGGGAAGACCTACCCAGCAATCCTCAGTTCATTCAGCAAAGCAGGAGCAGAGATTGTTGTTGCAAGTGTTGGAGCTGACATGTAAGTAGTGCTCGGAAGAGAACAGATACTCCTGGGCCAGAACTGTGGAACTTTCCACCGGCAAAGAGAGCGCTAATTCCCCAAGCTCAGCATATTCAGAGCCTGATGCAAAACTCATCTTTTCCTTGAGGAGTTTGGTTTGGGTTGGGTTTATGTTACTTTTTCTTTTTATGTTGTTTTTCCACGAGCTCACAATGGATAAAAATAAAACCTTTAGAACTAATCCAGTTAAGCTTTTCCTCGCCGGGTGAGAAGAAAGAGAGGCAGAAAGAACAATAAACACTTTGTTTCTTTTTTGCAGTATCTGGTCAGTGGTCAGATACAAGGAGGTCACCTAAACACAGATAATTTGGAGCTGGATATGCTGCCTCATGGGTCTGGGTGGGATTTTGGCAGGGACAGCACCAGGACAGAGCTGCGTGGGCATGATGACTTAAGAAAAATCCTCTCTTTCGGGCACATCTATAAATCAATTACCATTTGTTCCTTATTAATAATTTAGTTGCCAAGAATGTGCTTATTGCTTTAGAAGTGGGGGAAAAATACAGGCTGTCCCTGTACTGAATAGCTGGCTGTCTAAAAGATGCAACCCAGTACTCATGGGAATATCCAGAGAAAACTGTAACCGCAGCCTATATTAATTACTTTAATATTTTTGCACCATCTCCTCCCTGTAAAGCTCTTTGTCTGCTGGCATCATGTCGACAGTGTATGGCACATGCAGTTAAGATGGCCTTGCCAAAGAAACCAGACAGTGAAGGAGCATCTTTCCATCTCCTCAGGGCTGGAAGGTTCTTCTGTGCCCAATGCTGAAAGCTGTGCAAGGCAGGGAGAGGAGATGAGGTGATGAGGGATGGGAAAGGCATGTGCTGGGTGTCCAGTCTGGAGAGGGGGGGAGAGGGAACTGTTTTTGGGGTGCTCTCTCAGGTGTGGGGTGTATGAAGAGGGCTGGAGTGCCTTGAAGACAAGGCTCTAGGCTGTTTGAACTTAATACCCTGTAGAAGATGTTGGACACATTAAGAGAGGAACGTGATTAATGGGTGAGAATGGTAATTTGAGCAGCTGTGGTTTTTGATGGGTTGGAGGTATGAGATATTTATGTGCTGTGCCAGAGAGAAGCATGAGAGTAGATGGAATGACAAAAGGGACAGGCAAGTTGTTTTGGTTGCTAAGAGGAAAAAGGAGGATTAGATCTTAGTTTGGGGGTTTTTGGGGGGTTGGATTTAGGGTTATTTGGGGGCTTTGGAGGGGGGGATGTTCTTAAATTTTGTGCAAGGCAATGTATCAAGGTACTAGCAAACCAAGCAGAAAACAGCTGGGGAGTCTCCTAGAGGTGATGCAGAGGAGTGGTTGCAGGTGTTGTGTAGATTCCTAGAGTAAGGTTGAACATTGTTACTCAGCAGGTCTGTGTCAGGATGAAATCCATGTCTTCCACCTCCAGTTGCAGGCAGTGTCCTTGCCACTACACCACAGTGCTCAGCCAGCTCAGCGCCAGGGCATTAAAGGTAAGGCATGGCACAAAGCCTGGCTTAACTTGATGGGCTGTGGGGTGGCAGCAAGGCTGGTGCACTCCCTGCCACACATTTGAGTGCCAGGTTGAGATCAGCTCTGGTCCATGGCACACTGGAAGCAGCCAGGAGTGATTTCAGAAAGCTTTTATCTTGGTTGAACGATGTCACCTGCAGATTTGAAGGTTTAGGAATGGTATAAGGAAAATGGAGAGGAGTTGGGCTTGCTGGTGTTGAGTGTCTCATTGGAGAGGAGGATGGATCCTGTTACATAGGAAGCAGACAGTTGGTACAGACTCTTAGTAAATAGACTTAGGCCTGGGAGGAGGAGGAGTGATGGGTCATTGCTCCTGTGTATTTTAGAGCAATCAAATTTGTTTTCATGGAGTTGTTTTTTGAGGATGGAGTGGGTGTACGGACCAGAGACTTAGTCACGAGGGGAGGGGAAAGAAAACTGTCTTGACTTGTGAAATCAAATATTTGTGACTTATCCCATTGTTTCTCTAGCTTTGTGTAGCTTATGCTTGTACTTGCATGCTGTGGGGGTCTGCAGTGCTGCTAGATCAGTGTGTGGCTTGTGTTCCTTTCTCTACCTGTCAGGTAGGTGTTCAGAGAGGATTGCCAGCTCTTCTGCACCCTTGCTCGCTCTCTCATTCTCACTCATGCCACGGGTAGCCCAGTTAGTATTTAGGGAAGGTGTAGGTAGTGAGACATCTCCCAATCAACAAAACCTGGAGGGTGCTTAAAACCATGTGGATGATTCACTGAGGGCCTTTCATTCTCTGAGTCACTGCTGACCCAGGAACCTAGCAAGTGCAGTAGCACAGACCTAAAAAGAAGGCCATAATTGACTGCTACCTCTATATGCCTCATGGTGTTGTTGTAGAGAAGCTGGGTGGTGTTCCTGGGTCTCCTGTCTGCGTTTCATCCCAAGTAGTTATTATGGTTGGCTACTAAAGTTTCTCTCAAGCTTTGATTTGGAGTGCATGGTAGTGGTCTTGACCACAGAAGTGCTATAGGGTTGCTGTGAGCTGTTACATGGCATTCTAGTGTTGCTCCTATCTTGGCTATACCACAAAGATGGACAGATCTATTTGTGCACTTGTTACAGTTTTGAAAACACTTGAGTGTTTGAGGAACTGAAAACTGTGTTGTCCTCTGTGGATTTCCCTTTCGGTTCATGGCAGAGGGATGCTGGTCTACTGCTGCAGGCCAGGAGGGATCTCTCCTGTGGCTTTTGAGAGCTTCCAGTCTCTGTCTGGCATTATTGCTCAGGACAGTGCTCGTGAAGGTTGCCAGCCAGCAAGGTGATACGAGGCCTGGGAAGAGACTGTGTGGTTGCAGGGTGGGAGCGAAGAGGAGAGTCCTGCTCCCAAACAGGAGCCAAACCCCCCGCCGACCCAGCCCAGCTCCTGTGTGGCTGGCCTTAAAGGCACTGACCAAGAGGGGCCAAGAAGAAAATGAGGAAGAAAAACATCCCTTGTTTCTGGAATTCTGCTGATCACTTACCGTAACTTGGCCGATAATGGCTGGCAGCGTCACTGTCACCCTGGACCCGCTGCCAGAGAGACCGGCGCTCGTTCCCCTTGCGTCACCCTGCCCTGCCGACGTGGGATGGAGGACGGTGTGAGGTTGGCATGAGATTCAAAAGCAGCTTTAGAGTGTGCTCTGGCTTTTTCAAGGACAGACTAATATTTACCTGTGAGTCTGCTTCCCTCCTTGTTCCCCTTTCCTTGGCAAGCCCTGGATCCGCTTCCAGTTCAAGCCTAATGTTTAAGCTTTACGCAGTCAGGCTCCCAGGATGTGAATGTTAAATACTCCTTTTAGTTTGGAGAGAGGGAAGGGGGAGATGACAACAGGAAAGCTGCTTGAAATGTCTCTCTGTTACTTAAATGAGAGTTTTGGTGCAGTTGACATTTTCAGCTGTTATGGACACCTCATGGAAAACTTCTGAAAAACATCTCGTTTGGGAGCAGCTCTGTCTCCCACGGCAGTTGGAGGGCGACTTGTTTTCATGTCCTTTATTCTGGACTGTTCTTTAATCACTTCTTGCCTCAGGTCTTTATTACTACTGACATTTACATGAAAATAAGCTATTTGTTTATGTTGATTTGGTCTCCTTGCTTTTTTTTTTTTTCCCCTGCTCCTCTTTTATGTCCCACCAGCTGGATTTCCACAGGAGCAATTGGAATGATAAAACCACGCCAGGAAAGGTACTGCACATGCCTGAGATCCTGTTTGGACGATAAGAGTGACTTAGCGTGATACCGATACGTGCTTCACAGCGCTGTTATTCATGCGTGCTGCTCTCCCACACATCCTGCATTAGTCAGAGCTCAGCAGTGAAATTACACATCCTTGCTCCCAGCCACATCACCAGCACAGAGCTGGTGCAGTGTAGGGCAGGGGGAGAGTGAAGGATTGGGGGGGGAAAACATCTGTGCTGGTGTTAGTGCTGCTTTCCCTTCGGGTAGATACAGCGAGTGCTGCGGATCTTGGAGGGGAAGTGATGTGTCCTCATAGAGGGAGCAGTGTAAAAGTCTGGGCTTGCTGGAATTCCTCATGCCTTGAAGCATGGGGAAAACACTCCTGGCACCATCTTTTCTCAGAGATTATCAGTGTGGTTGGTTTTGTTGGGGGTTTTTTGAACAAAATCTGCAGTTTAGGAAAGCAGAGTCGGGCTTCCTTGAGTAAGACCATTATCTTGGCCAGGAGGGGATGGCTGAGGAGTGACTTTCTCCTGCTGTGTGGCACATCTGCGAGTGGAAGCCTGGAAAAAACACCTTCCAAGTGATCAGTAGACTTATTAGAAGAAAGGAGGCTTTCAGGTAGGCCACATACACGGCTTCCTTTTCTGCTGTTAAGACTTTTTGGCTCAGGGAAAAAAATATAATTCAGCTGAAACATTTTTCACCTCTCTGGTACAAATAGCCCTACTCACTTATTGTATAGAAACAGTCCCTGAAAATAAAACTAACAAACCAAAAGCCCGTGACACCACCTCCTCCCTCTCTTACCCTCCTCAGACATGTTGTAAAACCTGATTATGAGACGGAGAAGTTTACAAAGTTGTTCCTCCAAATACACACAAAGCCTCGTAGAGTCTCGAGCCTCTGATTTCTGGTAATTACAGACATAAGAGACTGTAAAATATTAACTTGTGTGGCTTTTAATGAGGCATTTCATCTTAAATCTGCAGCGCTCCCCGAAGACATCACACTCTCCTAGGCTGACTTTCGAGGCTGGATTTCTCCTGCATTGCTGGTGACTCATAATTAAGGAAGTCAGAGTTGTAAAATTAACACGACCTCCTTCCACTACCCTTTTCACCTCTCACAGGGCATGTACCTTCAGTTAACTCCTTGTGGAAGGAAACTTCTGGGCTTGTTTTGGTAGCAGAGTTCGTTCTTCGTCACCGGGACCGAGGAGGAAGGTCTGTGAGAATCAGCCCTGTGCTGTAACACGCCAGTCTGCACACGGGAAGTGATTCATGCACAACTGATTCATTAACAGCTCGCAGGAGGCTGGGAAAAGGATTGGAAAAGAGAGGTGGATAATTGCTTGGGAGAGCAGGAGAGGCTGAAGGCTAAGGAGCATGGTCTAAAGTTTTTGTGATTGAGCTGTGTTTCGTTTAAAGTTGATCAGCCTTAATGAAGACCAGGTCCTCATCACCTGAGCATGTGCTGAATGGATCCCAAAGGAGATCCCTCAGGAGAGCTGGGGCTGGGGGAGGATGTTGGACGGAAGCGTTGAGCGTTTGTGGGACTGAATCCCCTCGTTTGTGGGCTGCTGTTAATGAGTACCGGTTGTGCAAATAATTATATATCTGAGGTGCTGTTAAACCAGCTTGGAAAGCAGTGTAATGTAGAGGCAGTGGAATTCAGGGAGATGTAAAAGGGCTGTGTAATTTGAGGAAAGGATCAATCCACTCCTTAAGTACCTGAGTTGCTTTTGGAAATGGGAGAGGGACACTCTGGAAAATTTCTCCCTGGATCTTGTTATCCGTGTGGGGGAGGTACAAACACAGATGTCAAATCTTGAAATAGCTGCTTTTCAAATTACAGGAAAAGCAGCAACATTTTCACTATATAATAAAGAAAATAACAGCAACGAACTTTGAGTAGCCTCAAACTATTCCAAACAAGATAATTGGAGGCTGTAGCACAGTGTATTTTTAGTTATATCTGCTATAAAGTAAACACACTCTCTGCCCAGGACCACCAAAAATGTTTCCATAAGAAATGTTGGCTCTGTCCCAACTTGATATAATGCACAAACATTTGTCTGAGAAGTCAGTTCCGACTCCTGGTATTTATATGGAGTTTCTGTTGAAGGCACTGGCAATTGTCTGTATCATGGAAGAGAGTCCAAGGTCTTAAATCTGTCATTTTTCAACACTCACTATGATAATCAGCTTTGCTTTTGTTAGCAGACATATATATTTTGGGCTGCAGTTCTTGGTGTGAGACTTTAGTCTAAACACCATGCAGTACATTAGTTTCTTTTCTCTTTCAGCAGTTGAAAAGCTCATTACTTTCTTTTTTCTTTTGCTCTGGCTTTATTTTATAGCTGATGCTAATTGGCAAAGCTCTCCTCACTTCTGGGAAAATATGAAGCTTTTTTCCCCTACAGAATCAAGAAGATGCATGTTGAAGCTGGATATTAAATGTAAATCAGTATAAGCACCATAGAAGCCAAGAGTAACTGAGTTTTACAGCAGCTTTTTTGTTTGTTTGATTGATTGCTCTCAGGACCATGTGCTCCAGTTAGTCTGTCTTGAAATACTTTTGGTTTGAGTGTTATGGAAGATTATTTGAATCTCTTTGGCATTTCCATCCTTCCATTTTCTCCTTATGAAACTGCTCTGAAGGTACAAAACAAGCTCAATCAGTATGCCTGGAATCTCCTTGGAGAGAGGAAGTTGCTGGTTCGGTTGGATGAGAATGTGTTGGGTTTTGGATTTCATTATTGGAGTTAAACACGGGATTCTGGGAAGAAATGACGAGCTTGTATGATAAATGACTTTTCAGAAAGGCACGCTGCTTTTGAGAGGCTGAGTCTGTTTCCTCTACCCCCAGTCCCCTTAAGGCTCAAGTACAAATAAATTTAGTCTGACACAGATTTGGGCAAATAAACTGTGCTGAAATAAATAAAAGGGCCAGAACTGCTTAGAAAAACTGGATTTAAAGCGTAGAGGAGTTACAAAAGTCATACAGAGAGTCACATTTGCTCCACACAAGGTGACTGGGAAAGGGCTCAGGTGTGATACACTTCTGGCCTCAGATTCCACTTACATCCCTTTGTTCTCTACCTTTTTCTACTATTGATAATTTAGGAGTAGTGACTGCCACATTCTTACCAAAATGCAGCCCTGTCTGCCTCTGGCAGCATTAACAAGGTGTTTTTTTTTCACCTTGCTTTGCTGTGGGCATCCCCAGTGGAGCTCTGCTGAGAACTGCCATCCACCTTGCAGGTCCACGTGCAACTGGGCACGTGGAGGTGGTGGAAACATCAGGAAGTGTATTAGGAAGTTTGCAACTGGGTTTATGATTAAGCCTTAATTAAGCTTGAGGATCTGTACTGTTCTTTCTGTGGTAGGAGGGTGAAGGACACGCACTGTTGAGCCTCTGAAGTGCCCATCTTCTGTGCTGCTGGCTGTGAGGAGGAGGAGGAGGTGAAGGAGATGTAGGGGCATGTAATTACAAAATGGCTAAAAATAGAGGGAAAGGAGCTGGGTTTGCTAGCCAGCAGCCAGAGTCCTGTACCTGGGGCATAAGAAAAGTGGTGTAACAGGGATTGGTAAAAAGGACAGAGGAAAAATAGTTTGATTGTGATACTATATGACAAAACACGATCTGTCTGTAGGTTTAAAGAAATCAGAATTAAACTGAGCTGTTATTTACATGCCAGCAAGGGTCAGAAGTGGACACAGCTCAGAGAAGAGAGCTGTGGAGTACAGGACAAGGAGAAAGCAGCTCTAGAGAAGCAACAGTGGACAGACAGTTTATGGTAAACCAATAAAACGTACTTATGTCTGAATCTGAAATTAGACTCTGAAAAATACGGTCTCAAGGCACCTGCTAAAGAGCTTTAGCATTACTGGAATCTTAATAAATGACTCATGCTGTCATAATCTGATCCTGACATCAACTCTCCGTGCTGTATTTCTTCAGCTTTCGAGTGGGGGAAGGGGAAGTCTGCAAAGCCTTAGTAAAGACTGAGAGATGTAAATAGGCAGTAAGAGATATATTGATAATTTCTGTATTGTCAGCTACTTCTCAAAGCCCAGAACACATGAGGCTCAAGTAGAAGAGTCACGCAGCACCAGAAGAAATGGGAATTACTCTTTACCCTTAAAACCTTGACCTGCTACTGCAGGCTGTAGACTGTAGCAGCCTCTCCTCAAGACTTCATGGCCAGGGGATGCGTGGAGCTGTGCCACACACTGGCTGTGATCCCGTGCTTCCCAGTAAGTACCCCCGGCCCACCGAGCGGGATGCAGCCATCGCGTGGGGTCCCAGGCTCTGCCCGTTGCGTCTTCTTCGTGCCTTTGCCACGGTGCTTCTGCTCCTCATAGCAGCTCATCACAAGGCTTGGAGGCATCTGCAGTCAGTTATCCTCTACAGGGGCAGGAGAGATGTTTAACTTCTGAATCCAAAGGACCTCAGTGGGGGAGTAAGCAGTTTGAGAGGCACCAGCACAGAACAGCGATGACAGTTGAGGAGGAGGAGGTGATGAGGCCGTGTTCCTCGTGCTGGCTCTGACACAAGGTTTTCTTTTGCTTTGGGTGAACCATTTCACTTTGTTGCTTTGGGGGTAGTAAAAACTTACCTTCAGCATAGAGGTGTTGCTGAGTAGATGTTTGTTAATCCATTTAATCTTCTCTAAGTGCTAAATAGAAGTATTCTTAGTTTCCCCTATGGCGGCGTCACGCCGTGCAGTGCAAACCTCAGTTACCTCTATTTCTAGAACTTGAATGGCAGCACCGTTAAAACTGCACCAGGAATTGGAAAATTTAGTGATGCTGAGCAAACTGAGGGGAAAGAGGTGGCAAGGGGTCAACATTTGAAGTACAAATGTGCTGCATGGGTCTGTTTTTTTTCATTCAGTGTTGTTCTTGTGGCCAGTGTTCAGGGAAAGTTGAGATCTTACCCAGTGCAGCCCCGTGGATATTGCAGCGCTCTGCACACAAAAGCCAGATTCTGCTGCAAGAATAAACACTTATTTTCCTGGTGTAGACCAGATGTAGGGTGAGTAAGGAGCTACTTAGCATGTTTTGTGCCTAAGTGAAAATCACAGCCTGTGGCCGTGGTTCTTGGTGCGTTTTAGAGCGTATTGGCAACTGATTTGTCGTGGTTTTAAAAACCAGCTTCTGCTCGTGGTTTTTAATAAGAACCCCTTGGAAATAGAGAACTTACAACTTTTCTTCCTGATTATCTCTTTTTCCTTACCCTTTTTCTCCCATGCTGGTGTTACTGGATACTTGGAAGATTAATGACAGGGATGTAAAACTGATGGGTTTTGCAAACGTGAGTGTATGTGTGTGACTGATATGGGGAGGGAAGGGATCTGAGCCTTGATAAAACCTCCCATAATATCCTACTGCTTATATCACTTTGCTTAATTGCACTACTGCACTCCACTGATTCCAAGTGTACTTCAAAAGAAGTAGAATGGGTGTAAGGAAGAGTTTCATTATCCATCTGGAGGAAAGATAGCTGCAAAATACTCAAAAAAGAAAATAAGAACTAACAAGTACATCTTTTAAGGTGTGGGGTTTAGTTTTTTTTTCTTTCCTGGTTCAGTATCTTACAAATTAAATCAAGGTTAAAAACAAACACACACACACACCCCCCACCAACAAAACCAACAAAAAACACAACCCCAAACCAACAAAAAAACTGTCAGGCCTGAAAATCAAATTCCTGTTATGTGATAAGATGTTCTTTTCTTTACTCCTCACTCGTTTTCAGACAGTTACAGAGGATTGGTTTGGGTTGGTTGGTTTGGGGTTTTTTTAAACATAAAACCTTCACTGTTTCTGTCACTCTTTCTTCCTCCCTTCCCTCTTTTTGCTATTAAGAGTCACTGTTGCCCCTTGTTCTTTGAGCAGCAGTTGTCTGGGCAGTTTGAACTAGCAGTTTCATGTCCTAAACTTTGCTAGTAAATGGCTTGTAACATAGAAGGATGGATCAGCCCCAAAGGTGTTCAGACTGGGGGTTTTTGTTTCTTGTGGACACTGCTGTGTTGTCCCAAGCATGGTGTGCAAGGAGTGAAATTACCTGACTGCATTCCTGGAGTCTTGATCTCTCTTTCCTCATTCGATGTCACAGACATTGTCCCATTGGAAGGGACCTCTGGAGATCTAGTCCAACCCCCTGCCAGAGCAGGTACCCTAGAGGAGGTCACACAGGTCTTTGTCTTTCAGAAAGGTCTGGAATATCTCCAGAGAAGGAGACTCCACAACCCGCCTGGTCAGCCTGTCCCAGTGCTCCATCACCCTCACCTGATATTTTATCATTTTATCTCTGGTCACAACTGGCCTGGCTGCAGAATAACCTGTCCACTAAATACCTCTTGATCAGGTTTGAATGGACCATATTGTAACCCTCAAGCCTTTGCCTAACTTCTCCTTGGGCATCTTTTCCCAAGCCCTGAGTGTCCTGAGCCGTATCCTGCACACAGGGTATGGGTACACAGTTGGGAGGTGTTAGTCTCCTGTTGCCTTCAGCACAGCCACCAGCAGCTCTGCAGGTCACATAGTCATCATTCAGGTGCTGGTCTCTGATGTTCTTCTCAATGCTCTGATCCTTGCTGAGCTGCTGTCTTCCTCCCCTCTCTTTTTCTTGTCACACAGGACCTTGTTTTTCTGAATCACTGTTGAATCCAGTTCTTTGTTCTGAACCACTGCTAAGGGGTATCAGCTCAGCGATCTCGCTGTGTTCTTGCTCTGGTTTTTATCTTGGTGATGCTCAGAGCCTGCATGCTTCCACACTCACTGCTGGTGGTAACAGCAGCTCATCCTATTTCCCTTAGTAAAACAGGCTCGTGGATCACAGTATTTCCCTGTTCTTATCTTGCAAGCTGAGGATCTGTGCTAGTTATGAGCACTGAAACACCCTCTGGCAGCAACAGCCTTCATCATCCCAACGCTGAGGAGAAGAGCTTGTCACAACCTTTGCTATTCAATCCAATCACGTGGTGTAGGGACACTTCTAAGAGGACATAGTGTCCCACCAAAATAAATGGTTCTTTTTTTTGCAGACAACCATCTAGTACTGAATTTCTGGGTTTTTTAGAAGAAAACCTGCTGGGTAAGGTTGGCACAATGCTTACTCTTCTCATCTTGGGTCCCACCTCAGCCATGCCAGCTGCTTGTTGTTTCAGACAAAGTACTCCTTGGGGGTTGAAGCAGGACAGCAGAAGACAAGCTGCCCTGCTGCATAGCCCTGTTCTTCCCTAGAGCCCACGATGTTGTTGTGTCCTAAGCCCCGTTACAACGAGCCTGAGGAGAGATTTCACAATCCTAAAAATGTAATTAGCCCCCAGGGCCTTGGGGAAATATAATTTACCTTATCTCCTTACTGGGGGAAGAGTAGAGAGGGGGAGGTTATTATATTAGAAAACACCACATGGCTCTGTCATTCTGAGAAGTCTTTCTAGATAAGATTGTAGAGAAGTCTGTTGTGCATTACAGACAGTGTTCAAGCCACGAGCAGGGGTGGATGCAAGCACACCCCTTTCCTGCTCACAAAACCAAGTAGATGTGATGCCATCTGCTCTGAGGGCTACTCTAGGCTTGTAGGCTGGTTTTTGGTTTAGATAACCAGTGAAGCTGTTTGGGGACTGCTCAGCCAACAGTGACTTGGTGTCTCTCTCCACTGTTTCCTGCAAGAATGTTGTTGGCAGAAGGGTTCCATCAACCTGGGGAGTGGGGGCCACAGCACCATGGAGTCCTGTAGGTTATTGGCTCATCTTTTGTGAGATGGGCTCATCTTTTATGATGAGAGGATGAAGTGTGCTTTGCCTTCCAGCCAACTGGGATGTTTATTGTAGAGTTTCCTCTGTCCTGGGCAGTGTAGGGAGAGAACCCACCTTGTGAGTAAACCCAAAGTCATACAAGCTTCATGTTAGTCCCCCCATCTCAGCCACTGTTTCATCTGTAACATGCTGCTGATAGTGATGGGGCACAGTAAGAACACTTGTCACAGCTGTGTCCCACAGGATAAGTGGAATAATTCCTCTGAGGCTTGTTTTTTTTTTTTCCTTTACCCTCACTTAGATGCAAAATGTCCTTTCAAGAGGGCAAATATGTTTGGAAGGGGGCAGAAAAGCAGTCCTGCTTCATTCCTTGTTTCAGTCTGGTCTCTTCTTGATAAATGTAGTGAATATTGTCACGCTTCTGGTATAGTAAATCCCATCAGGCTCAAGGCCAGGCCCGCTGCTGCCAACCACTGATGGTGGTAATGCCTCTCTGATAACATGTTTAAGAGGGAAACTTGCAAGCAGATGCTTTTTGCCTCCAGAGAAGGGAGTGAGAAGATGTAAGAAGCTTTGCAGACACCAAGGTCGGTGAAGAAGTGGGGGAGGAGGCATCCAGGCACCAGAGAGAGAGATTCCTCTGCAGCCTGTGGAGAAGACCATGGTGAAGCAGCCCTTGCAAACTGTGGAAAATGGTGGGAAGTAGAGATGCCACTTGCAGCCTGTGGAGGACCCCACACTGGAGTGGGTGGATACACATGAAGGATGCTGTGACCCTGTGGGAAGCCCACGTTGGAGCAAGCTCCTGGCAAGAGCTGCAGCCTGTGGAGAGAGGGGCCCACACCAGAGCAGGTTTGCTGGGGGGACTTGTCACCCCGTGGGGGACCAGGCTGGAGTAGTCTGGGCCTGAGGGGCTGCACCCTGTGGAAGGGACCCATGCTGGGGCAGCTCCTGGTGAGGAGCTGAAGCCCTGTGGGAATGGACTCAGGCTTGAAACGTTCACAGAAGACTGTCTTCTGTCAGTGGGACCCCACGCTGGAGCAGAAGAGTGTGAGGAGTCCTCCCACTAAGAGAGGAAGGCTCAGCAGAGACAACTTGTGAGGAGCTGCCCAAAACCCCCATCCCCATCTCCCCCTGTGCCACGTGGTGGGGGAGGAAGGGAGAAAAACCATTAATGAAGTTGAGCCTTCAAAGAAAGCAGGAGTGGGGGGGATGTGATTTAAGATTTGGGTTTATTTCTCATTATTCTACTTTATTTTCATGGGTATTTTCTGGGTGGGGTGGTAACAAATTAGATGCATTTTTAATCCACATTGAGTCTGTTTTGCCCATGATGCTCATTGTGGAGTGCTCTCTCCCGGTCCTTATCCCAACTAAGCCTCTCAGTCGATATTTTCTCCCCTGTCAGGCTGCAGAGGGGAGCGATAGAGCGACTTTGGTGGGTGTCTGGCCTCCAGCCAGGGTCACACCACCCCCCTGTACCAGCAAGTCCCTCGGTGGCGGCACAGACTCCTCCTGTACTTCCTCCATAACGGCTTTGTGACATGTTTTCCTGCTCTCCTAAATGAAGTGCTTGTCAGTAACAGCTTGTGCTGGTTGTGCTTTGCCTTCCTCCTCGTTGTAGCAGTGTTTACAAGAGGTGTGTGTGTACCCAGCTCTGCCAGAGGAGCTCTGGGAAGGCGCTCGCAGGGCGGCCAGGACTAGCGCAACACCGTTGGGATGATTGTTTGTGTGCTTTGGTTTGGGTTTGGTTTGTTTTTCTGGATTGGCTGCCAGCTCAGAGAACTTGAGGGGAATAATTCTGAGTAATTTTCTTTTTTTCTTTTCCTTTTTCTTCCTTGACAAATTAAAAAATAGAAATATTTCCTCAAACCCGGAAAGTGTTTGATTTCAGTGATTAAGCAGAGGAAGGGTTAGACATCAAAGGATGTGCCTGGGGGTGGTTCCTGTTTGAGGGCTCCACTCCCTCCACCACTATTCAGGGCAGAGGAGACCCTGCTCCAACTCTTTCCTCTGCTGAAGAAGATTTAACATCCTTGTCTTGCTTCCCAGGAAGGTCTGCTAAGAACAGGCTATTCTGGGGTGAGGGTAGGACTAGGTGAAAAGTGAGTGGGAGGAGACCTGGGATAGATGGATAAACAAAAGCAAGGCTGAAAAACTCTTTTCCTTCCAAACTGCAAATTGGAAAATGAAGCTGGAAGCCTTGCTTGTTTGCAGTGTTGGTGAGCACTGCTCACAGGACAAGGACACCTTCCAAGTCTGGATGGTTTTGTCACAATGGGAATTCACATCTCTCTGTGTTTGAGAAGTCTGGTTTCATGGGCATGTCTTTTAGGAAGCAAGACCTTTACCAGAGCAGCAGACATTGTTGAGAGCTGTGCCAGTGACCTGTCCATCAGGACACAATCAGATGCTGAGGAAGTGCCACCAAATTGATGTGTCCTTACTTGCTGTAGTTCTTGTCTCTGCCTCCAAATAAACCTCTTTTCAGAAAATTAATAAACCCAGAGCAGGGCTGTTACACAAAACAACCATCTATTGATTTCCAGAGATAATACTGGAGGCAGTGTGCCTCCTGGCAGGGCTCTCTGCAGGGTTTGGTGCCTGATGTCTTTGGGGCTCATGTCAGGATGGGAGGTAATTCTCCCCCTCTACTCTGCCCTTGTGAGACCTCACCTGGAGTACTGTGTCCAGTGCTGGAACCCCCAAAATAAGGACATGGACCAGTTGGAGAGGGTCCAGAGGAGGCCACAAAGATGATAAAGGGGCTGGAGCACCTTTCCTACGAGGACAGGCTGAGAGAGTTGGAGCTGTTGAGCCTGGAGAAGAGGAGGCTCCGGGGAGACCTTCTAGCGCTCTGCCAGGACCTCAAGGGGGCCTACAAGAAAGATGGGGAGAGGCTGTTCAGTAGGGCCTGTTGTGACAGGACAAGGGGTGATGGTTTCAAAATAGAGGGAGGGAGATTTAGATTGGATATTAGGAAAAAGTTCTTTGCTGTGAGAGTGGTGGAGCACTGGAACAGGTTGCCCAGGGAGGTGGTGGATGCCCCATGGTGGATGCCCCATCCCTGGAGACGTTCAAGGCCAGGTTGGATGAGGCCCTGAGCAACCTGATCTAGTTGGGGGTGTCCCTGCTTCTTGCAGGGGGGTTGGACTAGATGACCTCTGGGACTCCCTTCCATCTCTAATCATTCTATGATTCTAGGACAGCCCGGTTGCCTGCCAGCCTGTGCTCTGCGGCTCCCCAGCCTTCACCTTGGGTTCCCCTGAGCAGTGTCTGATGGGATGTGGTCAGTCCCAGAGGGTGTTTCCCACCTGAATTGCTGTCACCTTTCTGTTTTGGCTGCAGATCGTTAGATGGCCGCCTGCAAGTCTCTCACCGCAAGGGTCTTCCCCATGTGATCTACTGCCGGCTGTGGCGCTGGCCGGACCTTCATAGCCACCATGAGCTGCGCGCCATGGAGATGTGCGAGTACGCCTTCAACATGAAGAAGGATGAAGTCTGTGTGAATCCTTATCATTACCAAAGAGTGGAAACCCCAGGTACTGCACCCCCTGGTACCTCAGCCCCTCAGTACCAGCACAGGGCATGTAGAAATGCGTTCCAAAATCCTATAAAGCAGCAGGTCTAGAGTTTGAAAGCCAAAGTGTATCTATTATTGATGATAATCTCTTACTGTATGCAGCAGAATAATTTATGAGCCTGCACTCAGGGGAAAGCATCATTTAGAATCCATAAAATCCAAGTGGAGCAGGTTGCACTGCTGCCAGGTTCCCAGTGTGGCATCGCGTGCACGCAGACGTCGCATGCACAGTGGATACAAGCAGGAACTGTGGCGGTGCTCTGTGCATCCCTTAATTGTTGGTATTAAATTAGGGATAAACTTACTGTTAAGCTGAAGTGGATCTAAGAATAGCTTCCAACACAGCTGAACTTCCTGTTCTGGTGTCTGCTCCCGCCTCGGAAAGAGCCTTTCATCGTTCTGCTGCGTGTCAGTACGAATCTGCAGAGCCAGGCGGGGTGTTTATGCTAATCCAACCTTGCTGTTTCATTTTATGTGAAATTTATTCCTTTGGAATCATGTGCTGCAACTTCCCTGAAATCACTCTCCAAGCAGACCTGTTTCTTCTCCGTAGAAGGGCCAGACAGACGAGGTGTGTTCAGATAAGCACGTATCCCGTCCCCAGCTGAGATACGTTCAGAGCAGCATCTTGAACCGCTGCTGTGATTTCAGAAGCATCAAATTGGGTCCCTTAATTAGTGTCGTGTGTATTTAAGGGTGTTATTCCAAAACTGGTTTCTCTTCATTTTCCAGGCTTTCAGTCATTTTAAAGCTGCTAGCATTGCTGCTCTATTTGATTCTTTCTGTTTGTGCAGTGTTACCTCCAGTGCTGGTGCCTCGGCACACAGAGATCCCGGCTGAGTTCCCGCCGTTAGATGATTATAGTCATTCAATTCCAGAGAACACTAACTTCCCAGCAGGTATCGAGCCACAGAGCAACTACATTCCAGGTACTGTATATCTTCCATAGAGCAAGTGGTGGGAGAAGGGCTGTATTGCACAGTGAATCGTGTCTATGTGTGCCAGGCTGGGTGACTAGAAAGTCTGTCTTTCCATCGTTACGATGAAGCTAAGGAGTGGGAACCTATACAAAAAAATAGATGAAAGCTGTAAATATAGACACATGACAGTGCTGTTTATAGTTTTGTTTTCTTTAAACTCACCTCTTCCCTTCAGGAGTGCATACCCAGTTTACTGTGAAATGTAAAGCTGAACGCTCCCTTAGCAAGTTTAGGTTTGAATGACATTCAGCCATTTTAAGTAAAACTCTCTAAATTTCTGATGGAGTGGAGCTTTTCTATTTATGTGTATCTCTTTTACAAGCAATTTACACCTTATTTGCATGGACAAGCTATGCAGCTGCACACCAGGAGAGGAAAAATATGTGGACAGAAAACTGTCTACACGGCTTAAAGTTTTATGGGACCGAAAATCCGGATTTTTTTTCTTTCCCTCCTCCCCTGTTATTCATGAAGTTGCTGTGACTATTATCCTGGATGTGCCAGCTTCTCCTTTCAGCAGCTTAAGGAGGAAAAATAATAAAAAAGAAATTTAGCTCCTTGTGGATAATAAAATAGATGGTTTTGAGATCAAAAATCCAGAGTGCATCTAGTTGCAATGACAGTGTGATCGTTTTATGCTTCTAGAGACACCTCCTCCAGGCTATTTGAGTGAAGATGGAGAAACTAGTGACCACCAGATGAACCCCAGCATGGATGCAGGTAAGTCATCCTCTGCATTTTCCTGCAGCTTTCTAGGTCATGTCAGAGATTCTTTTGAGGTTTTTCTTTGTGGCACTGATGATCAGACAGTGGTTTGAGGTATTTTATCCCTGTAGGAGTGCAAATGTTGCCAGATATGTCATGTAAAGCACAGGCCTGTGTGTTTCAGAGCTGCTGGTGAAAGGTAGGGCATGGTCCTGTTCTCCCCAATGTCCATCATTAGGTACTGCTGAGCAGGAGCCTGAAACAGTGGGAATGAAACATCTGAGGGTGATAGTTTGTGTTGCACAGTTTGGGCTCTGTCTCCTTGCCAAAGAAATTTAAGTAACCAGGTTTACAAGGAGGAGCCTTGGTGCTCCTGATAACCTGTAGAGACGCTTAAAAATGAACTGCACAGGCTCATCTGTCTGGGAGAGCCTGTTTAAGGCATTCTGGTGATCTGAGTGGTGCCACTGCTTGTGAGGAAGAACCACTGAATCACACTCCAAATTCCTAAAACTTTTCTCTGGAAAAGCAGAGACACATCCTTGGGTAGAAGGGCTGATGCTTTCCAAGAGGGATGTGCAGATACATGACACATAAAGACAGACATGCAGAACCTAATTAATGCCAATCCTGCACACAGATACCTCAATTTCTGTGCATGTCCTCAGCCCTAGAGTGTATGTGGGATTCCAGGAGAGGGGTAACTGGCTCACAGAACTCACCACAGCTCTGCAGATGGCGGAAGGCCGTGTGGGTTTGTTTGTCGACATCAAACATGAGCATATTGACACAAACCATTTTAGCACATACAGTTGGTGGTGTGGTTGACATGTGGAATGTATGTATGGCTTTTGGAAAGCAGGCTGGAACTGGGTTGGCCTGGAAAATGTTATAAATACCCAGTTTATGTTCAGATGCTGGATCCCTTCTTCCTTCAGATGTCACGGACTCCCCTGTTTAGAGAAAAAAAAACCAACCCAAAAACCAAATTTTGAAGAAACCAGCCAAACTTGGTGTGAGAGGAGAATAAAAAATGGGCTGTGGCACCTGTCTGCATCCATGTGGCTTCCAGAGGCTGTGGAAATTGGCTTGGATGTCCAAGTGCAGATATTTTAAATACATATGCAAATTTTTTGGAACAAATTGAACCAATTGGGGATAAAATACTGACAGCGGTCTGGTCAAATCTGTTCAGCTTTATCCAATCTCCCATTGTCCCCAGACCAGTAAGATATGTTGATATCAAATGGTGTGTTTTTGACTAGGTTTTTTGTGCCTAGCAGTGTAAAATCAAGGTCTTGAATGCCCAGCTAATTGGGTTTGCCAGTGGCTGTCATGATGACACCTGGAGCTTTGATAACCACAAGTGACAATACAACACACAACTGTGTGCTCAGCTCCAAAAATGAATGGGTTAAGCTTAAGTGAACACATCGTGAAGATGCTTAGCAGAATTGCAGATGTAGTAAGTTGATACCATAAATAATGGTGTTTGGAAGCTCATGTGAAGAGTAATCAACATCAGAGAAGCTGGTGGTGTCACAGAGACAGACTTGAGTGAGAAGCAAATTATTCCTCCAACAAGCCTGGGCAGCACTGGAGGTTTTGTGCAAGTTTTTCCTTGTGTAGATGCCGTTCTCATAATTTTCATGTCTTGATTTTCAGGTTCTCCAAACTTATCACCAAACCCTATGTCTCCAGCACACAATAATCTGGGTAAGCATGTGATCTTGGGAACAACCATGTGTAATTACAGTCAAGATAGTGACATTTTAATGTTGATGTTCTTTCTTGAGGTTGTGATGTTCCTTTCCACTAATCCTCTTTACCATGATAACAGTGGTTCATAGTAACTTCATATGAAATAAAGAAATCTGGCTTTACATCTGAGTGCTAAATAGAAACTCCAAGAAGTGTTGGCAGAGAAATACCGAAGGAGTGAGTGAAAGACAGCAGCAAAAATATGAGTTTGCAAGGAATATGCCCATCTGTTTTCCTGGTGGTTTTCTGTTCCTACATGTTTAAAGACACCACTTGAGGTTGAAGTTTGTCTTCTGGAAAGTTAGTTTGTAAATATGTAGTGCCTACTGGTCTCTCTTGTGGTATCCTGGAGTGTCTTGCTAATTATTCCATGTTTATTAACTCGACGTTGCACCCATTATTGGACAAATGCTGCTGTCCATACAGTGTGGGCAGGGGCTGAGTTCCATTAGCTTTGACAATCATCTACTTGCTTGAAGGGCAACAAATGCATCACACCCTCATGTAAACCCATTCCAGGAGCAAACCTGTGTTCCCAGCAGAGCAGGGGTGCAGTCCCACACACCGACAGGCTGAGAGGCCTGCGAGGCCCTGGGACTTTGGGTGTTGGTGTCTGGGGACTCCTCACAAACCTCAGAACTGACCTTGTGAGCACGGACTGAGCAGAACCAAGTGGAGGAGGCTTGTTGGTTGGTGTGCAGCTGGAGAGTCCAAGTAAATGGAGAGAGGATGGGAATGCTGGTGTATGGAGAGATACAGATTATCAACCTCAACCTTACTCGAGCGTCACAGAGGTTTGTAGAGCCCCTGGAGAAATGTTGGAGGTGAGGTGCACAAACCATGGACACACTGGGAGTTTTCTGACTGGCCAGGTGGTTTTCTTCAAGCAAACTCAAGTTACCCTGCAGTCTTGGGTTATTTTTCCCCTCCATCCTGTGCACCAGGGAGATAGTCCAGCCCTCAGTGCTACACAAGACCTCTGACATCATCGATCCACTCCGTAACCAGGGGACAGTAAACAGGGGGAAAGCTGAAGAAGGACAAAATGCAGTTGAACAGGGCCTTCACCTGTGAGATATTATTAGAGGTTTTGTGGCTATCTCTGAACCTGGTACCTTCTCAAATGTCTCTGCCATTTATTTTCATACCTACAGACATAAAAACTCCGATCCCCATCGGTTTGAGCTCTTACCCTGTTTAAAATTGCTCTAGATGATCTGCCATAAAAAGCACTCCCAGCTCTGGCTAGCTGCAGGATCACTTCTCTGAATGTTCATGAAGCCAGCAGACAGGGGCCACTTGAGAGTACTCTTGAATAACCATAGCCATAAAGTTTACATATGCTTTTAATCCTGGCACAGGGTACTTTGACACCGCTCCAGAATTTGTCAGTCATTGGCTGACTTGTGGATATCTTGGGGCTGTTGAAGGGGGGATTTCTTTTCTTCTGACTTTTTCTGCTTTGTTTTTTTTTTAAGCATGGAATATATTGCCACAGCACCACTGAATTTTTATTTGCTTTAACTGTTAAAGCTGAAGAAGAGAACACATAGCTGGGTTATTGATTTCCTCCTTAAAATGTTTTGTTTCCCTGGAATCCTTTATGCTCCGGTGTGCTGCTTGGGAGGAGACAGAATTTCTAGCATATTTTTTCAACCTAAAAATAAAAAGCCAATTAGATGTAACAAACCCAACCTGGCAGGCTGCAACTGTGGCATCTGCCTTACATAAGAGAAGGGTTTCTAGGAAAGAGGCCCCAGCTCGTATCCTTCCTAAGGAGGATGCTGGGTAGGGACAGATGCTGCTCAGCTGATGGGCCTGTCCCATGGCTGATGTGCTGTCTGGTGAGCAGAGCTAGGCAGGAGCAGGTGAAGCTGGTGCTGGGAAACACAACTCATCTCTGTAGTCCAAGGAGCAGACAAGCATTTTAACACATTAAAAGGCACTGCAGGTTTTGCAAAGCAAATATTTATTGCTCTCAGGCAAGAGCTTCCACAGATTAGGAACAACTCAACTCCTTTTTAAAAAAAAAAAGTGTTTTGCATGTGAGGAAACTGCAAAATGATAAATGTCACGTAGCTGAGCAACTCTTAACAACTGCCAAATGACAAAACTGTCATCATCTGTGCCTTGTAGATGGCATATCTAACGTGAGGAGCTCCTTGTAGCACTGTTGGGCAAAAGCCCCAGTGGCCCTGCAGCCCAGTGGCCTCTGCAGCCCAGAAAGAGCTTCTCCCACCAGTTAGACAGATGTTTGCTGGTGGTCTGCAGTGCTCTTACCTCTGCTGTGCCCTGTAATTCTGAGGATAAGCAGCACACTTCAGTACTTTGATCTGCAGAGGTTTAACCAGGCTTTCTGCATCTCTTTGTGAAGAAAACAATAGAAATTTAACAAACACAACAAGCTATTCAGCAGCAGAATGTGGTGGGGTTTTGCAGCTTTGCCATTAAAAAATAATGTCACAGTATTAATGTCTGGGTTTTTTTAACAGAATTACCTGAAGCTTTTAGAGCAGTTTACTTTGTGTAAGATGATCTTTGGACTTTAATCCCGTGGCTGTATTCCAGAGAATCACAAAGGCAATAAACTAGCATGAGGGAAATGAAGTAGGACAAGAGAAGCAGGGTTTGTTGGAGGAGCAGGGTGTGTATTTCAGTGTAAAGCTCTACAACCATCCTACAGGGTCAGTGGAATTTAAGGAGTTTCATCTTTCCATTCACAGGCACAGGAGTGGTGTGAGGTAATTCATGGGGATTGATGTTTTTTAAATCCTTTCAGCTTCCTCCTGTGATTCAGTGTCATTCTGATTGTGGCCCAAATTTTCAGCTGTCATATGTGAGCCCTGAATGGAAGGTACAGATAACCAGTGACCTCTTCTGTATCACTGAAATACAAACTGGTGACAGTACAGAAAACAACCAAACTGGAGGGAGAGCTGCCAGCGCCGTGCGGACGCGCGGAACGGAGCCGGGGAGTTCACGCTGGCCGAGGGCCAGGCCTGAGGTTCCACTGGTATTGTTCTGTCAGAGGGAGGCAGCCCCTTGGTCACAGGAAATCCATTGTCAGTCTCTGCTCCCCACAAGATGTGACGCAGAAGTGAAATAAGCACATACCCCACGGCCAGATCTGTCAGTAACACAACCCTCCCTTACCCTGGGGTGGAACACTGATTCCTGAAGCAGTGAAGAGACAGCCAGTCCCTTCTCTGGGAGGGGGAGGGGGGTGCACACCTATCCAGCGTCACTTTTCTGAGCAGGGAGCAAGAATTCATGTCCCAACACCCAGTGTGGTTGGATAACATTTACCAGTAACTTCTGATGGATTCATGTGCCAATAACTGGTGTGGTTGGACAACGTTTACCAGTAACTTCTGATGGATTCATGTCCCAACACCCAGTGTGGCTGGATAACGTTTACCAGTGACTTCTGATGGATTCATGTCCCAGCAACCAGTGTGGCTGGATAACGTTTACCAGTGACTTCTGATGGATTCATTTCCCAACAACCAGTGTGGTTGGACAATGTTTACCAGTAACTTCTGATGGGTTCGTCTCCCAACACCCAGTGTGGTTGGATAACATTTACCAGTGACTTCTGATGGATTCAACTCTCAACACCCAGTGTGGTTGGATAACATTTACCAGTGACTTCTGATGGATTCATCTCCCAACACCCAGTGTGGCTGGATAACATTTACCAGTGACTTCTGATGGATTCATCTCCCAACACCCAGTGTGGCTGGATAACATTTACCAGTGACTTCTGATGGATTCATCTCCCAACACCCAGTGTGGCTGGATAATGTTTACCAGTAACATCTGATGAATGCCGCTTATCAGCCATGTTAACTGGAACTAGCGTAGCGACCGCTCCTGACCTTGGAGCTCAGTTGTAGAGTTGCAGAACTGCCAGCAGATGTTTCTCCTCCACAGTAGAACAGGTAGTGCTTTCATCTTGTCAGGAAGACACGATGTTGGCAGCATCCCAGCACTTGGTGGACACTGGTGAAAGCAAAGGTTGGAATTGTAGAGAGACTGTTCAGGCAGGAGTTTCTTGGGTCTGATACATCGTGGCTTGGTTGATTGCATACCCCCTCAGGATTCTTTGGCTTTAGCAGAGCTCCATTCTCTCTTCCTTTTCCCCAAACACTAAACCCATAAATTGAAAAATTAATGTTCAGGACAGCTCTAACAGAGGAGGAAACCTGCCCATCCCATGACAGCACAAGCTGAAGCCTAAGACCACAAATCCCAGGAGAGAGCAGCATCAGGGAAAGCTTGCCTGCATTTTTCAGAAATGAGTGTTTCTTCCAAATAGGATTTGTTGGTTTGTGTCTTTACTCAAGTTGCAAATAAGCCGGAAATAAGTTTTCCGTACGGCCGTCGGTGGGGAGTCCACAGTTCCCTTGAGCCGCGACCAAGCGGAGGTGGTTTCTGAAGCAGAGGACCACAAAACCATACAGACCAGTGCAGGCTTTGGTGTTTTTGTAACTGAAATAGGACTGACCTGAGGACTTGGCTGAAGGATCAGCAAGAGTTGCTGTGATTTTTCAGGAGCTGAGCAGCCTCTCCATCAGAAAGACACTTGCTGTGGAGTAAGAGCCCAGTCGTGTGGAACACAATCTGTTCTCTTAAGTGGGTATATGCTCCTTAAGAGACCTCTGTCTGAATTGTGATGGAGTGATGTGAAGCCCACAGTCATCTATGGTGTGTACAGATTCCTGCTGCACCCACAACTCCTAATGGGTGAAATGGGGCAGGTATCAGAGGACTGTGCCTGGCGTGGGACAAATCAGTACAAGAGGTAAAGGCAGGGACAGCAACCTCGTGTGGCTCCTTGTTTATCTTTGTATGGCAGAAGGGCTTGTTTGAAGCCATAGGGTTGATTAAAATGGGACAAAACAGCAGGTTTGCTCACCAGAGCTCCTAAATTCATGTTGCAACCTGATGTGTGGAGTTGTTTCTGTTGGCTTTCACTGTGAGCTGGGTGTCCTGTCCCAGGACAGAAGGTAGCCTTGTCTGTGCTGGGTGGAATGGGAGGAGAGCAGGGCTGGCAGGCTCTGTGGTAGCATATTTTTCTTTTGGATGATACAATTAAGGAGAGAGAGGCTGTGAGGCTGGCAATTGAACATAACCTCCAAAATTCACAGACTTGGATGTTCTCCTAAGGGTTACAGAGCTCCCCAGGTGTGTTTTTATTCAATCCCTTATTTGCTGTCAGTGAAGCTCATAGCAAAAGCAGAAACCAAAGGTTTTTTTTCCTGATTATTAGCTACTTTGGGAACTCTTATACCACAGTAATGGAGAGGAAACCAGCTTGTCCTGTGGCTGAAGCCAGGCTGCTCCAACTTGTTTCTAAAGGTTACAGAGTTAACAGCAGGTACCAGATGAGAAATGACTCTCAAACCTCTGTGGAGACATTCTCTTCAGTGGAGGAGGCTGGGATGGTGAAAACCTGTCTTTGATTTTTTTTAATGATTTTTTTTGAGCTGGTTTCTTAAGCCCCAGATTCACCTAAGCCTTGCAGAAGCAACAGATGGGAAAGCCTCTGGATAAAGCTGGGCTTTGCTGCTCAATGTTAACTCTTTGGCCAGATGGGAAACTGTTCTGCTCTGCTTTTAAGCACTCTTTGAATGAGGATGAAGTGAATAACTTTTGGAGGGACAGGACTGGAGGGAATTCTCCTCTTACTTTGATTTCTTGCCTCAGATGTGGGGAACAGAGCACTTACCAGTGAGCTTGGTCTGCTTTCCACTTCCCCTGCTGGGCAGGCTCTTGCTGTACCCCAGGACTGGTCACCATGTAGTGCAGCATCTCCTAGAATCCTTGACTTGAGCCTTCATACGTGCAGTTCAGTGTCTATTGCAGACAACTCCACTGGTTTAATTGGTGCCAGACAGATCCTGACAGTAAGAACAGAGGTTGGACTTGCTGGCTGCTTGGTGTAAGTGCACAGCACTGAGGCTCTGGAAACCTGTGAGGTTGAAAGCGGGTTCGTGGTCTGCTCTTTCTAAGGTTTTCTGTTTCTCCCTTTTGTCTCCCTTTATTTTCTCTTTTTTTAGGGTACTGGCTGCCTGAAAGTGATTGAATATTTAATAATCACAGAATTTTTTAAGGCTGGAAATGACCCCTAAGATCATCCAGTCCAACCATTAACC
>VXBZ01006338.1:68125-80771 GCA_013399135.1 Heliornis fulica | reverse complement strand
AGACCCTTCACCATCCTCGTTGCCCTTCTCTGGACACGCTCCAGAACCTCAACATCCTCCTTGAAGTGAGGGGCCCAAAACTGAACACAACATAATAAAGTTGAGTTTATTTTAAAAATTTTCACCAAATCAGAAGATAGTCAAAGATATTATTCACTTAACTATTTCTGATTGTTCCACGTGCCAGAAACTTCACGGGTCATGTAACTTTCTATCTGCTGTCCATTAAAACCTGTCAAGCAATTAAAGTTTGGTGGTGAAACGATCCAAGGAACAAAGCAGAACAATATTTCAAAATGATGATGCTTTTTTCACTCCACCCTTCACCAGTGGAAATATTTTTCCATGTTGCTTTTTCCTTTGTGCAGATCTGCAGCCCGTTACCTACTGCGAGCCGGCTTTCTGGTGCTCCATATCCTACTACGAGCTCAACCAGCGGGTGGGAGAGACCTTCCACGCCTCTCAGCCCTCGATGACCGTCGATGGCTTCACTGACCCGTCCAACTCGGAGCGCTTCTGCCTCGGTTTGCTGTCCAACGTCAACAGGAACGCGGCGGTGGAGCTCACAAGGCGGCACATTGGTGATTCCCGTCTCCTTGGGGGCTCTCAGGGTGGAAGGGGGAGACATGTGAAGCTTTTTTAGCTCATCTGCTTGTACCTTGGTTGTAGAACACCATGATGTGTAAATACCTGTGGTGTTTTAGCAGGCCAGTCTTCCTTAAGGGAACACTAGTTGTGGTTTTTACATAGATTTAAAAAAAAAATCCACTGAGAAACACTAAAATTGCTGCATGAAATAGAGACAAAATTTAAACTTCTGTATCTGTATGGATTTAAATTCTCTATTCCTTTTCCTTCCCTCACTGTCTTATTTTCTGACTGGTTTTATTTTTACATGGAAATGTAATTCCTTAATTTTCATCACAATTCCCACTCATACTGTGAGGTAACATTCAGTTTTGTTCTCAGCTAAACTTGAGCTAACCAGAATATTTATGCAATTTTAAGAAAAGACAAAATCACTTAAGTATTGCTGTGTTTTCTGCTGACTTCTGTCAGAGGGACCTGCTTTTTGTCCTGATTTTGCCCTCCTTTATACCCGTCCTTGAACCACAAACTTTCATACAGAAGGATCTTTCCTTACTTGTTTCTAGTACAATTTATAGCACTAAACCCACCCCTAATTCACCCCAAAAAACCCTGATTTCTGAATCAGGGGTTTTTGGGGTGAATTTTAAGACTGATTCAGAAATCAGTCTTAAAATTCAGTCTTAAAAATCAGTCTTAAAAAGACTGATTCAGAAATCAGTCTTAAAATTCAGCAAATAGGAATGGAAGAGCACAGCTGATGAGCAACAAAGATGCATTCCTGAAGTTTGCTTCTTTATTAACTGAGATTTTCCTAATTTGTGTAACCTCCTAGGGGAAGTGTACATTTGCCCTTGTATGCACAGTAATCTCAAGCAGAAGGCAGTGATTCATAAATGTGGTGTGATTTAATTCCACATCACTAAGTAAATAAACAAATGGTTGTGTCCAGCTGTCAGGACTTTTAGAAAAGGTTGGAAACCATACACTGGCTGACAGAACCTTCATGTGGGAAATCTCAGGCTGGGAGGTGGTAAATTCCTGCAGCCCAGGTGGTGACTGACAGGCAGAGAATGTAGCTCAGGCGTTATAAATTGCTCCTCCTGCCTTCCTCAGCTGAACTTCTGACAGAGCAGACTTCTTCCTCCCGAGTGGTGGTACCTGGTGGGCCAAAAGAGGTGTTCTGGTGTTCCATCAGAGCCAGCACTTTGAGAGCTGCCTCGTGCATCTCCACCAGCTCTTCTCACAGGTTTTGCAGATCAAAGTTCTAAGCTAAACCCAGCTGTGTCATGTGTTTCCTAGGAAGAGGAGTAAGACTCTACTACATCGGCGGTGAGGTGTTTGCCGAGTGCCTTAGTGACAGTGCCATCTTTGTCCAGTCTCCCAACTGCAACCAGCGCTATGGCTGGCACCCAGCAACAGTCTGCAAGATCCCACCAGGTAAGGGAGTGTTCCCTAACTCTGACCCTACACAGGCTTCACCTTTGGCAGATGGATTTGCTGACCTCCATTCTTGACAGGCATCAGAAACTTAGAGGCTGTTATAAGCAACGTGAGGACTTAAGCAGAGCATTTGTTAGAGCACTGTGTTCACACATGGAGGAGGACTAAGGACTTTGGGATCTAAGGAGGATCTGCCACTTGCTCAGTGTTTTTTCAGTCCATTGTTTTATTGCAATTATCTGATGGCTGTGTTTATAATTTCATTTGTACCTTTAAATAAAAGAATATACTGCAAGACATTTTTCTTAATTTAGATTTAAATTGTTGCTCTTTGCTGGTCTCTTGCAAAACTTCCTCCCCTTTTCTGAATTGGTTTTATTCTAAGGAAATCACATTTGTAGGAACTTCATTGTTCTCATAACAGTAAACTTATGGCTAAAATATGCCAAAAGATTACAAGAGTATTTATTGCATCTTTCTAGGAAGAAAATCCTTTTTTTTGTCAGATACATGCAAAAGATCTAGGATGAGAGGATGCCATTTGAAGGGGAATCTAGGTACTTAGCTGGGCTTATGGAGGATAATTTTTTACAGCTACAAGTATATTCTTTAAAACCAAACTTTTTGTTTAGAAATATTTGAACAAAGATTGTCTTTCTCTTGAGAAGAGCCCTGTACACTGCAAACTGCAGCCCATCTTAATGGGTTTCCTTTCTCAGATGCTTAGGAAGCAGCTGCCAGTGCTGCAAACATGACTTAATTCTGCAGCCACATCACAAGGGTCCACCCCGGCTGGAGTCAACATCTGAGGACATAAACAACCCACATTTCCGCTGGAGATTCATCTAAAGCACATTTTTTTGGACACCAGCTCTCCCTGCTTTTGCCACAGATTTTGGCCCCTTCTCAGACTCGTTTTCAATTCTCTGCTGGGTTTGAAGCAGTTTCTTCACTCCCTTGCTGACGAGATCGAGACGTACCCGCTCCTCCCATGCACAGCCCTTGACAGACCTGATCCCATCCAGTCCTGCAGTCTGACCCCCATCATGTTTTCTCCTTCCTTCACCATTGCTCTTTCCCTGTGCTCAGCCAGGCCCTGATGCTCTCACTCTTCTTTTTTTCTCTCCTTAGACAGCCAAATGTTCAACACAGGTTCCCTTCAAACCATTGCTCTGATCTGTGGCTCTCGGGCTGTGCTCTCTTACGGTCACAGGAACAGGTGGTTGTTTCTGGAACAGGTTGCCCAGGGAGGTGGTGGATGCCCCATCCCTGGAGACATTCAAGGCCAGGTTGGATGAGGCCCTGAGCAACCTGATCTGGTTGGGGGTGTCCCTGCTTCTTGCAGGGAGTTGGACTAGATGCCCTCGGGGGGTCCCTTCCAACTCTAGCCATGATTCTGCAGCCGCCGAGCCGCTGCACGCGGTTACGCTTCGCTGTGTGCAGTTGGACCCAAAACAGATGACAGAATGGGGCCAGCCCAGGAGAGCAGGCTCAGAAGTGATTTTAGGAAAAAAAGAAACAACAATTCAATGCACTCTAAATGGTTGTTTTTTCAGATTTGGCCTGTGTGTAATCCCCAATGAGCCTTAGTCGTGTGCCAGGATGCAGAGTTTAACCTGTTTCTGGTTATCTGGGAGAAAGCAAGTGTAGCAAGAATGGTCTTTTTTCTGAGAGCTGTGTGGGTATTTATTGAAACTACCAAGGATGTTGCCATATTTCACCTAAAATCTGTTGAATAAGTTGTTCTCAGTCCTCTAGCTGGGACTAAACACTGGGTGGAAACCCCAGTTTTAAAGGAACATTGTTTGATGTGTGACAGTTATATTTAAGAGCCAGTTCCAGCTCTGCTACCAGCCTTTTAACCCCAGTAACTGGCCTCTGGCTTGCCAGGATGGTTTCTCCTCAAAGTATCACATGGGCTGAGGGCACCGAGTTCCTTTTCCACCCCCAGAAAGAAACGAATTTCTTAATCTAATTAAGCAATGCCTTGTTCTTGTGTTCTTTTTCCACAGGATGCAATTTGAAGATTTTTAACAACCAGGAATTCGCTGCTCTCCTGGCTCAGTCTGTGAATCAGGGCTTCGAAGCCGTCTATCAGCTGACCAGGATGTGCACCATTCGCATGAGCTTCGTCAAGGGATGGGGAGCGGAATACAGGTCAGGCTCTGAGTGCAACCTCGTGGTATCCTTCTGCCCATCACTACTCTCATCTTCCACAGCCTGGAGCAGTGTGCCACTGCTTTACTCTGCTTTGAAGATGGGGGCAATTAGAGCACCCTCCTCAGTAATGCCGACAGGATGGGGTTGTTGAGAGTGTGTGGGTCTCCTCTTTGCTCTTGTTTTTCCCCATCCTGTTTGGTTGAGGCTTCTTTTATCAAGCACTAGTGGGATTAAAATAAAAGCATGTTGGCTTGAATATTTACATTTGGAAGAGCTGTTAGGCTTGCTGCAAAATGGGAGTTAAATCTCCTCATCCTTTCCTTAGGGCAGTTGCTGAAGTGTGACTGGAGGTAGTGGGACAAAGAGGGCCACTGTTTTTCCCAGTGAATGCTGAAGATGAAAAAGGAGATGCTGTAGGGTCTGGTGTGAATCAACAACATGGTTATTCTGACCACACAGGGACAGCAGAGACAGTGAGGGACAAAGTGCTCTGCAGCTTGTGGTGTTGCTCTGCTGTGAGCAAACACCCCTACGTAGCAAAGAGAGTGAAACCAGTGTGGGATGGTACAAACAGGGGAGACAAAATCCATCAGAAAATAGGTATCCTTTAAGGAGAGAAAGCTGGCAGGGGTTGAAGCCAAGCCCCATCCAGAACTGCTAAACCTGTAGCCTGGACAGTGTGGGGCCAGTCTCAGCCGATGCTCCCCACACACCCCTGCCTGCACCAGGGGGGACGCATCAGCCCCGAGCCCCGCACGTCACACTCCCACTTTCTCCATTTCTCCAGATGTGTGGAGTCCATTTTGGTTTGAAATTGTCCTGCACAAGGGCCAGAGCGTTTCAGCCCTGGCTCCCAGCCACGGCTCCTAATGAGATCCAGATGAGTGTGACTTACGGAAAGTCAGCGATCCCCCTGGAGTCCTGCAGCCAGAGAAACCCTACTGCTCTCTTGCTCCATCACTCCTTGCCACAGAACACCACATCTGGTTGCCTTTGGCAGAGCATGTTCAGTTGCTGAACTGATTCATCTACAAAACCGTGTCTGGGGGAGCTGCATCCAGCGGTTCCTGGCCCCGCTGCTTCGGCTTTGGAGCAGCCAGACCGGTGGGGTGGTTTGGTGGAGGGAGGTGGAGAAGCCAGTTGCATTTGCAGCCTGTGATGGTTCTGCCCAGCCCTGTGGAGCTGAAGGCACAAGAGCATCTCCAAAAGGCTGGAGCTGGTGGTCTGGGTGGGGATGCAGAGGGTAGTTTGCTGTGATGGATGTTCAGAGCGCGGCCGTGTGGCAGCTCCAAGGGTTTTCTGCGCCGGGACAGTCGCTGGACTGGGACGGTCTCTGGACTGCTCGGTGTTGCCCTGGCTTCAGGCAGTGTAGGGGGATGCTCTGTTAATTTTCCCTGGGCCCAGGGAGGTTTGCAGGCCCCACGGAAGCTGTTGGGGTGGGAGGTGCCCTCCTGTCCCTGTCCCGCAGTGCTCCTGCCCCGGCAGCTCTCCAGACCCACCGCTGAGTCCCTGCCCGTCCCCCACCCTCGGGCATGCCTCGAGTGGGTGGGGTGCCCTCAGGGACCTGCGTCCCTCCTCAGCCCCGGGATGAGATCTGCGGGTTCGTCACCACAGCGTGTTACCGCCCTCGGCCAGGACTGTCAGAGCCCTACCCCAGGGCCCGGCTCCTCCGCCCTGCCCTGAGCGCCAGGGACCCCCACGGAGCAGAGGGGCTTTTCCCAGGGGATGGGTCCCCTTCTCCACAGTGGTTTGTCCCCCAGACTCTGGCTTCTCCCTCCCACAGATCCAAGGACAGTTTCTGTGGGAAATGTGGGTGGAAAACAAGGTTGTTTCTAGGCTGTTCTCTCCTTTACCCTCCTCCTCAGCAGCTGTCCCTGCCTCTCTGCCTGGACCAGCACTCTGCAGAAGAGGGAGAGCCCCTTGCCCTGTACCTTGGCCTCGTGTCCCTTCCTTTCCTCCTCATCTCTTCCCACTTCACCATCTGGAGATGCTCCACAGGGCCTGGCCTCGGGGAGAGGAGCAGGAGAGGGGCAGGAGCTTTATGGCAGGGACGGTGCCGGCATCCCGCTCTGGCCACAGCCACCAGCTCTTAAACACATGGTTTAATGCCACTTTCAGTGTCTCTGATTTAATTTTTCCCCCATTTTTTTACACTCCAGAGTGTTTCTGTTTCTCTTGAGGCAGCTGATCACATGTGAGCCTGTTGCAGTGCCCCGTGTGCAGTGTGTGTCGCTCCTCCAGCGCGGCCTCTGCGACAAGGGTGCTCAGCAGCAGCTCCAGCTTCGCAGGGAGGGGGGTGGTGGTGCAGTGCTGAGCTCTCCCCATCACTCCATATCCTGCTAAAGCCTAAGGATACAGTGAAAGGGAATATTCTGGTCTTGCAGATGGAGAAACTCAATGTATTTGAGTAAAGTGTTTACTTTGTGCCTAATTAGGAGAGGCACAGGGTGTGCAAGGTGACACCAGAGTGTCAGGTAAGCATCTTCCTCCTTCATCAGGGAATCAGACCATTGTCAGGAATCTGAGTAGGAAAATGGTTGTGTTGGGACTTTCTCCTCTGGGATGGTAAGAAATTTAAGGAGCAAAGGAGGGGAGTCTGCAAGGATTGGGGGTACAAGGATTGGCATCATAGGCCAGAAGCAGGTTATTGAGGAGGGAGATGCTCCTCTGGCCCCACATGCAAGACTGTCCTCTGAGCAGCAGAGTCCTTCAGCTGTGTAAACCCTTTCCCATTGTGGTGTCTGTCACATTCATGCTCTTTTTCCCCTCTCTGCCCCCCAACCCCTCTGTCCTCTCTTGCAGGCGGCAGACGGTGACCAGTACTCCCTGTTGGATCGAGCTGCACCTCAATGGTCCCCTGCAGTGGCTGGACAAGGTCCTCACACAGATGGGCTCCCCCAGCATTCGCTGTTCTAGTGTCTCCTAAGGAAACATCTCCTGGGGAGCTTGGTTGGGGGGGGAACAAAGACTCTGGAAGATGGAATTGGCTTAACCCTTAGCAAAACACTTAGTGCAAAGTTCACAAATTCCCAGTTACTGAAGTGATGAGAGAAAAATTAATTGGCTTAAGAGCAGAAGTGGGTTTCCTGGTTTTGTCTTGTTCTTCTTTTAAACTGAACAGCCACCCACACCACTTCCACCGAACCTTCTAGCACTTTGGGTACAGCTGGGGGCTCCCCCAGCTGGAGTGGGGAGCTGAAGTGTATGGTGACAGAAAAGTGGACTTTGTGAGAGGGGAGAGCAGCCGGTGCTCTGCCCCTGCCCGTGGCTGCTGTGACAACACAGGAGCCACCGCCGGTGTGGGGGGAGCTGTCCCCTCGCCTCGCACCGCTCCGGGCTGCCGCAGAGCCAGATACTGTGGGACCTGGGGGTGACTCTTGGTGTGTCCCTGTAGCCATCCACCCACCCCTGTCCTCCCTGGGATTGCAGCAGGAGGGGGAGGAGCAGCATGGAGAGCTCAGCAGAACCGATTCCCCCGGTAACGTTCGTTTCCCACACTGGACTCCTGACGGGGAGCCTGAGGGGGGGGGAGCCTGAGGGGTGCAGCCGACACCCCACCAGTCTCAGGCTGGATTGAGCAAAGGACCAAACCTGAGGCTCCTCCTGTGACCTCTGCAGCGACCTCTTGACTCACAGACAGACGTTGGTCTCCTGGGGAGCCCTTGCTGGATAAGCGAAGCCTTCGTCACCGTGTGGTCTGTGTAACTACAGAGCTTTCTGGGTTTTCTCAGTATGTTCAACAGCATCTGCCACTCCTGAGGCCTCCAGGGCTTAGGAAATCCAGTGTCCAGGTCTGCTCCAGCAACAGAAGTGAACAGCCCCTTGCTGCCATCTTCAGAATATGCAATTCCATGGTTATCCCACGCTGTCACCTGTGACTGCCCGAGCCAGGACATCTCCAGCACAGCCCCCTCTGTTTAAACTTCCCTCAGCTGATTCCACCGCCCTGAGATGTGTTTCTGGCCTGGAGGAACAGGGAGAGTGTGTATTTGCTTGTATTATAAAATGTTAATTTTAAATAGACATGCTCCAGACTGTTTAATATTTTTTTTTTTCCCTGCAGCAACTGTCGTGGCAAACAACTTCCACAACTGGAAAAAACCAACCCTTAGCACTTGTTTTTATGGCTCAGATTTGCCAAATAAGCCTCATAACTCTGTCAGTGCTCTCCAGTTATCTCTTTCTTTACATCAGCATTGAGTATCCTACACGTTGGTGCCAAAATATTAGAAGGGGGAAGGGAGAAAGCGATAATCAGTTTCCTATGGAAATCTTTTCCTTTCTTATTCTTTTATTTTTCATCTCCACAAGACAGACAGGCCAGGTCTGGCTCCAGGGAGGACACTCAGATGAACCTCCACAGTGCTTTGTGTTCAGGCTTTGGTCCTTTTGTGCTCCCAGCTGCGACGGGCTCCACCCAGGTCCCTGGAAGTTTTCCCGCATCTCAGGTTGTGGTTTTGCAGCTCCAGGTTCCATAAGAGAAGATTGAAACAGCATTTCAGACCCTCACCAGGAATTCCCTGGCACCTGCCCATCTCTGCAGAGGGTTTTCTTCTGGGCTCATTCCTCTACCAACCCCACCAGCAGCTTTGGAAAAGCCCCAACGCTTTGGGACCGCGGCGTCGGGACAAGGCACGAGGTGGCTCCTGTTCGGCGGATGAGGGGAAGGAGCCATCAAAAGGGCTCGTTGCTGGGTCCCTTTTCCCAGGATGCTGGAGAGGTTTCTTCCAGAAACAGGGAATGGTGTTTTGTACCCAACACATAACTCCTGAGGACGACTTTCAGCGGTGGTCAGGCCCCTGAGTGATGTGAGCACTTCTCAATACCCCTGCATTGAGTTGTGACTGGAGCTCTCCCTGGGCAGCACAGCTTGTGTCATAGTGCTGGAGGGGTTTTAGGGTTTTTTTTTTCTATATTTTAGTTTAATTTTGGCAATGTGTCTGAGTTTAGTTGACTCTGATTGCATGGACTTGTGCAGTAAGAGTGTCTTTGTAAAATGCTGTTTTTTAGCCTCCTAAAAAGTAGGTCTTGTCTGTCACCAGGGGCTGATTTGGAATGTGCTGTCAGATACAGGTTTCTAACATAGCTGCAAACAAAAATGTATCCTGACTTTTTGTGGAAGTCTTTGACTTGGATCACTCATGAGAAAGGGGGAAAAACCTGCTCGTACGGTGGCCCCAAGTTTCCTCCCTGAGTTTCTTTACGTCCTTATTTCAGTGGGAAAACTGTTTGCTTTGTCCAAGTGGTTGTGGGAGAAGTTGGACTTGGTGGTGTCTTGTCCATCAACAACAAAAACAATGTCTTACATGCCAGTATCAGAGAGTTAATTACAGGTGTGTGGGAACCTGTCTGACCCAGAGGCTACACGCTGGAGTAACCCTCCCCTTCCATACGGAGCTCACAGTCACCTCAGCCAGACTAAGAACTGGAGCTGGATTTCCACTCTCAGCCTGATTTGTGTCTTCTGCTTCCTCAGGGCAGAGAGTGGCTGACAGCTGCTGCTGGCTTCCTCTGGAAAAGCAGGATCCAGAGGGAGCATGAAACCTGGTGTGACTGGGATGGAATGGGAAGGTGGTACAACCGAGAGGATTATCTCCACTACTCCCTCCCTCTCCTCCCCTTTGCTGCCTTACTCATAACAGCTTCATCATTTCTGAGGTTGCCTTCATGGAAGGATGGATGGAAAGGGGGCAGCAGGGCTGTGTCTGAGAGCCCTTGCAGCAACTCTCCCACCTGAGCTCAGACTGTGCAGTGAAAAGCCGCTTCCCCCCGGATCCGAGACGCTTCGCTCGCGCAGGCGCTGCCGGCAGGGAAGAGGTGACAAGAGGTGACGTTGGTTGGAGGTTGCTGGCAGCAGGTGCTCGTGCTGCCCCCAGATTTTTACCTTTTCTCCCCAGTTTTTGTGGAGGTGGCTGTGGTACGTGGCACAGGTGTAGGCAGTGGGGCACGTCTGCACTGGAAGAGCTTCTCATTTCAAGTCCTCCTGGTGAGTTTCACCAGGATCTCAGACAATTTTGTTACTAGTAGAGAGTCACTAGCAGGAACTTTGACTCTTTTAACTGGTGTAGCCATACCCAGGGCCTGGCTGCTGGCAGAGGATACTGATGGCCTTGTGGTTTTAAATGACTGTGGTGATTATTATTTTTTTTTTTAATAATTATTATTAATGTATTAAAGTGAATTTCAGTTTGTACTTTGTGTTAAGCTTCTCTTAGAAGGATTCCAGTGCTCTCCATTGAATTGCCAGGAATCAGCGTGTCTGCATGTGGAGGACTCTAATCCCAACGAGCTTCCCCAAAGCTCTGGTTGCCCACCTAAGCCATGAGAAGGTTGGGGGTGGCATCAAGATCCAGTTAAATTTCCTCTCTCCATGTAAGGATCAAGATACTCTGAGCCCTGCAGAGGTTCTTCACTCTTATCAGGGTGATGAATATTCAGGACTCCCATCTCCAGCAGGGAGTAGCGATCTCGGTGCCTTGTGCTCCTTCCCGCCTGGAGATGACACAAGGAGTGAGAAGGTGGCAGCTCAGTGGAGGACTTGGGCCATCTCCCAAACAGCCATGAGCTCTCTGAGGTCTGGGTTGGTGGGAGGGGTGGGATTTCATGATTAATCTCCACTGGGCAGCAGTTGACTGAGCGGTGTGGTTAAGAAATTCAGTGTATGTTTCTCATTCCGTACGTGCTGCCATGTTTATGTTGTTTCTCTTGAATATTCAGATGAATCAAATATTTAAATTTAAGCAGAAGGGGCTGTTAAGGATCCAGAGTACTAAATCTTTCAGATATTTGTTTCTGGGGCTTGCCAGAAACGAGGCAGTTCCTGATGTGAGAACAAGAGGCTCAACGCAGAACCGAGCAACCGGCCCTGGCGACTGAGACGGATCGAGGAGCCTCTGCCCAGTTCCCCTTTTATCCTTCAGCAACCAGTCAGGTTCCCAAGTGGCCCCTTGGAATTGTGCTCTCCAGATTTATGAGGCTTTAAAGAGACACTTCACATCTTCCTCCACACACACTTCGGTTCACCCTCCAGCAGGTGGATACAAGAGGCGGCTGCACCGGCCTCTGCTGCTGGGATTTGTTGGCTCTCCCGACTGTCCCCAGGCCAGGCTGTCCTGGTCCCCTCCAGTAGGTAGCTGTGAGCATGTTTGCAGTAGTTTAGGTTTCCTTAACCCTCGATGGTATGTTAATGACCGGTGGTGTCACTACCTGCTTTAGCTTGTGGCGTGTTACTCACCCCTTTTGTTACTAAAGGCCTGTACTGTGTATGCCCTCTCGTTTCCTACGTGAAACTGTAAGTTCTATTTTTGACATTTTAATAAACTTTGATTTGAAAACTGAGGCTCCTGAGGAAATAAGGATGTTGGAAAAACGGTATCGAAGGACACGAGCTGGAGGCATCAGGAGTCTCAAAACCACAGATAATCCGTCCAGCAGTGGCCTCAGGTGGGTCTGCTGAGGGCTCTTCCCAGCAGTGCAGGAACAGGTAAGAGCATTTTTGTGTTTTATGTAGAAATAAGTTAAAATGTGCAACCCACAGTGAGGGGTTGAAGGGTGGAGAGAAGCGGGGTGCTGCGGCTCGAGGGATTTCTGTCGACTTGCTGGGACAGTGGATGTAGCTCAGGGTTCGTCTCTCCTGGACCCCTGAGCTGTAGCTGTACTTTAGAGTCATAGAATGATTAGAGTTGGGACTCCCAGAGGTCATCTAGTCCAACCCCCCTGCAAGAAGCAGGGACACCCCCAACTAGATCACGTTGCTCAGGGCCTCATCCAACCTGGCCTTGAACGTCTCCAGGGATCCAGGGGCATCCACCACCTCCCTGGGCAACCTGTTCCAGTGCTCCACCACTCTCACAGCAAAGAACTTTTTCCTAATCTCCAATCTAAATCTCCATTTTAAACCCATCCCCCCTTGTCCTGTCACAACAGGTCCCTTTCCCCTCTGGGCTGTGGATCAGGAAGCCCCGTTAGCGGGAGCAGCGGTGGAGTATCTGCTGCGTTGTCCTCGCGCCGAGGCAGCCCCCCCACCTCTGCTGCTGTCTCCATGCTGAGGAGTGAATGTCCTGAAGGGTGGGTTTGGCCTCTCAGTTGTTTGCTCCCACAGAGGTGGGTGGGCTGAAATGTGATCTCCAGGCTGTGCCACCTCGATCATGAGGCCTGAAGTTGATGCTTTTGGACCAGCACTTCTGGTCCTGCCAGGAGCATCCACCCAGGGTCCTGCTGCTCTGTCACACCCGAGACCCGGCTGGGAGAGAGGAGCAGAGGTCTCCAGTCCCTCCACAGGTTTGATCCAAGACTGCTGCTTGGAGGTCAGGTCACGGTGCTTCTGTCCACATCAGTCTTGAAGAAGGAAAAAACCTCAGGAGTTCTCCCCGGATAAGCTGTTCCCTGGCTGCAGGGTGTTCCTGATGGAGGTTTAACAGGATTACAGAGTATTATCAGGAGCTGGAAGAGACCT
>VXBZ01006338.1:47088-67986 GCA_013399135.1 Heliornis fulica | reverse complement strand
CTCTCCCAGGCTGTGGTGTTGCTGCCCCATCCCAGCGTGGGTTTCTCCAGGCTCTGGTCTGTGTGTAGCAGTGACACTGCTCCTCCCCACCGCTCGAGGACCGCGCGGTGCAGTGAGCTCTGAGCTGAGTTCTGTCACCTGCACGGGTCAGGGATCAAACTCTCCTCAGCCACACGGGGAACGGGAACCTGGAGCCAAATACAGGTTCTGGGAAGAGTCCCAGAGCCTTGACCAGGACCAGAAAAAGTGATTTGACATTCTGTGGAGGTCTCAGTTCTGGCAACAAGGTGCCATCTGGGCAACCTGGGCCACTGATCCACCACCCTCAGAGGGAAGAACTTCACTCTAATTAAAAGAACTAAATATGGAAATACAACCCCAAATAACTAAGTACCTCCCACTCCACCAGACCCCTCGCTCCTCAATCAGCTCAGGCTCCTCTGGCAATGCTTCCTCTGTGCCATCCAAGACATGCTCCTGTCACTGCCCAGCCCACGAGCTGTGACTCTCCCAGGGTGTTTCCTGTAGCACACATCTTGCAGCAGGCTGGAGAAGTCCATTCCCAAGTGGCAACTGTGATTCCTGGGATAAGGTGTCAGCAGTGGGCATTTAACTGCTGCTACCTTGTAACAAACCAGTAAAGGACTCAAGTTTAATTTGTACAATTTAATTGAATTTAAATAATTAGTCACATTTACATCACATTTATAAGGAGATCCCATGTACAAAGAACTGATTTCTCCAAGTACTCAAGTGTGTTATTCACTGGTTCAATCACTTTACTCTGTGATTCTGCCATTCATGGCTGTTGTGCAACAGGTATTTAGAAAGGAAAAAAGCAACCAACAAGTCTCTGCCTCCCAGGAAGCAAACATGGAAAACTGTTCCCTGCTTGCAGGAACCCCCTTTGGTTCCTTACTGCAGCTCTGCTGGTGTCAGAGGAGAGCGGGAGGAGACGGCACAGCCATGGCAGGGCCTGGCAGATGGTCTGTGTCCTTCAGCTGGGAGCAGTAGGTGTGTGTCCTTGCTGTGTCACCCTGTAAAAGGAACACTTCTTAAAACACACATTTCACTCTGGTGGAGCTGCTGCTCAGCCTTCTGTATGAGCAATGCTTTTGTGGCTGCTAACAAAGCTGCAGTTCTGTTCCTTAGGCTTGAGGCCGCAGCACTTCTCACCCAGGAGATGTTTACAGCATTCTAAGAAGTCTGTTACTTTGGCTTTGCTTCACCTTGTGAGAAGAGGCAATGCCTGTCAAGAACCACTGTCAAAATGCTTTCAAACTTCACAGCCATCAGGTGATGTATGGAAAGCTGCTCTCTCAAGGCTCGTGAAATTTACTGAGGTGAAAACACCCCAGACACTGGACAAGCTCATTTCAAAATGTCCAAATCCAACTGTTTAACAGGGCACAGCTTCAGACTGATAGGGGATGTACACACCATTCCATAGGGTATTCCAGCCAGGCTCTGGAGAGGGCCTGATTCCTCAGCAGGGTGTCTGCTGGCTGCTCCCTGCCACTGCGGGGTGGTGTTCACCTTGTCTCCTCTCCCTGCCCCTTTCTTCTTGCTTTCCTACAGCCTCACATTTATGCTCCCAGTCACTGTGCAGAAGATGACAAGTTACTAAATCTGAGGAAAAAGGAAAGTTTTCCACCCTCAGCACCACGAAGCAGCAATCTGGGACTCGAACCCTGGTGCCTTCTAAGGAACACACAGGAACACGAGTCTGTACGAAACACACCAGGGCAGTGTGGGGTTTCTGAGATCACAGCTCTCCCCTCTGGGTGTCTGGAGCAGAATCCACCAGCAGAAGGTCTGTGAGTTCTGCCCTGGAGGCCAAGCACTGCAGAAGTTTCCTACAGCCTACTGCACCCTCGATAAAAAATAATCTGTCTTGTGTTTAATCCCAAATTGAGTTTGTAAGAGAGAGCCAGGGAGCGTGGCACAACACCTGACTGTGTGGGAAGGTCTGTGTGCTCAGACACAGACAGAATTCAAAGCCTCTGGGCCATTTTTAACAGCTTTGGCACTGGGCAGGATTAACCTTGCAGCCTTGGCAAAGCATCCCACAACAGGGCACAATTCAGCAACTTTCCCTTCATGGCTCATATAAATTGGGTTTGTTTTAACTAGTAAGTCGGCTGTAAAGCCACATAAACCCATCAACCAGGCCTGTGCCTGAAATGTGGAGTTTGGAATTAAGTAGTCACTTAACAACCACCAGCCATATGTAGAAAGATAACCAGCAGTAAATTTGTTTATTTAAACTCAAAAGGGGAAACAATAAAAATGTTAATTTGAAAGATTATTGTTTCCTCTAGCTGCATGTGCTGCCTTCTGACACTCTCTGAGAAAGAGGAATGAAGAGTCAGGCTCCAACCATTGGGTGCTGGGGAATCACAGACTGTTGGGAGTTGGAAGGGACCTCGAAAGATCACATGAGTTACTACAGCAGTGTGGGGAATCCTTCAACCCCAGAAAGCAGCTAAAGTAAATGGGGCTTTTCACAAGAGAAGCTCAGTGCAGGGGAGATCACTCTGTTGCTTACAGCTGCAGGAGAACTTAGTCATCTTCATCCGAGGAGAGACCTTCGATTTCATCTCTGTCTCCCCCAATTGCCATCCAGAATGCTTTGGCCACCTAACAAGGAGAAGATAAACAAATTAAAAGATGGGAATAGCAGAAAAATTCCTCTCTGGTGACTGAAGGTTTTGCATGTGCCATTCAAAGCCCAGAAACTGGGCAGCAGCTAAACCCAGCAGCCACGTTTCTGGGAACAACCCTGATCCTTCTTCCAGCTTCCAGCAACACAGAGACAATGGTTTAGATCTGATACAAGGTACATGGAGTTCAACACTTGGGCTAATTAAGACTCAAGTGTGTTTTCCTTGAGAGAAAAGCTTTTCCATGAGTCAAGGGTTAGCTGGCTTACACCCTCAGGGACTGCAGCACCTTTCTGTCAGAAACTTTGAAAGACAAAAGTCTTTTGTGGTGTTCTAAACTTCAGGTTTGTTACTCAGTTCTTGGGAAATCCCAGTCAGCCTCTTCCCTAGGACTGAGCAGTTTGGTCCTCCTGCTCCTAACTTAGGAGCTCTACAAGAGAAGTGACTATGGCTGAGCCAGGAACCCCCCATTTTCAACAGTTTCAGTGTCAGTTTTGAACCCTCACCTTCTCCGCGTGCAGTTTTCTCTGTTCATGAGGCAACGTTGCAGCTTTATCTGTGGAAGGGAACAGGACTTGGGTCATCAACCTCAGAGTGTGCAGGTTGAGGAACACCTCCTGCAGCCAGTTTTAAGGGACTAAGAAACCAGTTTAAGATGATAAAAAAGGAATGTGACTCAGGAAGAGCGACTGCAATTCCCACACACCAGAGGGCTGGTGTTTCTGAGCACTCTGGGCTTCAGCTCTAACATCTGTAGCTTTAAACTGTGAGGTTTGTTGACAGACAACCAAGTTGCTTGAGTTTAGGGTGGACAAAAGCAGTGTGACAGCAGTCAGCTGAGCAGTAACTACCTCTTTCAAAAGTGCTATCAAGACAAAGGGCAAATTAATTAAAAGATCAGTGACTTAAAAACCCCTCAGAGAGCAGAGTTCCTAACTCACACACTGACTTTCACACCCTTGAACCATCAGGACAGGTGACAGAGGTCACTGTGTCTCTCCCCTGTACACTACCTTTCATTTCTCTCAGCTTTGAAAACAGCCTTTCAAAGTTCTCCAGGTCCCCATCCCTCGTGGTCAGGCTGGCCAACTCCTGAATGTCCATGTCTAACACTGGATCTGAAATAAATGACACAGGTTGGTTTGAGGTAAATCAGTTCTCTTTTGTCAGCAGGTATGAAAGCTTTTCTGAAGAAAAAAAACCAACAGTATTTTAACATCTGCAAATTCCAACCCCACAGGAGGGAAGGAACCATTTAATTTCCTGATGGTTCATACACACAGCTCATGGCTGTTACAGTGGTAATTAATTTCGATACATTACACTGTGAGAGTGGTTCTGAGCTCATCCAATATTTAAGATTTCTTCCTTATTATAAAATGATCTGTCTAGAACAGCCACACAGTAAATTAAAGAGTAATGAGACTACACTCAGACCACAACTACCACCACCCAACCTTCAGATCATGGCTGCATACAGCTTGTGAGGAAGGTCTGTCTCCAGGAACGGTGTCATTACTGCAGGACCTGCAGCTTGAAACACTTGAACCTCACAGGAGTGACCCAGGTAGAGTGTTCATCACTCATCTCCCATCAAACTGTCTCTGCAACCATAAAGCTGTAAACTTTACTCTCACAAAGATGTTGCTCAATACACACAACACACACAACAGGCAGACTCAGAGCTGTTCCCAGGTAGTAGCACTGCCAGGGCTCTGTCCTCTCCAGGCTTGGGCTTGTTTGCTCAAGCAGGAGAAGATCTGAACCTCCACTGCTCTGCCAAGTACACCTGTGCCACACTTCTCACTGCACAAGAGCTTTCTGTGCCCACCCCAGCCAGGGCTGCCTGCTCCAACCTATCTGCCAAGAGGAGACCCAGCTTACCTACAGAGCTGTCCACCTGCATGGGGTTTGTGCCAGTGCCATCTTCTCTGTGGTTTAAATGGGATTCTTCTCCCTCTGTTGCTGATAGATTGGCCTGCAGGGAAACAAAGAGATACTGGAGTATCCATAATGAACCTGAAAAGCATCATCAGCAACCAGGTGCTTCCTGGTTTGCTCTGTAAAAAAATTGCTCTGTTACTTGTTGTAAAACCTGTATCATGTGTGTTGTGAGAAGCCTCTTCTGCAGCACTGTTTATAGGTACCTCATGAGGCTTTTTGACAGGTTTGGTGCTGGTTTTTAAATAACTGTCAAGTGAGTGGGTTTGTTTTCCACAAGATAATGCTCCATCATCTCAAATGGAGATTTTAATAAAGATCCCTTGGCTCCAGTGGGCTGTCTGGGGTAAAACATGTAGGGTGTGCTGAAGTCAGGGTGCTCAACACCCCAGAGCTTTCAGCACTGGGCACACAAGCAGACACAACTCCACATGAAATGATGAGTTCTGAGGCAAAGTCCTGAAAAACAGCAAGCTCACAGCCACGAGGTGACAGTGCCTGGGAACAACTGTCTCAGGAGGACTTGTGAGACAAATGAAGTTTTTCAGGCTTTGGAAATGCTGCCTGTGAAATACATCTCACTAGCTGTGAGGAGAAAACCCTTCCTCCTTGGGAAAGCAGGAAAGGAAAAGAAACCCTCCCACCATCACCACACCAAGAGTGACAACAGGCAAGAGCACCACAAGAAACAGGGTGAGCAAAGAACAAGAAATAGGAATTACTGTTTACTTCTGCATCTTGGCTCTCTTCAGGCCCAATGCTGGAGTGTGCACCTGCTAATGTACTGAGTAGACCAAAGCCTTGGGTCCTGTCTGGAAACAAACCAGCTGTTAGTTTAGGCAGAAAACACCAGTGTTATTACAAACAGTTGTAGCTGACCAGACAGCACAGACAGTACTTCAGGGAAAACACACACAGAGCACGCTGTAAAACTGTTAAAACAGGAGAAATAGTCACATTATCTCTGTTTTTTTTTAAAGTAGATTAACAATATTTACTGCTAAATGTTGCCAACAGGGAATAGATGTGCAAGCCACAGGAGATGTGAGCTCTTTTTAATTCTTAATTGAGTTCAGTGCTCTGTTTGGGCTGGGCAATGTCCTCTTGTTGCAAAGAGGCAGTTTTCAGGGCCTGAAGCTGCACTGGCTCTCAGAGCATCCAGTGGACGAGGTGTCAGCGTCCATGGGAAGCGGCACCGAGCCTGTGGTTAAACACAGGAAACACAACAAGTGCTTCTGCTCAGACACACAGCAGCTAAATAGGTTGAGCTCTAGAGTGAGGGCAAAGGCAATTATAAAATATCCAATTCAGAATTCACTGAAAGATCCCAAAATCAAATCCCAAGTACTTTGGATTTCCCACGTGTTAACCCACCGGGTACTTCGATGGTACTTTAAAATCCAACCTAAAAAAAAAAAGTTAATCCAAACTTAAAACTAAACAATCATCTTTTCCATTTAATAGATGAAGTATTTTTAAACTATTGTATTTTTTAAACTTTGTTTTTTGGATAAAAATGTATGCATTTTGATAACCATGCATAATAGGTTGGGGTTTTTCTTCTAAGCCATGTTTCCTGCTGGCCTTGCATTGAGCAGAAAAATATTTAGTTACACAGGGGGCTCAGGAGCTTTTTCTGAAAAATCTTAGAATTTAGTCAACTAAGAAAGGAATAATATGAAGCTATCCTACTACATACAGCCAGGAAACAATGGCTTGTGCCAGAAGATTACCTTTTTAAAAAAAAATGTGGTTTAAATTAATGTTACAGTAATGACTAAGCTCTAGACTCGAGTGTTGAGATGATGTCATTTTGAAGCACAGTCCAAATTTACTTGCCATTTATACAGAATTTCATTTCCAAGAGCTGGATGTGTAACTAAACCCATCAGCTCTCTAGAAAACATGTAAACATGTTAGAGAATCACTAAGACCTCATTTCCCGTTTAATAATCCTTGCTGTGTACTTAGGCTGATGTGTGTCCTGTCCCAGCCCTCCCCTCGTGTTCCCCCACTCCCTGACACACAGCAGGAATCTGTTCCAACTGGCTCTGTTCTCCACAGTTTTACTGCTCTAATGGCTCACTTGCCAAGGAGTGGATGGGTCCAGCATTCAGAATCACCTTAAAAATGTTCAGTGTTCATGCAGGACACATCCAGTCCAGCCACTAAGTCAGCAGGCAGCTGAGGGACAGAGACTGGGACTCTCAACCAAACCAAAGCAGCTTCCCCAGGTTTCAGCAGGCTGAGCAAAGGGAACTGCATAGATCAACATCCAGCCAATTCCTGAGTCATCTGAAGAGTGGACTCTGCAGTCCAGAATGTACTTGAGAACATTCCCACACTGGCAGAGGGTGGATGCAGTGACCTCATCATGTAGCTCTTGCATATCTGAGAGTTCACCCGGTACAGAGAGATGACAGTGGCCCTGTCCCCTCTCCTGACTACACATAACCTCAGCCAGCCCTAATTACAAAATGTTGTCCTAGTTAGAAAGTGCTGGAACGTACAGCAGGATCTCTGAAAAGCAGCTGTTTGCTCCTGGAGCAGTGGTTAGGGAGGTGGCAGTCACACCCTTGAAAAAACCCTTTCTATAAATCCTTTTTTACTGGATATAAAAATGATTTCAACCTCTGGGTGCAATTCAGGAAGTGGGTGATGCCTTACACAGTGTTCTTACAGCATCCAAGCCAACAAATATCTCAATTTACTGTACTGGCTCTGCAGTGATGAAGCCTGAAGTCTCACAGGAGTCCCCATGAGCTCTGGTACCCTGAGTGTGGCTTCCTGAGTCACGACTGCTCATTTCACACCAAAGGGTTTTCCACCAACTTTATTTACTGTTCTATAGTCTGCCTCTGGCTGATTTCCATGTAAAATTGGAATGAAAAGGTAAAAATTCACAAGGTGTTTAACTAAGCTTGAACAGATGCCTTAAATCAGGCTAATGACTGGCCCCAGCCTAAGTAACCACCTTCAGCTGGGATCACTGAGACAAGTATTTAAGCAGGAAAGCCAGTAAAGAGCCTTTTTCTGAGGGCAGCAGGTTGTTTTCTCTCTTGCTCCCCTGCTCAATGAGTTTTGCCCTTGAAGGGACACCTCAAGACATAAATAGCACCCACATTTTGTAGGGGGGCTGTGTGAGCTGAAGAACTACATGTTTTTCCTGTGGCAGGGAATGAAAATCACCAGATTCTCAGATTGAAGAGAGCTCTGAGGCCTGAAGAGCCAACAACTTTATACCAAGGGCAAAAGGGAATTGCTCTCTGGAGACTCTTGGGTAAGACTGCTTGTTTTTCTTCTAGTAGAGACAATACTGCTTTGTTTTCTTACAAAACATGGTACTGCTTGGTGTAAAATGTTCATAATTTGTGCTGTTTAATGCTTATTTTTACATACTGATGTGAGAGGGAAGGTGTTTAATGGTTGGAAGAACAGAATCATAAGGTCGAGAATTTTCTTAATAGATGTGTGAAAAAAAACCTACTTCAGAAGTTAAGAATTGTGTTTGGGTGGAAGATAAAACACTTTTAAATATGGGCTGAATGCTTGTACTTGAGAAAAGCATTTTGTGCATGTCTGTAAATTTCCATTCTCATATAAACAGCTGAAGTAAAATAATGCTGTAACAAGGCTTTTTGGATGGCTCCACATTTAAATGTGCTGCTCCATAAATGTTTTGTGTTTCATAAAATAATCTTCATGTGAATTATGGCTGCATGGTTTCTAAGCAGCCAGCACTTACAGGTGATGCAGTAGAAATGCCAAAGTTTGGCTACATGGCAGCCAGTTTCCAGGATTGGGAGGAAGTTGAAAACAAAAGATATGTTACAGGTTGTAGAAAGTTTTATTTTAAGTAAAATGATCTCAACCATTTCCCTTTGAAGGTGTATTCAGACTGCAATAGCTCCTAAATATAGCTCACTTCCTGAGGGTCTGTTGTAGAGTGCATCAACAGTGTGTGGTTTCTCTACTGTGGAGATAGAAAAATCTGGATTTTCAAGGAGTCTGACCTTTAGAGAGCACACTAATGATGCACTGGAATTTCCCTGCATGAAGAACTGAACATGTGACTAAATTCTGTTCTTCTGTAATGTGGCATCAGTCAAATGCAGGAAATATGCTGTAAGGAAAACTCTGAGCACTGGTGAGGTGATTTCACACCATCTCAAGGGGCTCTGTAGTTCTCTGTAATGGTTACATGAAGTTAGAAGTAACAACCTGGTTCTGATGTGGTATGAGAACTCAAAATGCTACCAAAAAAAAAAAAGGAAAATATCTGTTTGGTAGTTCCTGTCCTAATTCTACAGAGTTCCAGTGGCCACCTTGCAGTTACAGGAACTAGCAAGAAAGTTTCACCACTTGAAATCATTACAGTTAAAAGGTGTGGGAAGGGAGAAGCTGGAACAGTGGAAAACTGCATCAGGGAGCAGACAGGCATCAGAAGGTGGTTAGCAGGATACAACTCTGTGAAACAAGACATTTAATCTTCCCATGCTTCCTGCCACAACTTGTGTTTTTAGAAAGGTAATTAAAGATTTTCAAATAAATGGAAGTTATTTGAAACTCCAGGCTAGCCACAGCATTTCCTTTTCTAATGAGTCTAAGAAAAATGTGATTTTTTTATTATTATTTAAAAAAATAATTCTAACTCTACCTGATAAACAGTTATCTGCAGGAAATGATCTGCCTTAGCTTGGGTTTTGTACTGCTTTCAAAAAGTTCTGTGGTTTCCATGCACTCACATGGGGTTTTCTGTAGGGAAGACAGCCCTTAGCATGCACTTAGAATGTCCTTCAACAGCTACCTGAAACCATTGCTTTGCCTAATCTCATCTCCACACTTGCTATTCTTATCCCTCTTTAATTTTTTGCTTTCAAAAACTGTAATAAATTTGGAATTAACACTTCTTTAACACCATGCCTCAGTTTTTAGATCAAGCTGACAATGACTAGTTAAGTGCTGCTAGAGTTTGGGGGAACAAGCACTGATTTTTATTGAAATTTCAAGAGTCAGTGAAATGTTTCTCAGGTTCTTGGACAGCAAGTTGAAGTAGTGAGGGAAGAGGAGCAGATGCTGATTTAAAAAAATATCTCACCCATTATCTCACCCACTGCCTCAAGGGACAATGAAACCCTACTCCTCCGTGTAAAAGGCTGAGGAGTGTTCTAGTTCTCAGTGTACTGGTGCAGCAGCAGTGTAGCTGCCTGGTTTACACTTTCCCTAGAAGCCAGCCCTCTGGCCCTGTGCCCTCCAGGGCTCCTCTCAGAGGAACCTGTGTTACATACCGCTCTTCATCACCACGCTGGACCACACGTTGGCGTTCAGCGCTTGTACGATTCGTTTCACTCCCGTGGACTCCGGAAAATCATCTAAACCAGAAGACACAGACATTGGACACCTGGTGATGAGACCACACTCCACATGCCTGTCCAGAAGATGTGTCTGAATGCCTGTCCTATTTATGGACATTGAGACAAATGTCAGGAAACACCAACTTCTTGCTTTGCTTCATAACAGGCTGAACAAATGGAAACAAAAGCCTCTCTTCTGCCCAGGCTTCCAGACACCACAGACATCCCAGCCTTTTGTAGAAAGATCTGAATTCTAACTGGGGTTTTGCTAAATATTTAGCATGAGGCCTACAGTATTAAATAATATATGTATATTTAACAGGGTATAGGTTTCAAAATAGAGGGAGAGAGATTTAGATTGGATATTAGGAGAAAGTTCTTTCCTGTGAGAGTGGTGGAGCACTGGAACAGGTTGCCCAGGGAGGTGGTGGATGCCCCTGGATCCCTGGAGATGTTCAAGGCCAGGTTGGATGAGGCCCTGAGCAACCTGATCTAGTTGGGGGTGTCCCTGCTTCTTGCAGGGGGTTTGGACTAGATGACCTCTGGGGAGACACTTCCAACCCTAATCATTCTATAATTCTATAACAGAAAAATATCAATGAAGTTGCTGTCAAGCAAGGCATCTTTTACCCCATGGTCTTTTAGAATGCTCTGTGGCATAGAGCTAGAGGTTAGAATTACTTTCCTTCTCTTCAGAAAGTAAAGGCCATCAGACAGCCATTTAAAAAAGGTGTGTGATGCTAGTTTAAAAATTAAAACTATCATTGTAAAATATCTCCCTGACTTCTAATCCCGAATGTTCCAGTAATCCTGTGAATTACACTAACTTGAGAAAGCATTATTTGGACTTCACTTTATTTACTGAATAGATCTGACACCACTTTGTATAATGTCAGTTTTCCCATTTCCTGGGTTTAGTCAACTTCCCATGTTTGTGAAGGTCTCACAAAGCAATAGGGGGGAAAAAACAACTCCTTGGATACAACAGTGTGATTGCTTAAAAATCAAACCCTTCTAGGATGACTCAGGGACAGGTGCAGTAAATGAAACTGCTTTTATAAAATAATTTAAAGCTGTCTATGACCCCTTAGACCAAATAGTCTGTTGTTTGGATTTGTATCATAGCCACTATGAGGAGTCTCAGTTCAGAGGTCTTGTCCTTACTGCACTGTGACTGACAGCACAGTCACAACAAGAGTTCCAGTTCAGAAATGTCCTCATTTTCAAACAGTCACTGGCCCAGTGTGTTGGCTGCATCCATTTTTCTTTTCTAGGTAATTCATACAGCATGTTTACAGGGTAAATATCAGTAAAATATGTTTCTCTCTGTTTGAATTGCAGTGAATCAATAACCACATTAAAAACCCAGGGAAGAGCATATAACCTGATGCTCCAGATACTAACATTCTGAGTTGTTGTTATTCCCATTACTTATACTATTTAAATAGTAAATAGCTTGTACTTTACAACAATCACTCAATAGAAAAAACAAACCCAAACCACCCTGACAATGTTACTAGTATTTCCTTTTGAAGCAGTACTCCATATGAGTCTAAAGGGTATCAGTTCTGATTCTTCTGGTTTCTATAAATCAGAGCTGTGTGGATCCTTCCCCTCCCTGACTAACAAAGTGCAAAAAAAATGAAATGTATCTTTAAAATCTGTCTGTGAGAGAAGGGTCAGTCTTAGCTACTCTAGATATGTTTATCTAGGCTTCTAAATGAGGGAAGGGGTGGCAGAAGGGGTTCTATCTTAGGCCTTCACATGGCATTATTTTTGACAGCTATATACTTGCTGAACCTCAAATAAAGCAAGTGTTAGTGACTAATCCCACTCAAGCCTGGAAATGAAGTTTGTTATCTCATTTTGGCTCTCTAGAGGTAAGATGTAAACACTTTTTTATCACTGAAATGAGGAGATAAGGCTGATGCTGATAAGGCTGTCAGGAAGTGCACAGTCACTTTTCAAGAGTAGAACATCACACTTCTTACTTGGATGGGTTTTTTCAAGTTATAAGTGCATGGTCAGCCAGTGATTTTGAAACTGGTTTATTTCCTGTGTAACAGGGCATATGATTTTAAATGTTTTTAACCATCTCCCCTGTTCAGCCTATCATGTTACCACTCAAATTAATATCTACCTTCTCTTGGTATGTACAATAATTTTGTAAGTTTATAAGAAAATTCTCTCCTGCCTTTGTGCATTTCTCCATTTGTTGATTAGATTTACTTCCAAAGTGGAATATAAGTGCTTCTAATCAATCCAGGCCTAGGATCAGTGCCAGAAAAAGGAGCAGATACTATTTTTATGTAGGTGCTACATAAACAGCAGCAGCTGTATTTGGGAGGAGACAAATGGAATTTCTTGGAGGAAATAACCTCCTCCTCCTCCTGACCTGGCTGGGACTAAGCCACACCAACTGGGAGCATCTCATGTTGTAATCATGCAGCACATAAATTACACCACTTGCAATTGTTTAGAAGGTATTTTGCTGTGTTAGATGCAGCAGTCCTACCATCTTCATCAGGCAGTTCCTCAGGATTGAGTTCTACCAGTTCAAAGCCATGCTTGATGCACCACTCTTGAGCTTTCTGCCTGTTAACACCTAAGGGGGAGAAAAAAATGCACACTGAGCAAGACACATTTGAGACTGGTGTCAGCAGCTAAACCTACACTATATTTCCTTAAAGTTGTTTGCTTATTCTGGGTTGTGTGTGGGGGGAAGTGGGTCCTCCATTCTCTTTGAATTTGATTCCAAAAACTCCAGAGCTAAGCAAATTCCTCATCTGAACTGCTTATGGCTCTGTGGTGGGTACTCAAAGGGCACAGTAAGCTAAGTGCCACAGGGAATGAAGTTTTCTATTAACTCCAGGTCCAAATCTGAATGGAGTTACAGGGGGTGCCTGCACCTTACAGCTGCTGTTGTACTGCACTGCCCAAGCAGATGAGTGTTTAATGTCCAAATGGTCAAAAAAAGAGGAATGTACTTTCCATGGTAGTTAAGCAACCAACAGTCATCCTCACTTTTCACCAGTGAAGGTCATGCACACACCTAAGCTGTTCCTTGTTAGGAACCTTGTAATCCCTGCTGGTGTATCAGGAATGGGATCCAGAGCTCACCAGAAGCAACCTTGTAGAATTCTGACTCTGTTTTTACCACAACTACTTAAGGCTTCTGTTCCTGGTCACAAGAGTAACCTGGCTTTTCTCAATCAAGTCTCAAGCCCAGTCTCCCACAGGTATTTTAAGAAACAATTGTACTGATTTAACTAGAAAATAAGTTATGCAAGGTTGACAGTTCGGAACTTTGGGGTTCATACCATTCTCAGATACTCTGTTACAAACCAGGATCATGACTTCTAGTAACCACTCCTCTGCCAGAGGAAGCCATTCAGAGACATTATCAAGTCCAGATTTCTGAAAGAAAAAACAAAAACAAAACAACAAACCTCTTTGGAATAAGTTATCAAACACTTTAGCTTTTAAACTAGTTTTAAGTCATTAATAGTGCTGGAATAAAGTGAAGTAAGGAAATAAGCTAGGCTGCAGATCAAGTATGTCTAAGGGACTTGTAATCAGAGAGGCTGACTTACACTTCCTTCTGATCCCTGACCTTCCCTCCAGATGAGTCCTCCTACTTTGGAGCATCCTTTCATATTTAATATTAATTATGCAATCCTAGTGTAGATTAGGAAAGATTTTTACTTGAGGCTTAATCATGAGTATTTAATTGAAAGCATATCCTAGGTTTAATGTGCTGCTATTCCATCTTCTGCACTGAAGTGGATGTTATGGGGGCTGGTGAGCTATTTTATTGCTCTAGTGTATTCTGAGCCAGCCCCAAGGTGTCTGGTTAGAGGTACTGTTGCAGAATGTGTGGTATGCATCTGTTACCACCTGTGGTAAAAAAATTCCTTGTTTAAAACTATTTTTTTTGTTCTCAGAACTTTCCTGCATTTTGCTAAAGCACTGTTTTCATGGCAGCCAGCTTAACAGAAACAATCCTGGGTAAAATGATACCACTGAATTTTACATTAAGCTCCTTTGTTTATGGCTGTCCTAAAGCAGCCTTTCTGAACCAGCATCACCTAGGAGTAAAGTTGGAGGTGGTGGCCTGCAGGAGGGTTTTTCTTAGTGGCACACTTGCATCCTAAGAACCTCTCTTCTAGCTGGAGTATGATAGTACAAAGGAGGGAAAGTGCTTCCATTGATAGCAGGCATAATCTAATGTTGATCTACTGACAATTAATAGAACAGCCTAAAAGGAATGAATAGCACAACATGAGGAGAACACAATTTATGGCTATCACTGTGATAAGGCAACTATATCATAAAGATAAAGCAATACAATAAAGAAGCATCTTACTATTGTGCTGTCAAAGTACACAATGAGTGCTTGTACAGATTCAGCAATCTCTCCAGTAACAAGAAATGTGTTTGGTACCACACAGAGGTGAATATCTGCTGAATAGTATTTGTTATCTATTGTCCAGGGGTAGAAATTCACTCTTCCACTTGTAATTGCACCCACAGCAAGGTCATCTTTCCCTGTGATACCTGTATAAAAGAAATTGAATGAGAAGGATGACAGAATCACTATCAAGACCATTTATCTAGTGAAGCTTGGTACCATGCCAATCCAGAACCATCTTTACTTACTATAATAAAACAGTATATATCTAAATCTTTAAAAATTCAGACTCAATTTGCTACTCTGCCCTACAGTTTATTAGCTTTCAAAAGAGTTTATCTAGCTTTCATCATAAAATACAGTATAAAAGCTCCTAAGAAAGCATGTCTTTTTTCCTGGAAATGCCTTTTGAAGTGCAAACCTCAAACTCACTGCCTGTAAACAGGATGTATAGAGAATACCTAGACTTTAATACAGCAGAAGCAAACCTTGCACATTCATTCAGATGTAGAGAACTGTTTGACTGTGACCAAAACCTGAAGGTAACTAATGAGAAAATAAACCAAGTTTCTACAATTCAGTTGTAATTCCCATTAAATTCCATGTAGGAGATCAACAATTAAAATCCAAGGCAGTGCCTAGATCATGTAGTGTTTACTACTGCCCTTCGTGTGCTGGTAGCAACCTTCAGAGCCCATACTCATGGCATGACAGCCACCTGGTGGAGTTGAGTTATAGCTGGCAGCAAAGCATCCCATCCAAATCCCACTGGGAAGGGCAGGATATCTTGTTGAGGCCAGGCAAACCTATGGACACTTTAAAACACAGGTCAATTTAATGTATAATTGACCAGATACTCTAGAATTTCTTTGGGTGGTGGAAGAGCTTTAAAAAAAGAGTATATGGGTTTTCAAAGATCTTAGGGTTCATGTTTTAAAGGTATTGAGACACAGCTCCTGGACATGTGAGAAGTCTGCTGCCCAAATAATCAGGACATGACTTTGAAATTTTATGTATCCCACAATAGTGGGAAAACCTCATTACTAAGGTTGCCACAGAAAGGCTCAATGATTTTTGCAACCAACTGCAAAGTCTGATTAACTAGTGAATGAGTATGGTGCAGAAGGCAGCACAGAGAGCTCTGAAACAGTGAGGAGGACACAGGGAATCTGAAAGCAAAATTTGACCTTGGAAGCTGAAACCTGGGAAGGAATGAATCTCCTACATTTCTATATTAAAAAAAAAAGCCACATCTTGATGTATTTTCCAGGTTAATTTTTAATCTGGATAACACTAATTTTCAGATTACTTGTCTTCAATCAGAAGCTGTTCTGTCACCATGGGGCCAGGGGGTGATGGATGACACTGCATTAATACCTAACAACCTTCAATTCTCTACTTTATATTCTCAGAGCACTAGTTTCTTCATATAAATATGAAAAAGACTACCAATACAGCTAACCAAAACCAGTAGTCCCAAAAGATTTTCATTTTCACAGATATTTTTAACCCCTCAAGCAGTACAGACCAGTTCCAGCAGCACACAGAAGCTGTTTTCCATGCTTATATCCTAAAAACTTACATTTGTGGATCACTGCTTGTCCTGCAATGTCACAGTAATACTGCAGTCACTTTGCAGCAGGTGTCCCTATCCTGCTTGCATTAGCTGATATTGTCCTCTATGGGTATGAAGCAAACACCTGTGCACCCATCAGCCAGGGAAACACAAGAACAGCTTTTCAGTTAGCTTTAAAGCAATGGGGTTTTGACTTAGGTTACAGAAATGGATCAAGTCAACTCTTAAAAATCCCTATAAAACATACTACACTAAAAATGGTGTAAGTTTCCCTTGAATAGTGTTTTGACAGTTAAAACTAAACAAAAAACAGTTCTAAGTGAACAGAACTGCAAGTCATTGCCACAAGAAGCTAAGTAATTACTGGAACACAGATAATAAGTGGTAAGACCTAGAAAAGGGAGGAAAGCTGGGTAAGGAGAGGAAATCAGGCTAAAAGTAGCTTTAGCCAAGGTAGCCACCAGAGAAAGAACAAGAAAGAGCATCTTAGAGAAGATATTATAAAGCTGATATGAATGAACTTTTCACATTTGCTTCACTATTTATTTTTTTTCCTTACAAAAGAGTATATGGACAAAAGGAGGCCTCAAAGTCCTGCCAGTAGAAGAGGACATGCCTCATTTCCCATTACATGCTACTTGTTCCTTTTTTAAGCAGTCTTCTTTCATCCTGTGCTGTTTCTGGTTACCCATCACTCATCCAGAGAGAGATTTGCTAATCCCCTGTGAAATGTTCCTCCCAGTAAAAATGGATGTTGCACACTGAAGCCAAAGGACTTTGGGAACTTTCTGAAAGGATTTGCTTGATATGTCTTAGCCTGCATGGAGGGTTGTAATAAATTCCTGCAAAAGAGCCTAATTACTCATGGTGGGAAACTAAATGTACTTTAGGTATCTGGTGAATAGTTCTTTTCAACAAAAGTCAGTTAGACTAATTAGTTTTTGGCCTTTAGAGTAAACAAGCAGACTATGCCACAACTCAGAGTGATCAAGGAGATATATTCCATATTGGAACTAGTTTTTTTAAGATTATGGTACCACCTCCAGATTCCAGGAATCTTTTTCAAGACCACCTGTATCTTAATGAAAAAGAAAAATAATCTGGCCAGTTTTGTACCTATTTTTAGACAATATTCACCTGAATAAAACCCATGAAGCTCTACTTGAATATAGAGTGTATGTTTAGAAAATTAATATGGCAAAAGGAGGTGGCTTATCAAACTTACCTCTAGTAAGTTACTCATTCTGCATTTCAAACTCCCTGACCATTGAAAGTGTTGGTGGTTTGCCATCCAAGAGCCTGGAAAACCAGCTGACTCACTCTGACCACAACAGTAGGCAGGCCTACTGGGCTGACTGACTTCATGAGCTTGCCTTTCCTCAGAGCAGAAGTGGCTTGTTTGGCTGACAGGAATGCAAACAGACTCCAAATGCATCAGCATTAAAGAGTATTAAAAGCATACATGGACATGCCACAAAAGAAAATTGCTTTGTCATTCCAAAACATGTTTTAGAGTTCAGGGTACTCTAAGAAATACTGCAACTGCTGGACACTTACCTATCACATGCTAATTAAGATGCCCTGAATTTCAGTGTCCCCCACTTTGCAGCTTCATCTACAGTGAACTATGAGATTGACCATTCTGAGCCAGCTCCAGCATCAGCCTTGGGTTATCACCCTCTGCTTGGCACTATTTACCTCTGTGCCCTCCAAGGCCCCTGCACTAATGCTCACTATGATAACATTTGTTGGCACAATGATCCTCCAGTTTGAGTTCATTTTGCCCATTTTCTATCCAAAAACCATTTTGGAACACACCAGCAACTGACACAAGAGCTGTTCATGCCTTGATCCAGTAGCTGATGGTGACTAGTAACACACACCTCAATGAGCTTCCAAACTTCTGTGGATCCTGTCCAGGGGAAAAGGAGTTTTTTTACTTGCAGGCAGCTTGTTTTTCAGTAAATTCATTAGTTGTGTCCTTTCTTTACTCATAAGCATCTACAATTTTTATTAATTGGGCAAATTTCTAACCAGTAGTTCTTGACGATTAATTTCAGCTATTTGGCTGAAAGAAATTTGTCCCATTTTACTGATTTAAACTTGTGACTTTCAATTTCAAAAGTTTGCATATAGGCAAGATAAAGCAAACAGTGGCTCAGAAGACAAGGAAGAGGACATGGCAGGACTGTAAAACCTAACATCTGCTCCCTTTTAGTAACACAGCTTAGTGACTCTTCTGAATGTGCAAGGCAGCAAATCCTATTTACAAAGGAAAACTGGTGACCAGAAATAACATTTCAGAAGAGCTGAATAATAACCAAGGCACCAGATGTGTAGATCTCATCTCTTGTTGCAGTATTCCCTCTTCTCTAATACCCAACTGATATTTAAGCACTTCTACTACATTTTGTAACAGTAGTTTTTTTTCAGAATCATTACAAGTCCTCTTTGCACTGTTTAGTTTGGTTGGTTTAAGGTACTGATCACTCTTCCTAGTGTTTTTTCAGACTGATTACATGCTCTAAGAACATAATTGTTTTCTCCAATGCCCTCCATGATCCCAAGTCCTCACAGTTGGTAGGTGTATCAAGTAGTTCTCAGATTCTGGGCCTTGAGAGCCACCTGGTGGAATACACCATAAAAATACTCCTGTGAATTACACAAGGAGTAAAGAGAACTCAGAAATGCATAATCAGTGGAGATATTTAGCTGGGGGTGGGTGGGGAAGGAGACTGGTAAACAGTAAAAAAAAAAGTCAGTTCAGACAGTATTTGTTGGCCAGCATTTCCAAAAACTAAACCAATCTTATTTGCTGTTTTAATTTGTGATAGACATCTAAGAGAAGAGCCACTCCTGTGCATTGTTTTTGCCACAGTATGTAATGAAATAAGGGGTTCAGGGTATCCAACAGAAACTTGAAGAAAAATGCATCTAGCAAGTGTACCATAATAATCTTCTCATCCTCAAGCCATTTCCTACTGAACAGGATGAAAACACTGGGGAAAAAAACCACCTTGTTATTAGTCTGGGAAGTTCATGAAGACAGGTTTGCCTTGCATGTACCAGGGAAATCATAGAATCATAGAATTTTTAAGGCTGGAAATGACCCCTAAGATCATCCAGTCCAACCATTAACCTGCCACCAAGTCTACCAACACCACAGCAGCAAAAGCACCAGTAAGGGCTTTGCTTTGTGTTTCTGATGGAGACCTCAAACCCATCTGGTGTATGAATGCTACTAACCAATGGTTATCTGCAGTTGTATATGCTATTACCTCAAACACCAGTGACTCAGAGGCACTAATATAATGGTCTTGTTCTTAGTATAGAGATAAACCATTAACAAATAATGTCTTTAATCTGGTGAGACACTTTTGTGCTGTAAAAGCACAAGAATTGCACCAGGATTTTGTTTCAGCTGAGGCTAGTGCCAGCCTCTGCCTTGTCCCTATCAATATGTCCATGAATGTTTTACAGTGTTGATTTTGCTTATGCTCCTGGGTTTGATGTCATTTCACTCACCATATACAAAGCAGGAAAATTCTCGTGGTATTTATTTTAGTAAATGACTGTGTTTATTTCAGGAGGATTTTATTGTCTTTTGTGAGGCAACCCCAACCCAACCAGAGGGCACAAAGAATACTTATGAGACTCCAGCATTGGTATTGGAAAACAGTGGAAGCCTATGCATTTCAACCTCAAAAAAAAAAACAAAAAAACAAAAAACCCAAAACAAAACATTCAAGTTTTGAGGCTTTCTCAGATAGCATTTTTTATTATTTTTTTTACTTAATTTCACTATGAAAAATAATGTAAGGAAACCTAGAGAAAACTTGAATAATTCCTTCTGATTTGCTCCTATCTTTCTTTCAAAGAAGTAACCAAGAATAAAATTATAACATTTTACAGAAACTTATTCTTTGGTATGGAGTCCCTGGGGCAGCCCTCTGCTTCATCAGGCTCCTAGGTTAGACCTGGCTCAGAAACAGCCAAAACCAAATCCATAAAAAGGGCTATCAATAAGTTATACATCTTACTATGCAACTAAAACTGTTCATGACAGTTCCCTAAAAGCAAGGGTGTACTAACAAGCAGTAAAGGCAAAATCCCCCAATTTTAGAATTACTAAAATATCCACTAAAGTTTTCTCTACTATCAGGTCTTACATTCCCCTTTTCAAGCCATAAAATGGTCAACTGGTTTCCAAGGAAACCAGTTCCTATAAAATTAATTCTATGTATTTGATATAGCATAAGTATAACCTACAATTCTGACAACTGCATGGTGGAAGAATTTTTTAGATTTCCCTTTTTTTGTGCCTCTGCATTGGGACAACAAATGGCCTAATGCATAAAAGCAAGTGTAAGAAAAATGAGAGTTCTGACTTGCCAGGAATTTTAGAAATCCTACCATCCTTCAGGTCCAAGAACATGTCTAGTTCATGAATGGAAAGATGAAACCAGAGGGACTGTATTCTGCTTTCAGTTTTCCCCTTGCTGATTCTCCTGAGTCCCTCTGGTATCCCTCTCTTTTTTATTATGCCATCTGGGACACAGACATGTCCTCATACAGGGTCATTTCTGTCACGCTGCATGTGTGACTCACCAGAAGAGCCAGCAGCAAGGCCTCTGGTCTCACAAACCCGTTTGTTATAGGAGAAATTGTTATTTGTATTCAGTCTCAAGGCAAATCTCAAACTGTTTATTCCAACTATAACTTATTTATTCACACCAAAGATGTGGCCAGTGGATAACAAAGTGTGTTGGGATGTGGGTGTTCCCTTTCCTCCTGCCCACTGTGGTGCTGGTACTGCCTACTCCTTGGTGTCAGAGGATACAAAGCAATCTGCACCATCTCTCTTGGGAAGCTGAGTTCCTAAACTTAATCCTGAAGAAATAAGGCCCCTGAGGCAGCCACAGAATCCCCAGGTTGGAAAAGACCATGAAGATC